>CM069907.1:115310192-115501970 GCA_036172215.1 Camellia granthamiana
TTATGTATTAGAATATTATAATTTTATTTTCTTGAAACTCAGTAGTATCTTCTGAACCCCTAATGAAGACACTATTGAAGAAAATAAAAATCATCATCTAAGAATTGATGTTGCAACTCTTTGATGGCAACAACTACACGTGTCGAATTAGTAAATGACAGGAGTCTTGGACTATCAATCGGTAAATATGTATTCAGATAACCACAGTTTCTTTACTTATATTTATTCCTCCCCACCCACCAAAATAAAACCCCCACACTACCACACTGAAGACCACACAGCATCACAAAATCGAAAACGGGTTGTGGGCTACGATAACATTACATATAAAGATCCCTACTTACAGGCTGGAAAACAGGGTGACTTCCACTAGAGAACACATTGTCCTCCTGTTGCCATGCCAATGCTATGTCTGTATCAATCTGTTGATAGGTAAATAAATTATTCAGAAAAATACAAGAAAAAAGAATTAAAGGGTAATAAAGCATCTAGCCACAAGTTAATAAAAAATATAGAAGTAGAGCAAAGGAACAAACTTCGCCATCTCCAACTCCTGGTGCCTCATTATATAATTGTTCTTGGAGCTCACGAGCCAACATCTCATCTGCTTCAACTTGTCTAGCCCTAGCATCTGAGTCATCATTACTACCACTACCTATATTGTGGGACCCAATGTGTCTCGTTTCAGGAGAGAATTCATCAATTTCAATAACGGGGTCCAAAATGCTCGGACCATGACCATTCTGGTTTCTGGTTGATCTTGAATTTGATGGCTCTCCTGATGAGCCAAAAAACACTATTTCTGAGTCAAGAGAGGCAGATGTAGAGCTTCCACCATGATTACTTGAGGCAGAGCCCTGCCTGTGTCTTTTGACAAGAGTGCTTATGGGAGCACGACACCCACTAACTTGGTCCGACTGCAACATGAGGCTGGACATTCCTTGAGCTGCAGTTGAAGCAGAACCATGCTGGAAAGAGACTGCATTCTGGTCTTCATGATAGTCAGTACCCATTCTGTTACTACTTCCATTCCCATTATATCTTCTCAACACCTGGTTTTCATTTTGTTGATTGACAAAGCATGGGTCATTCTTTGTCTTGGAAACATGTTGACCCTCATTGGACAAGGGAACATTTATTTTCTTTGTGCGGTTACGTGTACTTCTCCACCCACTTATTCCTTCAAAACATCTGACTGCATCTCCACTGGAATTACTAGTTCCACTAGCCTCTTCATTGTGAGCTAATGAACTCCTGCGAGTATATATAATAAGATGATGCTTTGAGAGAGAGAGAGAGAGAGAGAGAGAATTCATGCACCACGACCTCTAACAATAACAGTAGGAAGAGGTCTTAGTTTGAAAATTGGAAGTGTCAACTACAAGCCACATAAGGTTTCCATCAAGTTACTGCACCAGATGTCGAACAATGTTTTCAAGGTTTCTTTTCACCTATGTTACACGGACTCTTCAAAATAAATCAAATACACGTGTGGGACACCCGACACTCGGACAAGGGTATAGAATATGTGTAGAATACTTTTCAACGGATACTTCTTATATAATTGTAAATAACACTATTATTATATGTACATATTGTTGTATAATTGTTATAAATGTCATTTTGACACTGTAAGTTACATATAGTACCATTTTATCTCACATACTAGATTAAAAATATAAAAATATGACATTTTTTTGCCGAGTCCGCATACCCTTAAATTTATGATTTTATGAGTCTGACCTCTATATACATACCCGCACCCGACACCCGTACCCGAGTCCATGTAACATAGTTTTTCACCCTTTTCTGGTCCAATTGGAATGAGAAATTATAACATTTATAAAAGTTATGTCAAAATCTAATTTATTGCCTACCATGGGGAAAAGAAACTAAGAAACTATCAAATTCGAAGAGGCACACTGTTTATGAAAATTTGAGAGAAGAACCGCTTCCATTTATGGTACACAAAAACATTAAAACCATGAATAGAATCAGCCAGTCAACAACCATTCAAGGAGATCTCAATCCCTTATTCAACAACAGGTTCTGATACTCAGAAGTCAGGTTCCATGAGATCACATGATATTGAACAAGAATACAGGAGAATCAAATGACAAATGGAAGCATTTAGCCAGGAAGGACGGAGAACGTCAGATTATATTCTTAATATTCTTTGGCGGATTAAATCTGAAAAATAAATCAGCAGGTAGATGTATGGTTATGGATGGAAGAGAAACATTTAAAACAATAGAAACACTATACACAGTGATGATTAGCAAGTGGTAGAAGCAGTACTGAATAGAGAAAAAAGAAACAGAAGCATGAAGCAATGGGTGGCAAGTGATAAGCAAAACAATCAAGCTGGTTTAGCCATCAATAAAGACACAGAATTTTAGAGAATGGATTCATGTCGGCACCCTTTATACAGAAATTTGAGAATTGAGATTTATGAAAAGAGAATAACATGAGATTAAAAAGGAATAGGTGCATGAAAAGGATATTGAAACTTTTTACATTACAACACTTACTATGGCTCTACAGAAGAGAAGAAAATAGACTTCTTGAACCATAAGTAGAATAACTTTTCATGGTCTTGAAAAGAAATAAAGCTCCCTCTTCATATGTCTGTCTCGTCCATCTCTCCAGATTTGGAGGGGAGCAAACTAGAGAAACTAACTCTCACCAATACTTCTCTATGGTTGCCTTCTTGTCACAAAAACCTACAGGGCATGATTTGACAATTCACAGGGATATTTGAATCATAAAATTGACATCACATGATTTGCTAAAGCTATTGTTCTTTCAAACTTATGATCCTACATTGATCTTTTAAAACCCAATACCTTGACTATATTTCATAAGATAAGTGACCACTGAAATTTTGACGCAGATTATGAATCCGACATTAATTTAGTTAAAGTGTTAACCCATGTGAGATTTACATTCATTAATGTAACTTTGTTAGGACATTAAATAGTATAACAAAATAATTCTTAATAGCTAATTATTACTTGAATGAAATTTAGATGACCCGAAATTTAACCCAAACAATTGTTATACTAAATTCAACTATTTTGACAAATATTGTGGGATGAAACCTTTTAAAAGTAATCTTAAAAATTTCTACGCTAACTACTTTAGTAAGTAGACTACAGAATTGAGTAATTTAATCGTATAATTTTGGTTAAAACAAATAGTCAACTCCCATATAATAGTTAGAAATGTTAGTTGAAGCAAAATTGAACAATGACTTCCTGAATGAAAATTATACCCTTACATAACCTGGTCTTTTAACTATTATTGAACTATCTCAGTTAAGAACTACTAAAATACAATGTATTTAACTTTCAAATTTGTTCAACTCCAGTCCAGTTAGATTATTATTTTTTTGCTTTCTTAAATATTGTAGCACATTCTAAACCATTTTACATGTAAAATATGTATTTTCACTAATATTTTTAGTTATTACAAAGAATAACAGTGTGCAATTTGCCCTCGATCATGCAATTTTCAGTACTTCCTCAGAGGTAGAGAGAATTCAATGTCACTCCATGTTTTATGCCGAATTGCCATAACCAACAATTGCATAAATGTATATTAAATCCGTGTGATGAAGGAAGCACAAAAAATTGGAAAATCCCATGCTTTTTAAAAGGATCAGAGAATCCAGCACATTGTAAAATTTTAAATTCCATATACCCAACATTTGTGTGGAAGAACACTACTAATGTAGAAAAATCACGAGAACTGTACAATCATACCTTACAAGCTTAGGAAGTGAATACTACCTAACAGAAATAAGACAGTTATCTAGTGAAACGATCCAAGCTCAAGATTCAGACAAATCAAACATAAATTGGACGAAAACAAATTATTGGAGAAGAGGGAGGTGTTCATAAAATTGAGAGAGAGAAAGTATTCAACTGAGATCTCTAATATCCTACATAATTCTTCAGTAACTATATGTACCAATCAAGATTAGTTACAAATTCTTATTCCTTAACAAAAAAAATAATAAAGGTAAACTGCAATTTAACTTAAACAGATCTCCACAGTAAAATGAAGTACCTGGAAGACAAATCTACGGTTTTTGCATCAACTTTTTTTGATGAAGGATGATGTATAACGCCTTGTCCTCTATGAGAATTATCATCTTCAGCAATCAAATCTCTAATCAGACTCGATGAGCAATCCAATACTGGAGTTCCCTTATCATTTTGTACATCCATGGAACCATTACTGTGATTTTCACCAAACTGTTTGGCTTTTGCTATATTATGTGGAGAGATACATCCATTTCGCACTAATCTTTTTTGTCCACTGACTCTAGTTAAGGGAATAGAGAAAAAAGATGGAGACATACTCTTTCCAGCTTTAGCTTGAGAAACACCAAAGATTCCTTTTCCACGGTCAATACCTGAAGCTCCTTTACAAGGGTCATCTATTTTTTCTTTTCCTTTACAGCCATTGTGCGCTGTCATTGAAGAATTTGCTATGCCAGGTAAAAAAGGGAAGCCATTGGTTGATACTGGTCCTTTTCTAATTTCTTTAGCTTGATGATCTTCCAATGCTCCATTTGGGAAAGCATTTTGGGATACTCGGGCAGGACCACTCTGCTCTGTCAAATCTACAACAGCATTTTCAATACAGGCATGTGAATCAGAAGTACACAGCGCTTTCCCATTCTCTTTATGTTGAGAATGCAAAAAATATTTGTTCTCATGATTGGAAGTCTTGTCTGCCGCCGGTCTCCTAAACCAATGAGCATTCTTGGAAGAAGATGAATTCCCCGAGGAAATTGTGAAATCACCATCGCACTCAGATTTGTTGGAAATACTAAGATTTTTTCCCGAGCGAAAAGGAAGCCTTCTGCTGTGCCCATTATCAATGACAAGTTTACTCCTGTCCCTTGGCCGATTTCTAGTTGCTTCATCAAAAAAATCAGTGTTTCCCGAATGAGTAGGCACTGATGAATCACTTTCTTTTTCAACACAATCTCTGCCATTAATATTCTGTGATCTACCAGGAGTATCAGGAACATCGAATACCTGATCAATGTCCATGTAATCCGTGTTCTGTACAAAATTCCACACAGTCTCAATCAAAAATAAGCAACAACTGTGACTAATAATCAACTTCATGTTCATTACAAAAGTTATTTAGTCATTATATAAATATCATACCAAAAGTAAACATAATAGATGATAGCACTAAAAACACAAAACACAAAGAATAGATATACACTTGTCAATTGTCAGTAGTCTATAAATAGATACACAAAGTGAAATCAATTAAACGATTTTTTTTGTTAGTAGAGGAAATGGTACTAAAAAATGCCAGAGAGGGGGCACAACCTATGTACAAAAAGGTACCCGTATCAATCAATTAAATGAATATGTATCAGGTAGCAAGAGCATTATCATGTAGAGAGCACTTCATGGGACTGGTTTGCTACAATCATCTGCAGAAGCAAGAAGACACAGCTCGTGCATACCAATTTCATACAGTCCTTGATAAAGTTATAATCCATGTAAATACATTTATAAAAGCTTTTAAAACAAATGTATCTTGGTACCCATATAATGAGAAAGAAAGAAAGAAAGGGGCAAAAAAACTCGACAACAGGAGTAGATCCAGAGGCCAAAAGCATTTTAAGTCCCCCACATTTCATATCTGTGAGAAAATGCATAATCAAGACAAATTTAAGAATAACACTTCGTATAGGTTGAAATGGAAAAGATTCCAGTATGATCATTATCGACTTCAAAAAGGCATATAAGGAGAAGTTGAGGATAAGCACAAATGATATTCAAGTGAGAAAAAATAGCACTTATAGTTATAATATGCACAACAAAAAATGGTGAAATGAAACAGTGACAAGGAAGATGTACGCCCAATTACAATGTCTTCAGAGCTAAGTTGAGGAAGACATTTTCTACACAGCATATGCATGAATTGATCACCACCTAAAGGTGTATCTTGTTTTGCTCGGGTCATTGACCTCAGCAAAGGGATTTCAAAGTTAAACCAGCACAAAATATGTCATGGACCAAGTATCATTCGTTGAAAAATGCAAAAAAGATGATGCAAGAGATACCTCAAATCAATGACACTACATTTGAGCCAATGATGCACAATGAGCAAAGATTAGGGAAAATATGGTCCGTCGGGTTAAACTGAGTTGTAAAACATACTATCCCTCAAAGTCGCACAAGAGAAAGTGGAAGCAGAGTGAGAAACCCATCCAGAGAAAGAGAGAAAGAGATAAAACAGTTGCTGTTAAGGTGTTCAAAATTCAAAAGCTCTAGGGTATATATGAAGCTTCATTGCTTACATACACATGAGAAATTTCACACTTCAAAATAAAATTCTTGGGCTCACTTGCCATGGTTATGAAGTTTTTTTCAAAATTGCACTGCTTTCTGGTCTTTCTCAGTTGTTTATGGATACAAAATTTTCAAGATCCATAAAAACTGCTTTCAAATGTTTATTGAGAGTGAACTATTCTTAAAACACAATATTCAAAACTCCCACCAAATGTGCTTTAACACCACTTCATTTTTTACAATTTTTAAAGAAAAAAATCAAAATGGACAGTAGATATTTCTTCCTTCTATAGATTAATAAAAACAATCTCATCAAATGCCAAAGCACATCCCAATCTTTTTTTTTTTTTTTTTTTTTTAAATAAATAAGGGAAACAACCTAAACCACACAATCCGATTAGGGCAGAAATTAGATTCAAAAAAACCAAAATTACAAAGAACATAAGATCAAGTAAGCAAAAACAAAACAAAAAACTATCCAATTCAAGATTTCGAGAATCAAAGCAAACCCTTATACGAATAATCAGATTAGAAAGCAAACAGAGATTGAACCTTCAATGGGTTTTGCTGATCCTTCAAATCCATGACAGAGAGAGAAAGAAACTCAGGAAGAATCTAGGTTTGATGTGTCTCAATAACCAGAGGGCATACAACTATTGCCGCCTCTCTCTCTCCTCACTCCCTCTCTCTCTCTCTAAGTTATCACAGCGGTGCTGTGCTGCCATTGTGATGATGATGATGATTTTTAGTGGCAGTTAAATGCACGCGCGTATAGAGAGCGTGAAGTGTATTTTGGGGAACACAAGTCACGCTCTGATTTGTCTCAAAATGTTTATGGTGAATCCCCGTCAACAGTGATGCATACACCCAGTGGTGGGGTCGCACTCCCAGTGAGGTGTCGTGTCCCTACTGATTCAAACTAAAAAAAAAAAAAAAGTAAATAGTTTTTTTTTTATCCAATAATGGACTGCCACCTCATTGGGGGTGATCCCAACTGAGTGTATGGCGCATTTCTGGAATCCCTGTAGCATAGAAACAGTTTCGCCTTGTTTGGTATGTTTCTTAGAAATAAATTTTGAAAAAAAAATTTCAAAATTTTGTTTAGTTTAGCAATTTTGAAAAAAAAAATTCCAAAATCATTTTCTATGTCGTACATATCAATCAATCACTTTTTATTTCTCCTCTTTCTTTCTTAATCACTTTTTCTCTCACACACATATACTCAACTACAACAAAATATCAAATCATTTCAAACTTCTATACTCCAAAACTATTTTTAAAATAGGCATGGCTTCTGTCCAATCCTTAATTAGACTGAACCGTGCTATTGGGCCCATGAGGGCCCACCACGGATCCGTTTTGATAATCTGAACCGTTGAATGTGTAGAATTCGTCGAGTACTATATGCCTGTAAAAAATCACGTTAATCGGATATCGATAGCTATGTGATCAAATCAATTTTGTATAAAAAAAATGGACGGTGAATAAATTAACGGTTGACAAAAATCTGTTTTGATCACATAGCTATCGATATCCGATCAACGTGATTTTTTTAAGCATATAGTACTCGACGAGTTCTACACATTGAACGGTTCATATTATCAAAACGGGACCTGTGGTGGGCTTCCACGGGCCCAATAGCACGGTCCAGTCCGATTAAGGACTAGACAGAAGCCATTTCCTTTCAAAATATACAACCAAACAAATTTAAAAAATTCCTAAACTATTTCCCAAATTTTGTTTTCAAACTTTATCTCTCAAAACCAAACCAAACATACCTTTAGTTGTATTTTCTTTTCTTCTTTTGTTTTTGGATAAATTACAAATACACTCATTGAGATTTACTTAAATTACAAATTACTCATTATGGTTTTAAAAATTATATTATGCCCCCCTAAGGTTTCTAATTTCTTAATAAATAGGTCCTTTTATTAACAAATCATCAAGTTAATTAACAGTTTTTAATAATATTAAAATTTTATTTCAATTAATAATTTAGAAAATTTTGTTATTGTATAGGTGAACAGTTATAAATTTCACATTTTCAAGTAATTCTGTTAAATAAAAAAATTTGACGGGGAAGTATTTGTAATTTTCCAAACCACAGGGAGCAATTCATATTTTAAGCAAACATCAGGAGGTGTATTTGCAATTTATCCCCTTTTGTTAACAAAAATATGTTTGGTTTATTTTTATTTTTTATTTTTTTTTATTTAAAGTGAGTTTTTTTATATTTTAATCAAGGGTAAATTACAAACACACCCCCTTGGATTTACTTAAATTACAAATTACCCATGTGATTCTAAAAATTACATTATGCCCCTAAGGTTTCTAATTTCATAACAAATAGGCTATTTTATTAACAAATTATTAAGTTAATTAACAGTTTTTAATAATGTTAAACTTTTATTTCAATCAATAATTCAGATAATTTCATTATTGTATAAGTGAACAGTTATAAATTTTTACTTTTTTAATTTATTCTGTTAAATAAAAAATTCTGACATGAAAGTATTTGTAATTTTCTAAACTATAAGGGGCAATTCGTATTTTAAACAAATCTCAAGGGGTATATTTATAATTTACCCTTCAATCAATTATTCTTAAAAAAAAAAAAAAAAAAAACAACAACTAAATCCCCAAAAAGCAAAGAAGGGTATGTAAAAAAATCTTTTAGATTTCTTCACAAATATACTATTTAATTTCTTCCTCGTTTGAGGACTAAACATTTTAGTTAAAAAATTAAAAAATTAATATAAATTGTCATATCACTCTCTTTATAATTTTATATATCTTTTGATAAAAAGTCAAAAAGTAACTAAAATAATTAATTTCCAAAGGAGGTTGCCTTTATTAAAAAAAATTATTTACACTAAAAGGAGGAAAAGAGAGAGAGGGGTGGGGAGAGAGAGAGAGAGAGTAATATTTATTAGGATAAATTACAAAAAAAAATTAATTTTTAATATTTTTAATTTTTTCGATTTAAATCCTAATCTTTTAATTTATTTTCAATATAAACCATTTTTTATTTTTATTAAGTGAAATTGACTAAAAAATTATTTTTGAGTCATTAAATTTAACAAAAACATATATATTTTAGATATTTTATATATACCTATATTGAGTTTAATAACTAAAATATTTTTCTGTCGATTTTGTTTGATGATAATAGGCGAATAATTAAAATTAAAAACAAATCAAAATATTAAAATTTAAGGTGAAAATTTTTAAAATTTAATATTTATTTTATTATAATAGTCAAATCCTGAAGGTTTTTTTTTATTTCTTAATATTCCCTATTTATTATTATATATAGGTCTAATACGACCCTTTTGGATAGATAGAGTTTTGGACTGGGCTTCTATAAACCCATCAAGTTAGACCCCACGAGTCTGACCGGGCCTGGCCTGACCAATGGGCCTTGGGTTTATCAAAGAGGCTTGAATAATACAATGTAATTATCTAATTATAATGAAAAAAGTGATGAAATAAGATTTGAAAATTTATTTTTGATCATTAAATGGTGTCGGAAAGATAATTCAGAGGGGCCCTAACCATCATAAGGGGTGTGTAGAATAATCTCCTAACAAGAAACTAATAATTCGGTCTAGATTATTGATTTGTCCCTCTAAATGGAGAATTTTAGAACGTGTATACATATAATAAAAAAGTTAATTTTTTTGTAATGAAAATTACAAGTATTTATAGCGTGTGTTGTTATTTTAATTTTTAATAGTTAAAAGTTATTATAAGTTGTCATATTATTATTTTTTATTTTTTATGTAAAAATTAAAAAACAAAATAGTTAAAATTAAAAAACTAATTAAAATAGTTACTCTTTTCGTTCCAAAATAATAGTCATTTTTTAGGAATCTAACTTTTTATGATAGTACAATTATTGCACTTTAAAAAAATTAATTTTTTAAAATTACCATTTGATAGTATATTTTTTTAGGAAATATCAATTGTTATAATTGTACTTTTTATGTTAATGAATTTAAAATAATGGCAAAATAGAAAATTCATATTATTTTTGTCCTTAATTTTTGAAAAATAACTAATATTTTAAAATAATAAAAAATAAAATAAGGTAATAATATTTTGAAACGGAGCGAGTGATTTTTAAATGAGACCTAAATTTATTTATAGTGTATATACATCTTAAAGTTGCCGACCGTAAAGTGAAAATATTTTATAATGAGAAAAATTATGAGATTTTGATATTTATGTTATGAAATTTAGGCGCAATATTAATTATTTGCTTCCAAATACACCTGTCATTTTTAACTTTACACCTACTTGTGTGCTTTGCAAAATCAGATTTTATTTTGCGGTCCAAATTGTCTCCACATGAAGACTAGCCTGTCCAGTTCGGTTAGTGGGTTCACTTTTAAATTCTATTTTGATAATTTAAATTTTAAAATTCGTTCAGTATATTATTTATGTAAAAAATTAAATCGATCAGATAGTAACAATCATATATTTTGATAAATTTTATATAAAAACAGGGACGGTAAAAAAATAAATGATTCAAAAGAGCCTTAAAGAGAAAAACATTACTAATATTGACATATTCTGTAATTTTTTTAGGATAAAATAACAAAATAAGGAATTTGTAATAAAAAAATATCAAATTTCAAAGGAGGTTTTTGTCATTTTCAGAAATTTCATGGGATGTCTTTACCATTTCATTAAACCTCATGAGAGGTTAGTGTGATTAAAAACTAAATCTGAACAGAGGTTTATGTCATTTCAACAATCTCATTAAAATCTCAGTGAATATTTGAAAATTAAACCTCAAATGAGGTTTAAGTCATTTAAAAAATCTCAAAGGAGAATTCTACAATTTCATTAAATCTTAGAGCATCTCCAATAATATATCTTATTTTTTTTATTAAAATATAATTAAAAAATTAATTCCTTATTTTAGGGAGTCATTTTTTCAACTACTTACCCCAACAACACTTCATATTCTTTCTCAGTTCTATTAAAATATTCTTTTCATTTATTTTTAAATTTGAATGGTGAAAATCATTTTTGCAATAATAAAATAATTATTATACAGAATTGACACAACATCCGCATGCCCAACCCAGGTAGTCGACCAGGGACGGACAACAAAGTAGCAAAAAATCTTTGGGTGGTCGACCAAGTGGTCAATCAGGTGGATGACCAAGTGGCCAACTAGTTGGTGGAAGTTTTGCACAGTTTTGCAGAGAACAGAGAAGGATATAGATGTTCTATTGAAAGAGCAAGTTAGGTCTTTCGTGCCTTCCAATCTTTGGTCCGCGCCTTTAATAAAATAAAATAAATTTTTATATATATGAGGGAACTATAATAACTCCTTACAAATAAGGAGTAACTGTAGCAATCCCAAATTTAAGAAACTTTATAGGAGATGTGTTGGAGAGGGTTTTATCACAATCAACTTATCAATTTAGAAAAAGTAGAGGATAAAAGTTCTGTTTGGGATACTCTTAGGGAGGTAAGTATAACTTACCCATAAAAAAAAAGCCAATGTACTAGAATCTTTCAAGTAAAGACAGCAAATGTACTAGAATCTTTAAATAAGGAATACATATTTTTTTGTTGGTGTACCGTAGGATTCAACCATTCTCAAGTTGAAATGTATATGCTAACTATTGAAAAATAAAGCTGCATGGGTCAAAAGTCTCGGACGACATAACTATTTCTTTGGCAAAATAAGTTTCAAGGACTATGATCAAGACGTCGTATACAAACTGTAACGATCCCGGTTTTGACCCGTCTCTGTGTGGTGTTCCGGGTTTGGGTTGGTATGGTTTTGAACAGTGTTACGTATATTAGTTTCCTTGTATTCTCTTTATTTTGGTTATCGAGTTGTAGCGGTGTGTTTAGAACAGGTAATGTCTCCAAACCTTTAGATACGAATCCAACCCGAATTGTACCTTGCAGAGTTGTATCAGAAGTTGATTCTTTCATGTTTTGCCACTTCGCTGAGTAGGTCAGGGATCGAGCTGCCCAGTCAGCTCGCTAGGGTCTAGGGAGCAGCGCCCCTTGGCGGGTCCGGGGCAACACCCAGGTGGGGACGAGAGGCAGCACCCCTGAAGCAAAAATGCAAAATGCATTCGAAGTTGCTTGTCCGCTCGAGCGGAGAATGTTTGGTTCCAGAAGTTTGACCTGTTTGCAAAAGTACTAGGAAAGTGTATTCAACACTCGAGCGAAGCTTTCTGCGCTCGAATGGGAGGCTGTGTCTGACACTCGAGCGGGGCTTTCCACGCTCGAGCGGACCATGTTATATCAGTTCGTGAATCTGATATTTCAGATCACTTTTTCAGATCTAGAGCTTCTCTCTCTAGAAGTCATCTTCTCTCTTTGATTTCTCCAAATCCATTAGGATTTAGACCTAAGTTCTTCATCAAAGTTGGTTATCATCTCGAGGGCTTCGTTGTGTGTGGTGGAGATCGAGTTTAGGCATCGTTGATTTTGGGGTTTCATCTCAATCCTTCTTCAATACTTGAGGTAGGGATTTTCTTAGAGTTATTCCTTCTTCAATACTTGTGGAATTGGCATATCAATTCATTTGATTATATTAAACTTTGAAAGTTGATTTGAAAACTTGCATTGAGAAAAAAATGTTGAGAAACAAGTTCATGAAATGGTTTTGTGGTAAATATGTTGGTAAGTGTTGATAGGTGGTGTAGATGATATTGAATAAATTGGCCTGAGAGTCCAGGGTAAAAGATCGAAAACCCGCGCAGATAGGTGTCGAGCCTTCTAGTTAATATCGGTAAAAATGACAATTTGGTAGTACTTGTATAATCTACTTGCAGACACCGACCTAGGAATTACCAAAGTCGTATTTACTGCCCTTGAAATAAATTGTTAAGTTTTGAACAATTGAAATTGCATGATATCATTGAGCATGATGGTTTTCAAAAGATGAAAATGTGATTTACTTTCAAAAAGGGGCATAACATGACATGTGCATTTCATCTCTTGAGACCTGTATAAAATATATATATTTTGTTAAGGATTTCCTACTGAGCTTTATGCTCACCCTACGGGATTTTTGTGCAGGAAAAGATATGGTGATCCCCGCCCAACTAAAGGCGAGAAAATATGTGCTGAGAGTACAAGGCTCTCATTTTGCTATAACTCTGTTTGTAAGCCAAGAGCTGTATTTGTATGGGTTTGAATAACCATTTTGTGTAACCAGGCCTAAGCAACCCTTGGAGGTATCTATTTGTTTATGTTATTTTGATTTGAAGTACATGTGTTATCGCCTGAAGACTATTTGTATCATGTAATGCAAGTGTAGGGATTTATTTTCAGTTTTACTTTAAAGAACCATGGTTATCGTATTATCATTTAAGTACAAAAATTGGGGCGTTACATAAACATCATAGACAACATCAAATACTCGACAGTCTTTATACCAAACTAATGAAGAATTTAGTAGGTTGCCAGAGCAACTTCCATGTATTTGTTAAATTCGAATCGGATCTCATCATTAGAGTAAGAATTCATTGTATTATATTAACTAATGGGGACAGTAGTTGGTTAGATGTAATGTCCCAAAAAATGAGAGAATGGTTTGATATAAATGTAACCACTGTTATGATTAATAACAAATTTTATTAATTTTATTTATATAACCACTCTAACTTTTTATTTACTTACTACATTTCTCTTATTGTCAACTATTACATCTTTAGAGTCATTACAATTTTCTACACTTATTATTACATTTCGTAAAACATCAAAAAATTTTGCGATGTCCATAACAACTAATCCTCTCCGATCAACTTCCTCTTTTCTGACACCAACCTCCGAAATCAACAGATCAGGATCAACATCACTAGTATTGTAACAACCCCGACCTGTGATTAACCTTTAATCCATTATTAAATATGCCTAAGAAGAATTAAGATGGAATTTTGAATTTATTTGTATGTGTGTATGGCATTATTTGTGTTTCTATCTGTTCATCGTAGAAATATTTGTTTGTAGTTCTGTTCTATTCTGTGAATTGAAGGCCTTATCGGCATCCGATCGTGAAATTGACTTTAATTATGTGTTAGTTAGAATTTTTAGAATTTTATGGTAGGTTCAATTGAAAGTTGATTCAAAACGATTTAATTAGAATAATTTATGTCTAATTGAGTAATTTGATCAACCATTTAATTAAACCATTAATTTAGCCTATATAAGGCATTAGTGGACCCTCATTCACATTTTACACTCTCATATCTTCATCCTTGGTAGCAAAACATGAGAGTAAGAGAGGAAGTATGAAGATTTGACTCTGAGCTTGAGAATTGGAGAGACTTGAAAGGGAATTGAAAGAATTGACTTGTGAGCTCAAACATCAACACATCTAAGCTAAAATTGGGCCCCTAAGGTAAGAAATCAAGCATTTAGTTGTGTAATTGGAATACTTACCACATGTATTCAAAAGAACTAAGCGAATTGAAACAAGAATTAAGTTGATTGATGTAGAAAGAAGAAGATGCATGCATGCATGTGCATCACATGACAAATAGAGCATGTTGTCTAAGAATTTGTCCCATGCATGTTCATATTTTAGCTATGGTTTAAGAATTCAACATGTTTTTGAGCTAAACACCTCATTTGATTATGTTTTGGACACTTGAAGCTCAAACCATTTCATGCATGTAGTATTCATGTTATATTCTTAAAGTCTCTATGTGGATTTTGAACAATTGACATAATTTTAGGCCTTGATTTCATGAAATGATCTTGAATTTCCATGTTTTCCAAGTTTAGATGTGTTTTCTCAAGTTTCTGGCCCTCAAGACCATAATTTATAGCTTTGGGGTGAGTTTGAAGCTTGGGAGTGTAATTTGAAAATTCCAAATTCTGCCTCTCCACTTTAGTGACAGATCCTGCGCTCAAGCGACTAAAAGTTGGCTCGAGCGTGAAATGCAAGCCCCCAGAAGTTCATATGTTTTGCAAACTGCTCAAGCGACAAGAGTTGCGCTCGAGCGAGGACCCTAGTCTCACGCTCGAGCGACGGTTAAGCGAGCGTCGAGCGGAGAATTCACACAACCAGTGCTTTTTCAGAGTTTATAGACCGCTCGAGCGAAGGAAGTTGCGCTCGAGCGGCCCCTCATATTTTGACCCTCCGCTCAAGCGAAGGAATTTGCGCTCAAGTAAGGCCCTTGTTTTCCAGCATAATTGACTAAGTGTTGCAAAGTACATTTTGGCATCCTCATCGCATCATAGGCATTCATAGGCCATGATTAAGACATAATAATGATGATAAGACTTAGGAACACACTAAGAATGAAACACAATAACTGTAAAGAATTCCGAGCGTGTGTTACAATGTGTACATGTTATGTGTTATTGTAGGTCACATGCTGTAAGCTATCTGATTTGCCTGTATCATCTGTCTACTTTTGGAGCCCTCTGTAAGTAATAACTTAGTAAAACTATGTTCAACTTTATTTACTTCCTGTATAATAAAATAAGATTTGTTTTTTGAAATGCTATGTTCTGTACAATGAATGATTGTCCAATTCTCTGACAATGTATTCGTGACGTCTTTAGCATCATATGATATTTGTTAGCTGTTACCCGGTATCGGAGGTTCCATTATGGAACTTTTTATGTCTGTACTCTGTTACCCATATTGGAGGCTCCATCATGAAGTTCAACATATCTGTCATTTGTTACTCAAATTCGGAGGTTCCTTTATGAAACTGGTTACTCATAACCACCATATGTTCTACATCTGTTTAGTATCTATTCTGTTAGCGCTAATGGATGTACCACATATGATTAAGCATGAACTCTAACTTCTATATATGATTTGAACAAGATTATGAATATGGATCTGCTTCTGCTTCTGCTTCTGAAATAAATATGAATCTGCTTTCTGAATCTGGTATGGATATCATTCATTAAATCCTTTACTCCATTATTATTCGCTGGGCTCTCGCTCACTATTTATATTATGCATGTAGGTGATCAGGTACATAACCAGACTCAGAGTTGATGGCCTAAGATTCTCTTTTGTCAGCCAACCACCATGCCTCCTGAGGAGGTTCCTTTTGAGAGGTCCATGTCAAGGCTTTATTTGGTTTTGTTCTATTTATCTGTACTTGGGCTAAGTTCCCTTTTGACTTCATCTGTGTAAATAGGTGACGTAAGACTATTGTATTTATGATGTCACATGTAAATATATATAAGTTTGTTTTGAAAATTTTGTCTCATATATGTCAGCATAGTTCATTGGACTATGTATGTTTATATATCACTTCCACAGCCTCTAACTATATGTTATACTGTTAAGAGGCCTTCGGCAATCCAATGATTACTGCTCGGTTACGACGCTAAACCTATAAGAACGAGTTTGGGTCATGACAAGTACTATCATCACCTCTGCATATATCAATCTCAGACAAACTCAGACGACCTTTGCGTTCATGAATAACTGAACCACTTTCCCCAAAACCTCCTAACAACAAATCTCTTCGTCTCTGTAGTAAACCCATAGACATAGTCCATGAAAGAATCGGAATAGCCTTGGTTGAAGCACAATACCAAATATCAACATTATTATTAATATATTTTTTAGATAACACAACAATAGATGCGGCCCTCATCTACGAATATTTTGGCATTTTACTAGTAGAATACTTCAAATACCCCTTCATTTTACCATAAGTAATATCCCTTTTAATGTTCGAATTTTCAAGTCGATACTTCACCATCCATAGCATCTATTTGTCGTTAATGGAATAATAACCATCTAAATAAACTAATTCACATAATAAACTAATTCAAATTTTCAAGTCGTAGATCTATCATCTTACACTTCCCATAATAAACTAATTCGCAATAGCAGTCCACGGGAAAAATGAAGTACACCTGCAAACTCTCATTATCATCTAACATTCTATCATACACATTTAGTCTGAACAACCCACTAGCATTGGGTGCGCAAAGGGGGAAATATTTTATCAATCTTAATGCTCTTTTGTTTGTATCTTAACCTCAACTGAAAAAATAAATTAGGCACCTAAAATGAAAAGCAACTAAAATCACTTGTTGAAACACCTTCAATAACACCAATTTTTATATTGTCTACCTCCATTCACCTGAACATTACAAATAAAAATACATAAATTTATAATTCTGTATAGTTTTAAAGTACATTTGACTCCTTAACGTAATTTTGTATTCTTTTCCACAAATAGTAGCAGCCACTAAATATATGGCACCTTTATGAATACTTCCAACATTTCCCAATAGCGTATTTTTGTAGTCCGTCCAAACATTAACTTGGAAGAACCAGCCCACAACTTCTATTTCGTAATGAACATACTCTGTCTTTGCCACCAAAGAGCTTGAATCTCATTTTCTTTAGCATCCAAAACTTGTCGGACTGGTCAGGATCAACAATCCTGGTCTTGGGATTACCCTCACTAACTCCAATAAATATCTTGTTAGATGTGGGGATGGAATCTAACGGACTATTATCACTTATGACGAAAAACAATATGTGGTGGACCACAACTTCCTTTTTAGCTTCTTGTCCCAATTGAACATTCTCAATTAATTTTATACTCTTAACCACGATCTTGTCTGATTGATGGTCATATCTTTTATTACCCAACTCAAAACCATTCAGCAATTTCGCCACACCTTTATTATCAAATTTAACGTCTCTTAATTGTTCATCGTACAGTTGCAACTTCCTTACTCTCCTCTTAGCCTTTTTAATATATCGGGGAATATTCTGAATGTACTATCTACGAATGTAAGCTGCCTTAAAAGGTGCACGATCACGGTAACTACGCTTATATCCACTGGCCGCCGATGTCCTTGATCTCCGGTATGCAAAGGGAGTCCGATACTAGTTGCTTACTACTCCTTCCATTTTTGATAAAACACTCAAAATCTTTGATCCTACAAATTTTGTAGATTCTCTTACCTCTGCTAATCCTTCTGTTCAGACACCTTAACTTTGATATTAACGTCCTCTCTTCCTCATACATCGGAACAAACTTCGCCAGAGCTGACTACCGGCTCTGTTATCAAATAAAAAAAAAATATTTAGGATTTTTTGGTAGGGTGATGGATGGATGGGATCATCATTCTTTCTATGGCATTGCTCTTGCCAACAATGATATGTTAGGACAGGTGTCAACTTTTTATTTCTTACACATCTAATCATTGAGAGCTCAATTCTCATTCCACATTATTGTGGATGAATTTGTGGGTCAAATGTAAGGCTACAAATGAACCGAGTCGAGCAAAACTTTGTTGAGCTCGAGCATGGCTCGACAAGATTTTTTTAAATATTATTTATATTATTTAAATAAAAAATATTATTTATATATTTATATATTATTTAATATATAAATAATATATTTATTATATAATTTAAATAAAACAAGCCGAGTTTATGTGAATTCGAACTCGGCTCGTTTACTAAACAAGTCTAATATTCGAACTCGAGTTCGTTTCATTTACTAAATGAACCGAACCAAGCCGAACCCTTAAGGAGTTGAGCTGAGTCTGTTTATGAACAGTTCAGTTCATTTGCAGCCCTAGTCAAATATATAGATCTCAAGCATTACTCTATAATCTATTGAAAATCATTAAAAATTAATTATTTCTTTTCTTATATATGGTATATCAATCAATTTATTTCACAGGGAGGATGTTTGAACAATTTTAATTGTATAAGATTTTTTTTTGTTTTTTATTTAATTTTAAATAAAATAAAATTATTAAATGATGATAGTTTAACATGTATATAAATAATTTAATCTCAAAGAGATATTCGTAATCATAGAGAAGATTTATTTTCAGAATTGACGCATTGAATTGATTGCGTTCTTTCTCGTTACATGCAATGCCTATAAAATAATATTTGACAATAACTATAATTGTTTCAGCAAAAACGAAATTTTCAAATTTTTATTTTAGATAGTGTGATTAAATGAATTGGTAATATCATCAAATTTTGGATACATCGGAAAAGGTAATATCATCAATTGAAAAGATGTTTTAGACGCAAAAAAAAAAAAAAAAAATGATTACAAAAAAAAATCAATAATTTTGTATCTCAAAAAGCTTGAAAAATGAAACTTAAATAAAAAAATTTACAGTTTAAATTTCAAGAAATAATTACACAAATTAATATTTAAACATTAAAAATTTTCAATTTAATATTTACTTGGCACACAAAAATGATTGAACCGCCGTGAATTCTTAAGTTTCTTAACACTAAGGCCTTGTTTGGCATATACTAAAAAAGTCAAAAAGTCACTATCCTATTTAAGTCATATCATCCATTTAAGTCACATCACCTCTATACCACATCACATCAAACCCAACTCATACCTAACCCATATTTCATAAAAAGTCAAAAAGTGTGTTTATTTAGAACATCCCAAACCACCCCTAATACTCATCAATCAAATTTTGAATTAATTATACTTTTCATCGCTATAGTTTAATATAAAATTTAGTCTAATCTCTATATTTTTAAATTAAACGATTTGGTTCCTTGTAAATGTAATTTTAATTTTAATTTAGTTTTTCAATCCAAATTAGAAGTTAAAACTATAATTTTAAGACACTTGTTAATTTTTTAAGTTGTATATATCTATAAAAATTAGCATAAATTTAGATAGAATAATCAAATTAAAATATAATTGAAAGTAAATGAATCAAATTATTTAAAGTGAAATGATATGAATTAAAATAAAATTTGAGTTAAAATATATGGATGAAAAGTGTAATTAAAATAAATAAATTTTAAAAATGCCTAGTGGACATGTGGTCCGCGTGACCGTTGCGGTTTCAGTACTCATCAGTCTGTGTGTATTGACTTTTCATTAATGTTTTGTTTGGTTGGTGAGAAAATAAAAAATGTATTATCATAATATTATTATAAATTTATAAAAAAATTATAATTTTAATTATTGATGTTTATAAATTTTATTATTTATGTGTACTTTTTTTAAAAAAATTACCCTGAATTGAAATTCTCCCATAAAACAAGAAGGGAAATAAAAATTGAAGCAGAGAACATAATTGAGCATTTTTGTTTTTTTGTTTTTACATACCTGAAAAAAAATTGGTACAGAAAATTTATTTAATAAAGAAATTTCAAAAATTGTTTTTGGATTTTTTTACATAATTTTATTTTTGGTGAGTAGAATTAATTTTTAAAAATTTAAAAATATTTTTTTGACATTTATGTTTGTCAAATTAGGTTATATTTATCAAATGGACGACTTTGTTTTTGAAATTAAGTAATGATATCTTCAATTGACCTTATTTATATAAAATTCAAAATTTAGGGTCAAATGTGTCACAATTAAAAAATTAAAAATCAAAGTGACACAATATTCAAACTATAAGGATTGTTAATATAATTCGCCCTAGAAAATATTTCAAACACATTAGATTGCTTTGTTTGGTTGAGTTTTCAAAGGCAGTTTTATGAGTTTTTAATTCGTATTTTTTTTATATTTTTAGTAATTTTTAAAAATATTTTAATAATTTTTTTACTTTTAGATTCACTTAATCTTGATATACTTAAAAAATATAAAATTTGTACATTTTTTTAAAATTTGTTTAATACAACAAAATATGAAAATTTATTGAATATAACAAAATACGAAAATGTATTGAATTTTTATATTTTTTATATTTGATGAACTTTTTTAAGTCTTTTTTACAAATATTATAGTTTTTAAGTATATTTAGATGAGATATATCTAAAAAATAAAAAAAAAATCATAAAATATTTAAAAATTTTATTAAATATAAAAATACTAAAACTACAAAATTCAATTTAAAAAAAAAACAAAAAAACAAAAAAAACAGAGATAACAAAACAAACGCGAGAGATTATCAACAAGGACATTGCTATGCGTGAAAGTAGGTATGGTGGCCGTACAAACAAAAAAAAATAATATGTACTTGTTTAATAAATAGTGAGTGTTAGAGTAACTCCCATTACACTCTCTACTTTTCATTAGTTAAGGTAAAAAAAAAGTACACTCTTTTTTTTATCTAATTATTTTAGTTATTGTGTTCTCCAACCATACTCTTTATTTTAGCTAATCATTTAAACTAACTTAATTAATTTTTAAAATAAAAAAATGCTAATTGTTGATATTTTACTAATATAAATTTGCAATAATAATAAATTTGCCCATACAAACGTACAAAACCTGTAGAATGAGGAGAAAAAAAATACAAAATATAAAATAAGTTATTCCGTAATTTATCAAACAGAATTGAAAGAACATATAAAATTGCTACACACACATATATATATATATATATAATATATAAAATCCAAAATCTAAGACAGAAATATACAAAAATTTAAAATATATATATACATAATTGTTTAGAGAGCCTCTACGGCTCTTTCATTGTAGCCACCCAAAAATAGGATAGTAAAATAGCTAGCCTAATAGCTAGCCTATTGGAACTCAAAATTAGACTTATATTGACTAAAATGCCTAGCAAGTTTTGTTTAACTATCCCTTTAGAGATGCTCATAAAAGATATAAGAATGAAAATGACTGCTCAGGGTAATATTTTGATGTTTTAATTTTAATATATTTTTTAAAATTATATATATATATTAAAATAGTTAATAAATATAATTTGGACGGATGGACAGAAGGATGCTGTGAAAGGAAAACTCAACCTCACCTTGCTTTCTTCCTGGTTCAAAAAAAAAAACCTCACCTTGCTTTCTTACCAAAGTCAAGAAAATCGTTTGAGGTAAGAGTAAAATATTGGATATATGGTTGTTTTGAGAAGATAGTTAAGAGTAAATTTTTATTTTTTTTATTTTTTTAAAAATATATAAAAAAGTATGAGAGATATGACTCAAAATGGATTAAAAATTATTTTTCTAAAATAATCTATAATAATGGATGATATCATTCTATTGATATCACTATCAAATATATAATTGGTGATATCATAGGATGATATCACTATCTAATATTTTAGTTTGTGGTAGAGACCACAACATAGTTGAGTTAGTAGTAGGGATTCTCTTATGTTGGGTTCTCCATCACAAAATATGTAAATCTTATTATAAATTGGTGTAATAAACTGTTTAAAATTTTATAATTAATATTGTAAAAATTTGTGCCTTAGTTACGATATTTTTTGTAATATTAATTTGTGACGAGATTACATATTTTATGGTTAATATTTTGAGATTTTGTAATGAAATTATACATTTAATAATATGATACATATGATAAACACCCGTAAAAAGATGTACGCCATAGCATTTTTCTATTAATAGAGATTGCTCAACAATTAAGCCATTTAGGCTGATGCCTAAGGCCCACAAAAAATTTCAAAAAATCTTATTATTTTTTAGATTTGAAAAAAATCTTATTGTTGGATGACATTTTTTTTAAAGACGTTAAACAAAGTCTAATTTTGATATTTTTGCAGTAGTTTCAAAAAAATTTGAACCGTTTGGTAAAAGGCTAGACTCGTCAATGTAATGTTGTTTGTGTTTTTTTAATAAAGGATAAATTATAAATACACTTCCTGAGATTTGTTTAAAATACAAATTATTTCTTATGGTTTGAAAAATTATAAATACCACTCTGTCAGAATTTTTTATTTAATAAAATTAATTAAAAAAATGAAATTTCTAACTGTTCACCTATACAATAATAAAATTACCTGAATTATTAATTAAAATAAAATTTTAACATTATTAAAAGCTATTAATTAACTTGATGATTTATTAATAAAAGGACCTATTTTGTTATGAAATTAGAAACTTTATGGAGCATAATGTATTTTTTAAAATCAAAAAAAAAAAATTATAATTTAAATAAATATCAGAAGATATATTTATAATTTATCCTTTAATTTAATGAATGGCTCTATCCATTTGGAATAGCATCGCTAATAGTATTAGGTTGAACCCACCACGGAGAACTCAGTTGGGAATTCTTTTTGTCATGAAGATTAACTAATGTCCAAGTTCAAATTATTAGGTTTCAATTATTAATTTTTTTTTTATCAATTAGTAGAAGAATATAATTACAAATATAAAAAATATTACATTAAGCGTTGTGCTTCAAATTTAACAATAGCTAGAAACTGAATAATCAACAGGAATTAGTCGAGCTGCGCGCAAGCTGACCCGGATACCTCGAGTTATAAAAAAAAAACAAGAACAATTACATACAACCCCATAATTAAAGAAAAATAAACAGTACAAATAATATTAAAATAAAAATTGAACAGTAATCTAACAATATAAAAGATATCATAAAGGAAGGTTGGTCAATAAGGTTGGTTATTGTTTGTCTGACATCAAGTAGTGTACTTCATAATTGAAGTAGAACGAGAGAATCCAGTGGTAGGTAAGTACGGTTAATTGTTTGGCTCTTCTCAATCTCTCCCGCAGTTGGGCTTGCTTTTTTATGTTTCATTTTGAATATGTCATATTTTTTTTTAGATAAAATACATTTAACCCCATGTAATATAGTTCTAGAGCAGTTTACTTTCCTATCTTTCAAAAATATATAAATGTTCTCACATAATTTTGGACTTAAGTACACAATTAAGTTCGTTAACAGAAAGAGTAACAGAAAGAGTATTACTATTAGCACTTCATTTATTATTTTAGATCTTCTATTTCTTTGGTTCTTCATTTATAAATTTTAAAACCTTTAATGATTCCAAAATTATTCTGACGAAAATTTCAACCCACTCAAATGCACAAGCCCACACCCCTAAAAACCATTATCTCCCAAATTCCCAATAAAAAAAACACCCCAAAATCCATTATCTCTCTCATGACAATGGAAGAAAAATGTTTTTAAAGCGAATCGATCGATGTAAGGAATGTGTTCTGTACGATTTTCACTTCTTTTTTTTTCTTTTTCACATTAGGTGCATATATCTTTCTTTAATTCCATCCATTTCTTTGATCAACCCTAAATAATAAAAACAACTGATATAAATATATATATATATATGTATAGTTCGAAAAGAGCAAATCTGCATTTTGTTCAATTTCAATCTCGCTCCTCCCCTATTCCCTGAAGTCTCTCTCCTCTCTCTTTTACTGAGAATGTTCGGACATGTGTTCTCGAATAAATAAGCTATACTTAGGCCTGTGTTCTAGAACCAATAACCAATATTCGGATCTGTATTCTTGAACTTGATAAAACGAAAATTCCTATAAATGTGAACAATTTTAACTCTTTAAAGTGTATCAGATTTTCATGTTCGGACCTATGTTTATGAACAAATAAGCAATGTTCGGGCTTGTGTTTTTGAATTTTGGTCATATGTTCGAGAGTTCGGTACCCAAAAAAATACGAACAGTTTTCACCATTTTTAACGTGTTTTTCAAAAAATTTACCCTTACAAGGCCAACGTCCTCTGTAACTTGCTTTTTGTGCTTCTCTAGGATGCGATTAGCCTTACAGTTCGGACTCCTGTGGTTCTGAATCTGATTTCATAAGTGTAATGTGAAACAGATAAATACAAATGAGTCCAAATCTAGCAAATCTTTTGGAAAATTAATTTTGAATCAAAAATGCCAAAAATGGATCGCATTGCCAACCTAAATATTTTTGAAAAATTTAGGAAACCCGTGACTCGTGTCAAAGGTCATTAGTCCGTCATCACCAAAGTGTATCAGTTCGGGAATTTAGGTATGAGAGGGGAAGGTCATGAATTGAGCACCCCACTCACCCGATCAAAGATCGGCCTCTACTAATCATGATGTGATTCTTATTTACATTATATGCTCATGTTCCAATTATTTATGTTAGCTTTACTAAGTGATGCACATAAGTATAGACTAATTCACAAAATTTGGAATGCATTGATTTTATATTTGTTTTGTTTGTGTTGAAAAAGTGTTTTGCATAAATGTCAATTGAAAAAGTGAGCTCGTATTTACATTAGTCAAATTATTCCAACTTAAGTAAAAGGCCTTCATCCACCGACATTCAAACAGGTATATCACTTAAGTACTTAGCCTCATGGAAAACATGCTCGATATGGCAACACAAACATATATGCAATATGCTAAAGTAAGAAATGCTCACCTAGTACTCCAAGGTAGGCCACATAATGCTAAAATAATTAGAGGAAATGCATGCTCCTAAACAATGCAACATGACTAATGCAATGTATGCAATCATGCAATTAATAGGCTCTGCTATTAGCATGGTATGTGAGTCAATTCAAGGCATACGATAAAGCACGTATTCGAGTAAAGAATTTGAAATTGACGTTGGTTAGTATGATGAACCGAACCCTAATGCGTGCAAACAAGACGAATGGATGCAAATCATGAAAAATACTAAGGAAACATGATGCTCTATGCTACCCATCATAAGCGAGTAAATAAAAGGGAGAAATAAACGGGGTTTGGAAGACATACACAATTATTACATATTTTGCCCTCATGCAAGAGGGTTCAAATGTCCAAGTGTCCGAATTAAACTAACTATTACAAATCCAAAATAAACTAAATACCTAGTTATCTAATTTATTACAACAATGATATCATAATAATAATATTGTGAACAACAATATTACAACACTAATATTACAACAGTAATATTAACAACAATATTACAGCAAAATACACGAGGATTGTGATGAAGACGGTTTTTAGAAACTGCTTTGTCTGCTCCCTAGGAATCTGCTCTATTTCACCCTCAGCTACTACCCTCTGTTTCAATCAAAAGTCCTCTGTTTACCAAACATTGGAGCTCGGCCGGCCCCCAATGAGGCCCGGCCAGGTCCAAAACAATCCGGTCGTGCCCTGTTTTGTTGTAGAAAAATGTTTTTGTGCTCCAAGGTGAAAACAGTGCAGGCAGAGTATTTCTAAGTTATGTTTGTCCTTTCTGCTCTTCTCTATCATACAGGAACTCAAGAGAAGAACGGATTCGATTTTGAAACCATCAATGGTTGCAAGTTGATTGCGTGATGGTTTTGAACATGATGAGACAAAAAGTTAATGAATGCAATGAAAGACATACCACCTCTTCCTCCTACCTTGAAGTTAGTTCAAGGAGGGAGGTAGACACGCCTCAAGAATCATCAAGCATCACAAATTAGTATATGATGACTCTAGAAGCGTCGGATTCGGTATAACGTCCGACCAAATCCAACCAATTTTATTAATCTTCTTTATGTCAGTTTGATCGATTTTAAGCTGATTTTATTAGTCTTTTTCAACTTACCATTCCATTGCTGAATCCTTTAGTCTAAAAATGAGAATTAAGTCCACTAAAAAGAGAAAAGTGTCAAACAAGAAGTTGTTCTTGACATGAGAGAGATGTAATGCCTTGGTAATGAACCTCCGAAGAGGTTAAACCGTTAAGCATGGAAAGGCTCTTTCTCATGCTCAAACCACACTCGTTTGAAATGACTCTCAAACAAAGAAAACCAAGAAAGGAAGGAGGGTGCAGAGATGATTATGTAAAGTTAATTATTACAAAAGTGAGACTTTTTACATGAAAACTAAGCAAATAAAGCTATCAACTCAAATGACTCGGTGTCTAAGGCCTAAACAACCGAAGCCATGAGGAATTATAACACAACAAGTATAATATTTAAAGCATAAACTATTTAAATGAATTAAACAGCTCATAAACAGTCCCTAAAATGTAAAAAATAATAGCTAAAATCATGTTTCAAAGAGCACAAAAGATAACCAAAAATAAGGAGATACAAAGCTAATAAGCAAGACTAAGGATAGGTGGCTAACCCCTCCACTTTTGGGACTTCTAAACCATATTTTCCAGCCCTTTTAAACTCTGAAAATCAGTATGTAAACCAAAGAAAAGAGTGGTAAAACAAAGGGGATGAGCTATGGGCTAAGGTGCAAGAAAGAGTGTTAAGCCTCTCTACCTTTGGCAGCTCTTTGACCCAAAGTTTCAACACTTGGAATGGATCTAAAATAGTATAAAAACTCAAGAAAAAGATTGAAATGAAAGCAAGGAAAAAGGTGCCAAGCTTATACCTCTTGAAGAGTGAAAGCTTTTGTTGTAAACCAAACTCAATCTTAAGGCACTCTCAAGTTTGAATTATGATTTTAAAGTCTCAACCAAGGCTCCAAGCTTAAGCTCTAAGGGTGTGTATGGTGTATATGTATGGTTCAAGGATGATATAAGAACACAAAGTTAGCTTGCAAGGGAAGAAGGAGCTCTCAAAGGTGTTTTTGGTTCTTTGAAATTTTTCTAACCCTCAACACAGAGGCATCAGCTCATATTTATAGAATTTGAGACAAAAAGGTCATAAATATCTTCAAAAGTATACAGCTGGTAGATTCTCGCCTAGAACAGTGTTTATCGCCCAAAAGGCACGGTCGGGCTCTAATGGCCACGGCAGGCTCCAAATGAGGCACGACCGGGCCCCAATGTGATTCCCCTGTTTCTCAGTTTTAGGTTCCAAGCAGGTTGGCACAATGCTCAAAAATGGTTTTTTAAGGCAAAAATAGTGTGGGTATGGGAGGTTGGGATTTTTTGGAGCTTGAATTTGGATTCCTTCGTTGAGAATTCAAACCACTTTTAACATGTAACGTTCATCATCGAGTGCTCAGAATAAAGTTCCTAATTCTTGTGGGCGTTCAAAAATGGGGTGTCTATAGTTGCCTCTCTTTGATAGAGCTCAGAGTCATGAAATGACGTGAGTGAATGTCAAAGCCCAAAAACGACCCATTTGACGAGGCCGTAAAATTTGGGCAAGGAAACAAATGAAAATACAATTGGTTGAACATGAGGGTTGCTTACGTATCCCTTTGCAAGGAATCAAACCTGCGTACTCCTTGACCCTCCAATCTTCGTTGGCTTGAGAAACAACCAAGTTCGAGTCTCCGATGACGTCCAACCTTATTGTCCCTAGTTCTAGAGCAACTTCCAAACTAGAATACACGGCTCATATTCTGCTTCATTATTGGACACTTTGAACCAAAGTTTGAAAGCTAAGGGTATGTGGGAATCATCGGGTGCTATAAGCAACACGCCTACCCCATAATCGTACTGATTAGACGCTGTGTCAAAGTACATTGTCCATGTTTCCTCCTTTACCTGCAAAATGTCTTCATCCGGAAATAGATACTCCACTGCTTCATCTCCTTCCACTGGGTGGTCTGCTAGAAATTCAGCTACCGCCCTCCCTTTGACTGATTTGCGCGTGACATACTTGAGATCAAACTCAGAGAGGAGAAGCAACCAACAAGCTAGCCTACCCGTAAGTGCTGGTTTCTCAAAAAGATATTTGATGAGATCTAATCTCGAAATCAGAATTATAGAGTGAGCTAACAAGTAGTGCCTTAACTTCCTCGTTGCCCATACCAAAGTTAGACAAGCTTTCTTGAGGGGATTGTAGCGGGTCTCGTATTCCAACATCTTCTTGCTCAGATAGTAAATGGTCTTCTCCACCTTAGCTTCTGATTCTTGCGTCAACATGCACCCCATGGTCGAATTGATTACCAAAAGGTACAAGATTAGCAGCTTCTCCAGTTCTGGTGGTGACAATATAGTCGGATTCTGAAGGTACTACTTGACTTGCTCAAAGGCAAATTGACATCAATCATCCCATTGGAACTTCTTTCCTTTCTTCAAAAGACCAAATAATGGTTCACAAGTCAAGGTTAATTTTGAGATAAACTGTCTTATGAATTGCACTTTACCTAGAAAGCTACACACCTTATTTTCAGTCCTTGGTGGTGGCATTTCTAAAATGGCCTTGATTTTGGATGGATCTACTTCAATTTCTCCCTGCGTAATCAGAAATCCTAGCATTTTTTCTACAGTCATCCCAAAGGTGCATTTCTGTGGGTTTAACCTCAATCTGTACTCTCTGATCCGTTCAAAGAATTTTTCTAGTGCGGTGCAGGGGCCTTCTTGCTCTTTAGACTTGACAATCATGTCATCCACTTACACCTCAACTTCTTTATGGATCATTTCGTGCAAGATTATGGTCGCAACCCTTTGATATATAGTCCCAGCATTTTTCAACCCAAAAAGCATGACTTGGTAGCAGTAAGTACCATACGGCGTAGTGAAAGTAGTCTTCTCTCTATCCTCTGGTGCCATCAGAATCTGATTATTCCTTGAAAACACATCCATAAACGAAAGAATGGCATGGCCAGCGGTGAAATCTACCAACTCGTAGATATGCGACAATGGAAAGTCGTTTTCGAACTAGCTCTATTCAGATCCCGGAAGTCAACGCAAACCCTGATTCGACCGTCTTTCTTTGGAACTAGAACAATATTAGCTAGCCAAGTTGGGTACTCAAATACCATCAAGAAGCCCACATCAATCTGTTTGATGACCTCCTCCTTAATCTTCAAGGCCCAATCTGGATGGACTTTGCGCAGTTTTTGCTTAACTGGTCAGGCTTCAGGGTTAAGAGGGATCCGGTGACGTACAATCTCAGGATCGATTCCAGGCATGTCTTCGTAGGACCATGCAAAAATATCTTTGAAATCTTTTAATAAAGCGATTAAAGGCTCGCGTTCTTCCGAAGACAACATTGACCCGATCTGGACCAAGTAGGGATCCTCCTCAGTACCCACGTTAATTGTAACGATTTCATCTGTACGGGGCTGAACACGTCTCTCCTCCTCATGATCAACCAAATTTTTCAAAGCTCGAGGAATATCTTCCTCTTTGTTTAAGTCAAAATCTTGAAAATCAAGATGGCTGTAACAAACCAAAAGCATAGAGATGTAAGTGAAATCTATTGCATTTTCATTCAAAAAGTCTAGATCTTCGGTTACAGTTGACTTAAAAGAAAAGCTGAATGAAGACCTAGACAGGACTTTGGTATTCGGGTTACCACTCCCAAAAGTACCAGACTCAGAAGAACTCGAATCTAACTCTGACTCCACAGATTAAGTGGAATCAGATTCAAACTCATTATTCGATTCAGAACTGTTGATGGTGTCCTTCCCAAATTGCCAGACTAGGAGTGGAGCCTCAGATACATCCACGATGAGACCAGTGAAATCCGTTGCTAGTTTATCCTCGATTATAGAGATAGTAACACTATCCCCCAAAGTTGACGAGCTCAGCGCCAGCATTAGAACTCGCTAGTAGGTCAGCCAGTGGTTTCCCTAGCAGTATTTCTTCATCGATGTCCAAGCTTACAGTCCTGCCTTGTTCTATACTATTGCTTAGGTCTTTCTGCCCATCCTTATCTTCTGGTGACTGGTGCCTGAAAAAGATCTCGAACCCTGGGTACCTTGTCTTTGTTTCCTGGTCAAACCAAGGCTCTAGAAATCCACAAAATGGGAAATCTTCCACTTGGCGGACAAAGCGTCCGTTTAGGGTTCCCTGAATTGGCTTGTGGACTAATTCATACTGCTTCCCAGTCCACTTTGCTTTAAGTCTCCCCCTTAACTCATCTCCCTTCCTTTTCCAGTCTTTAGTAGTAGGCTTGTACCTCAGCCCAAAAGCATTGGGGTTATGACTCATCTCTTTGGCCATAGTACCTCCTTGCCTGCCACTCTTGCCCAGTCTTGATCAAGGAATATGCCCTTGTTTGTTCATCATATAGATGGACTGGGCGCTCACGTAGTTCTCGTCGTCTTCCACCATGATAGTTTGGACCAATCGAGCCTCTGCCAAGGAGAAACTAGAGAGGAACACGTCCTCTTTCCTGTGTATAATTTCTAACAAAGGTTTCCTTGGGGATAATGGATCGTAGAATTGCCATAGATAGTAGTAATCCCATCTTTAAATGGATATTTCTCCAATTGGTGAACTATTGATGAAACTACCTTCATCTGATGCAGCCATGGCCTTTCTAGAAGTAGATTGAAAGTCGCCGATACATCCATAACATGGAATTCAACCTCATGTTCAGGTGGGCCGATTAATAAATGACTTTTAAAGGTCCCCATGACTTCTCGGCTGGTGTTGTCATAGGCTCGAACAGCTTGAGTTGGAGGCATGAAGTCAGCTGACTTCAAACTTATGGTGTAAGCAGTCTTTGCCGGACACACATTAGTCGCCGAGCCGGTATCTACTAGCACCATCGGAATCCATTTCTTCTGACTCTCTAGAGTCACATACAGGGGTCGGTTATGGTTGGCACCATTAGGTGGAAACTCTTTATCTATAAAAGATATCACTGGCGTAACGTTCCCAGAGGTGACCAAGGACACTAGTTGGTCAATGGTGGTGTCGATTAGTGGCTTCGTCATGTTCATTGCGTCTAGTTGTGCCTGCCTATGTTCCCGAGAAGCCATCAGCAGCCCCTAGATTGATATGTCTTCTTGAATCTTCTTGAGCTGTTTCAAGACCAGGTCTTCTTCATCGTTTTTCTATTTTGATTTCTCAGCCTCTCTCCTGGAAGATTCTGGCTGATCTAAAGCCGGGGGTTTGCAATATCAACCACTTCAGGTCATGTGGTTGATCTCGTCAGTATACCATGTATCATCAGGGATGTCAGCTTTCCACCATTCATCTGTATATGCATGGCTTAGATCATTGTCTTCTTACCACTCCTCCGTAGACATTGCCAGGCTATCATCGGGCTCTACCCGGATCACGTTCACATCACTCTCTTCACTGGCATACCACTCGTTCTCTATAGCTAATTCAATCTCTTCCTTTTGGTACTGTCAGAGTTTCTTTGGCATTTTTCTCTTATCACCAACCTTCTATATGGGCTTCTCCATGGTTTGGACATCTGTTTCGGTCCCTTCTTTTCTTTTCTCCTTTCCTTGCTCTAGGGCTATCTTCCTCTAGATTTCCTCTATTCTTTTATGTTAGAATTGTTCTAACTCTCGTTCTTTGTCAGTTATAAGCATAGCCTCAGTTATGGGCATGGCCTCAATCTTGCTGTTATCACCCATTTTCTCTTTTTTCACAATCTCCTCTGCCTGCTCCTCCGTATCTGATTCCTCTTCACTCAGCCACCCATTGCTGGTTTCGAGTTGGCTTGGATCCTACTACCCAATGTGTACACTGCCCACATCTTCTTCTTCAAAGAAGTAAAAGTTCTCCAAATCTTTCTCCAAGTCGGCCAAGTCATCTTCTAACTCTGCCAAGTCATTAAGGCCTTGTTCAAGCCAAAAATTCTGATTTTTCCCTAGCTCATCTTCCCCAATGGCGTTAATACTAAGAGAGTTCGGTAGTATAACTATAGGCTTTGGCTGGTCAATAACCACAAAGTACAAGCTGGGGTCGTAGTTCTCTGCGAGAGAGGCCTCTTTCTCTATAACTCGGGTGTCAGAAAACCCCGTCTCTAGTGCATTCTTCTTCTCCTCCGCCTCTGCTACCACATGCCTAGGTTGGGTTGTGGGTGTTATGTCTATTATGCACATGTCCGTGCTTTCTGGAATAACCACCTCTGGTTTAGGTAGATGGGATGGGATGATATATGTGCTGGGGTTAAAGGTAGGTGGTAGTGTATAGATTAAGTTAATGTTTCTGGGCGAGGGGACTCGGTTGTGGGCAAGGAGTGGGTTAGTGGTTACATTGGGTTTTGTGGGTGAAGTTAAAGGTGGAGCGATAATTTTATTATCAATGAAATCTTGGATCTCATGATATAGGCGATAGCAATGATCTGTAGCCTAACCATGCTGTTGATGGAATATGTAGTACTGGGTGGGGTCATGTCTAGGCGAGAGTGGGTCGGGGAGAGGTCGAGGGTCGAGGGGTTTGAGGTGCCCTTTTTCCATTAACAGTTTGAGAGCACTGGCCGAGCTCATGTGGAAGGGGTAAAGGTTTTTTGGTTTCAGTTTGGGTCGGCAGGTTGTAAAGTTATACCGGCAAAGAGATCAGCCATGTTGGTTGCTACGGTGACGGTGCTGACATCTGCAGGTCGAGGAATAGTGCTACTGCTAGCATTGGTATTCCTGGCAAACGGCGTTCTTGTAGGTTTGCTGGTTCTATGGATGATGTCTTTCTTGAATGCACTTTTAATCTAGTCCCCCAATTCGTGTAGAGAAGCAAATATGCACAATGACGCCACTATCATTCTTTGCAACATATCCGGCTCAAGATTTTGGACCATTAGCCGAACTTGCCCCCTTTCCAAGGGTCTGTTTGTCATCTTGGCCACCTTTGCCCTCCATCTGGCAACAAAGTCGATGAAGGGTTCTTTGGGGTTCTGCATAGTTGCTTCTAGCTCACTGATAGTTACCTCTATCTAAGTGTTATATGAATATTAGTTAACGAACCCCTCAGACAGCTCATCCCAATTTCGTTTAGTAGAATCCTCCAACTTCGCGTACTGGATGGCCGCCATGTTGGACAGAGTTCTTCCGAACAATGACATTTTCTGAGCCTAAGATAGGCCCATTGGCCTTAGTACATCTGAAAATACACGAACATGCACAATCGGGGTCCCCACTCCCATCAAATCTATCAATATGAGGCATTTTGAATTTTTTTGACAATCTGACCGAGGCTTTGGTATACTCATCTTCAATATCTAAAATGGAATTGAAGCCTTGGGACTTTTTTAGTGCTTTCTCTAGCTTGGTAATTTTGATCATAGCCGGATCAATATCATTGACGTCAAAGGGAAGGAGTCCCCCATTAGGTTGGGCTAGAGGCCTGTAAGTTGGGGTTGGTGCAAACATCTCTTGAGAATCCAGGACTTCTGGGTTTTTAACTGGTGGTAGTGGATCAAGATTTGGCTGGGCAGCCAGGACTGGATACATGGTAGATGCTGATGCCCCAGATGGGTGTCGTAGATCAGTGATGATTTCATCATGTGGGGCCATCCTTTGATTTACGGTATCCATGGTTCTCTGGAACGTTGCCATCATGGCAACAACTTCTTCTATGCTTTGTGCCATTACTGGTCTAGATGAACTAGATATTGGTGAGCTAAATTGATGGGAACAGACAGGTGTTTGTTGAGCGTTCTGTGCTGGTGCTGTTAACTGTTTGTTTTTTCTTCATCAAACAATCGGTGGAAGCGAGAGTAACATTGGTTGTCCACCAAGAAGGTCTTGAGTTTTACAAAGCTTATCGGAATGAGTCCACACAACTTGGGGGATATCGAGTCTTTCTAAAGCTATGTTTGTAAACTACCTAGAAAAAGAAAAGAAAGAAAACAATCAACAATTGGACAACACTTCAGCCCAAATCGTAACAAATATAATCACACAGCTGAATAACTGTAATTCCCACTAAACTCTGTTCCCAAACTGATATCACTTTCTACCACCGATATGAACCTTCCTGTATAGTCTCACTGTAAAAGCACATACCAAGTAAAAGAACCAAAACACCCCTATGTGGGGATAGGGTTTTCCTGTCCTAGATTTTGACATGATCTAGGCTGCACTACTTCAAGCAAGTAGTTTCACACAATCCTACATACGGGTAAGCATCATATCCTAGTTTGGAAGGGTCACTATGGCTTTACGATATACAACTAGGTCGAATGGTCAAAATGGGTACCTCGGCAAGATGACCTAATATACCTTTCACACCTAACACCGTGAAGTAAAAGGTGGATCAAGCGATATAGCGGTGATCCAGATCCAAGGGTTATGTTTCCAACATGGCAGAGTCCACGATCGATCAGCCTTTTGGCAAGCTTTTTGGGCAAGTCTCCAGCAAACCGTTGTGGAATAGCAGATGGAAAACACAGTGACTTAAAGTAACAATGCAAGTGAAATGCAAAGAACATATAAGTGTAGACAAAAAAAATCACATCATGAATTTCGAGTCAAGTTCTCTAAGTCCCCAATAGAGTCGCCAGAAACTGTAGCTTGCTTTTCATGCTCCTCTCGGATACGATTAGCCCTACAGTTCGGACTCCTGTGGTTCTGAATCTGATTTCACAAGTGTAATGTGAAATAGATAAACACAAATGAGTCCAAATCCAGCAAATCTTTTGAAAAATTGATTTCGAATAAAAAATGCCAAACATGGATCACTTTTGCCAGATTACAGAGTCACCACCTAAATATTTTATGGGAAATTTAGGAAACCCGTGACTCGTGCTAAAGGTCATTAGTCCGTCATCACCAAAGTGTCTCAGCTCGGGAACTTAGGTATGAGAGGGAAATGTCGTGAATTGAGCACCCCACTCATCCAATCAAAGATCGGCTTCTACTAATCATGATGTGATTCTTATTTATATTATATGCTCTTGTTCCAATTATTTATGCTAGCTTTACTAGGTGATGCACATAAGTATAGACCAATTCACAAAATTTGGAATGCATTGATTTTATGTTTGTTTTGTTTGTCTTGAAAAAGTGTTTTGCATACGTGTCAGTTGAAAAAGTGAGCTCATATTTACATTAGTCAAATTATTCCAATTTAAGTAAAAAGGCCTTCATCTACCGACATTCAAACAGGTATATCACTTAAGCACTTAGCCTTATGGAAAACATGCTCGATATGGCAACACAAATATATATGCAATATGCTAAATCAAAAATTCTCACCTGGTACTCCAAGGTAGGCCAAATAATGCTAAAATAATTAGAGGAAATGCATGCTCCTAAACAATGTAACATGACTAATGCAACGCATGCAATCATGCAATTAATAGGCTCGGCTACTAGCATGGTATGTGAGTCAATTCAAGGCATGCGATAAAACACGTATTCGAGTAAAGAATTTGAAATTGAGGTTGGTTAATATGATGAGCCAAACCCTAATGTGTACAAGCAAGACGAATGAATGCAAATCATGGAAAATGCTAAGGAAACATGATGCTCTATGCTATCCATCATAAGCGAGTAAATAAAAGGGAGAAAGAAATGTGGGTTGGAAGACATACACAATTATTACATATTTTGCCCTCATGAAAGAGGGTTCAAATGTCCAAGTGTCCGAATTAAACTAACTATTACAAATTTAAAATAAACTAAATACCTAGCTATATAATTTATTACAACAATGATATCATAACAACAATATTACAACACTAATATTATAACAATAATATTAAGAACAATATTACAAAAAAATGCACGAGGATTGTATGCACGCCGATGAAGACGGTTTTTAGAAACCTCCTTGGGAATCTGCTCTGTTTCACCTTCAGCCACTGCTCTTTGTTTCAATCAAAAGTCTTTTGTTTACCAAACATTGGAGCCCGGCCGGCCCCCAATGAGGCCCAGTCGCGTCCAAAACAATTCGGCCGTGCCCTATTTGTTGCAGAAAAATGTTTTTGTGCTCCAAGGTGAAAACAGTGCAGGCCGAGTATTTCTAAGTTATGTTTGCCCTTTCTGCTCTTCTCTATAAAATAGGAACTCGAGAGAAGAACAGATTCGGTTTCGAAACCATCCATGGTTGCAAGTTAATTGCGCGATGGTTTCAAACATGATGGACAAAAAGTTAATGAATGCAATGAAAGACACACCACCTTTTCCTCCTATCATGACGTTAGTTTAAGGAGGGAGGTTGACACGCCTCAAGAATCATCAAGCATCACAAATTAGTATGTGATGACTCTAGAAGGGTTGGATTCAGTATAACGTCCCACCGAATCCAACCAATTTTATTAATCTTCTTTATGTCGGTTTGATCGATTTTAAGCCAATTTCATTAGCCTTTTTCAAATTACCATTCCATTGCTTAATCATTTAGTCCAAAAATGAGAATTAAGTCCACTAAAAGGAGGAAAGTGTCAAACAAGAAGTTGTTCTTGACATGAGAAAGATGAAATGCCTTGGTAATGAACCTCTGAAGAGGTTAAACCATTAAGCATGGAAAGGCTCTTTCTCATGCTCAAACCACACTCGTTTGAAACGACTCTCAAACAAAGAAAACCAAGAAATGAGGGAGGGTGCAGAGATAATTATGCAAAGTTGATTATTACAAAAGTGGGACTCTTTACATGAAAACTAAATAAATAAAGCTATCAACTCAAATGACTCGGTGTGTAAGGCCTAAACAACCGAAGCCATGAGGACTTACAACACAATAAGTATAATATTCAAAGCATAAACTATTTAAATGAATTAAACAGCTCATAAACAGTCCCTAAAATGTAAAAAATAGTAGCTAAAATTATGTTTAAAAGCGCACAAAAGATAGCAAAAAACAAGGAGATATAAAGCTAGTAAGCAAGACTAAGGAGAGGTGGCTAACCCCTCCACTTTTGGGACTTCTAAACCATATTTTCCAGCCCTTCTAAACTCTAAAAATCAGTATGTAAACCAAAGAAAAGAGTGGTAAAACAAACGGGATGAGTTATGGGATAAGGTGCAAGAAAGAGTGTTAAGCCTCTCTACCTTTGGCGGCTCTTTAACCCCAAGTTTCAGCACTTGGAATGGATCCAAAATAGTATAAAAACTCAAGAAAAAGATTGAAATGAAAGCAACGAAAAAGGTGGCAAGCTTATACCTCTTGAAGAGTGAAAGCTTTTGTTGTAAACCAAACTCAATCCTAAGGCACTCTCAAGTTTGAATTATGATTTTAAAGTCTCAACCAAGGCTCCAAGGTTAAGCTTTAAGGGTGTGTATGGTGTATGTATATGGTTCAAGGATGATATAAGAACACAAAGTTAGCTTGCAAGGGAAGAAGGAGCTCTCAAAGGTGTTTTTGGTTCTTTGAAATTGTTTTAGCCCTTAACACAGAGGCATCAGCTCATATTTATAGAATTTGAGCCAAATAGGTCATAAATATCTTTAAAAATAGACAGTTGGCAGATTCCCGCCCAGAACAGTGTTTCTAGCCCAAAAGGCACGATTGGGCTTTAATGGCCACGGCCGGCCCCAAATAAGGCACGGTCGGGCCCCAATGTGATTCCCCTGTTTCTCAGTTTCAGGATCCAAGGAGGTTGGCACAATGCTCAAAAATGGTTTTCTGAGGCAAAAACAGTGTAGGTATAGAAGGTTGGGTTTTTTTTTCGGATCGCTCGAATTCAGATTCCTTCATTGAGAATTCAAACCACTTTCAACATGTAACGTTCATCATCAAGTGCTCAGAATAAAGCGTACAAGTCTTGCGGGTGGTAAAAAAATGGGGTGTTTACATCCTCCGAATTGAGAACACCATTAAAGCTATAAATCTCCTCTAGACTTACATTGTTATACTCCTCCCATCTCATGAAGTTGTGATTTCTGGAAAAAAAAAAATCCCTAATTGCCATTGTAATCAAATGGTTGTTATTGTTGCCGCTGGAATATTACTGCCGGAGGGTTCTCAAGATTTGAGGGTGAGATATGGGAAAAATTGATGGGTGATGATAGGGATGGGTGGGTGCTCTCATAAATCCTATCTTGTGATTTAGTGGGTGTATGAACTCAATTATGAGATGGGGTGTCCCAAAATGATTGATATCCTCTTCAGTAATTCATTTAAGGTTATTATTATATTAAAAAAAGTCAAAAAATGGGGTCCAAAATAATAAATGAGATGCTAATATCCATGTTTTCTTTTCCTTTGTTAATCGAAAATAAAACCACTACCAACATTGTATTAAGCCTAACCATCCCATCCACTATCAATTTTTTAATGGATAAAATATATACAAAGTAAACTCATTTAAAGATAGATAAATTGAAAACATAGCATAATATATATATAGTAATTTACAATAGTTGAATCTCTACGATAACTAATCTAATTTTTTTTTAAAAAATATAGAGAATAAAAATATAATATATAGCCTACTGTAATCGAAAGTTTACAAATGCCATGATAAGTATATCTATCTATCTATCTATTTATATGCACCTATATGAATGAGATTAAATTGGGGTGCAAATTCCATGATATGTATTGAGATATTCAATGAATCACAAGAGATGCAATATATGTTGAGTTGTGGGATTGAACAAATGGGGCAAACTATGGCTACTGTGTACTTGAATAGATCTTTGTGTGTACGAGATATTAGATCCGTGTATGTGACTGTAAGTAAGGGTTTTTAGAGTTCGAGGGTAGATGATGAATGAAGGGTATAAATGACTTCTTATATTTTTATTTCACTTTAATTTCACGAAAATATGATGCCCACTCTCAAAATTGGCAAGTGTAACGCCCCTGAAAATATAACAATAAAATAATCTCACAATATTAAATAATAGCACAAATCTAAATATAACATCTTTCCATTTATATGATTCGATTTTACAAAAGATAACACATGTAGTCATGCATTCATAAGTTCTAGCCCTGAATCTATAGCATGTGTATAGACACCTCATTTTTGACCGCCCTTAAGACTTGAGCGCTTCATTCTGAACACTCGATGATGAAATATTATACTATACAATCTTTCAAATTTTCAGCAAAAGAATTTAATTTTGAGCTTTAAAACTAAACCTTGCACCTCATTTGAACCAAAATTTATTTTTCTAGCTTGATCACTCAAAAAGCAACAAGACCAAAAAATGAACGACATGCCACATTATTTTGGTCGGCCAGCCGACCATGTTCTGCGCAGAAGATATTTTGCAGCAACGGGTGTAGCTAGTTTTCGTGCTCCTCGGAGGGGTTTAGTCTCCTCGGGTATGATAGCCTTATAGTTTGGACTCTTGTGATTCTGAATCTGGTTTCATAAGTGCAATGTGAAACAGAAAAATGAATGAGAGTCTAAATCTGGTAAATCTTAGAAAATCCATTAATCATCAGAGATGCTAAAAATGGACTGCATTGCTAGATTTCAGAGTCGCCACCTAAATATTTTTGAAAAAATTAGGAAACCCGTGACTCGTGCCAAAGGTCACTTGTTTGTCATAACCAAAGTGTCTTGGCTCGGGAACTTAGGTATGAGAGGGGAAGGTCATGAATTGAGCACCCCACTCACCTGATCAAAGTTTGGCCTCTACTAACCATAATGTGACTTTTATAGACAGTATATGCTCCTGTTCTGATTATTATGCTAACTTACTATGTGAGGCACACAAGTATGAAATGCATCACCTATTTTTGAATGCTTTGATTTCATGTTTGTTTGAAGAGAAGTTTGAATATGTGCTACTTGAAAAAGTGAGCTCACATGTACACTAATCAAAGTCATTCCAACTTAAGCGAAATAGCCTTCATCCATAGGCATTCAAAGAGGTATTTCAAATAAGCACGTAGCCTCAGAGTGGTATGCTGGACATGGCAACACAAACACACATGTCATATGCTAAAACAAAAATACTCACCTAGTACTCTGAGGCAAGCCAAAAAAAAAAATATAGTTAGAAAAATGCATGATGCTATATGCAGAATGACTAATGCAATGCATACAAAAATGCAACTACTAGGTTCAACTTATTAACATGTCATATGGATCAACTCAAAGCATATGGAACGTACGTATTCAAGTAAGTAGGGGAATGATAATGACATTCAAAAATGATGAATCGAAACTTATGTATGCAAAAATGGATACAAAACATGATAATGATATGAAACGAAAACATGATATTATATGCGACCACGATAACCATATAAATAAAAGGGAGAAAGAAATGAGGGTTGGAAGACTACAAATATTACAAGTTTGCCCTTGCTCAAGAGGGTCTGAATGAATGTCCTAATTAACTAATTATTACAACACAATTGAATAAGCTAATTAATTAAATATTACAAATTCGAATGAAATCAAAAGAACTAATTAATTATAACATATGAATCTAAAAGCTATTAACCTAATGGATTCGAACGGGAGGTGAGGAACCGCATGCGCACAATTGAAAACACCCTTTGAAAACCTCTCCGTTTACTGCCAAAACCTGCTCTGTTTACAGTCAGAAAATTGTTCTGTTTTGGCCTCAGGATCTGCTTTGTTTTGCTATGAAAATACCACAGCTTGTACACAAATTGGTGGCTAGTCGGCCTAAGAGAGTGGTTGGTCGTACAGAATGATGGTCGGCTGGCCACTGTTTCTGGGAAATACCCTACTATAACAGAGCAAAAAATAATGTTTCCACGAGATATTTATCCTCTCTGCCCTTCCTTATCATGAAGATGATTAAGGGAGGGGTAGATTTGATTCTCAACTCATCAATTATCATAAATTTGTTACGTGATGATCTTAGAAATGGCAGGACAAAAGCTCAATAAATGAAACAAAAGATAGACAATACCTCCTCCCTATCATAGAGTTACCTCAAAGGAGGGGGTAGACTTGCTTCATGAATCATCTAACATCATTGAAATAGTATGCGATGATTCAAGACGCAATAAGTTCAATATAACGTTTGACTAAACCTAACCGAATTTTATTGTCTTTTTACCCATTTTTACTCCAATTTTACTAGCCATTTTTACTTTAACTTTCCATTTTCTTATCTTTTCTTTCTTTTTGTCCAAAGATGATGATTATGTCCACTAAGTCCAAGCATTAAAGAATAGCAAGGATGACTTAATCCAAGAAATGAGCTCTTCAAGCCCTTTTCTACGGGGGGAAACTACAAAGGAAGAATCAAACTTATTTACGAGCAATAATGAATTTGGAGTAAAACTCGAAATGAGCGATAATGACTCCAAATCCAAACCCGATAATAAGCTATAATGACTCTTTCTTTTATGATTTTCAAGGGTCTAACTAGGAAATTAGTCCCTTAGAAGTAATGCACCGTCGATAAAGAGAAGTATCAAACAAAGATCATGCTTAGCATAAGACAGATGTAATGCCTTAGTAATGAACCTCTGAAGAGATTAAACCGTTTAGCATGAGAGGTCTCTTTCTTATTTTTTGAATGACAATCTTTTGTTTGATATAACTCTTAATCAAAAGAAACAAAGAAATGTGAGAGGTTGCAGATTATGAATGAAAGGGAGGATGATACAATGACATAAATATGTATATGAAAGCTATAAAAAAAAGAAAAAAAAGACTATCAACTTAAATGGATTGCAAGCTATGGCTTATACACCAAATCCATGAGGACTTATAACAACAGAAGTGAAATATTCAAAGCATAAACTAAATAAATACATTAAAGAACCCCTAAAGTCCAAAAAATAGTGGCCAAAATCAAAAGAAACAAAGTGGAAAAAGGCAAAGCAACAAGATATGGAACAAGGCCTAAGGAAGGGTGGTTAACCCCTCCTCTTTTTGTGACTTTAAATCACATTTTTAAGCTTAAAATAACTCTGAAATCAGTATGAAAATATAAGGAAAAGATGGTTAAAGAGTTTAAAGATTACCCCTTTAAAGAGAGGAAGAGCTTCCTAGTTAATAAATCACAAGCTTAACACTCTCTAGTGGCTAAAATTATCTTCAAGAACCTCAGCAAAAGCCTCAAGTTTAAGCTTAGAAGGTGTATGTATAGTGTATGTGTAGCTTGCTTTTTGTGCTCCTTTCGGATACGATAGCCCTACAGTTCGGACTCCTGTGGTTCTTGTGGGGAAGTGGTTTGGAAATACTCTTCAGATCCTGGGAGACGCTCTTGATCCTCAGCTAGTCACCTGTAAAAGCACCAACACTCCGGTCGGGGGTGCCGGGGTTAGCACTCTGACGGGCAAGTCAATCTCAATGGTCAAGAAAGTTTGTTCACTAAGTTAAGTGGAGTTATTCTTACATACCTTTCCAAGAACGCTGCTTCTATATTTATATCTGTTCTTTTTGGGACGTCGGGGCCTGGGCCTACTTTTCAATCATTACCCGTTCTTCTATTCAGCTTCGAGGATCCTTTCTTAATCGGCCTACGTATTGTATTCGGCCCATCCTAAGCATGCAGGATACAGCCGGTTAATGTTAATACTATAATATACCCCTTCCGATTTAGCCACATATTCGGCTCCCACAATTGCCCCCCGAACTCCCCATTGACGGTAGTTAATGGGCGTGTTTGGTCTAGAATTCGAAAAGCTTATCATTGATCAGGCGGCCTCGCGTTCCCCAAGACAGATGCCAGAAGATGTCAGGAGGCGCACGCCTTTTCGTTTATCATTATACTTTCCCGCCCTATTCATGCATCTTTCGCATTTATTGCGATTTGAAACTTCAGTCCTTTTGGATACACATTTTGTCGATCATCTGATACGTTTGGACCGCCAGCGCGCATCTCCCCTCGCACTCATATTTTCTGCAACTTTCGTCCGTCTATCTTCATCTCATCTGCTCTTCGTAAGTCTTCTTCTCCTTTCTTTGTAGTCCTATTCTCTGTTTATTGTTCTTACTTTTGGCGAATCCTTGGGTCCCCGTTGAAATGGCTAAACATTTGAAAGACCTCCTTTCTGAGAGTCGCATTTCCGGATTCCGGCGACATTTTTCCATTCCCGATGACGTTCGTTTGTCTCTTGTAACGGACAGTTCTCTAGATATGGAGAGAGAGGATCAGAATACGATCGTATTCCCCCTCCTGTCCATTGAGGAGGGCGGAGTTCGTTTCCCCCTACATCCATTGCTTAGGGCCGTCCTTCGCTATTGGAGTCTAATTCATTCTCAACCCAATGTAAATTTCTTTCGAATCATTATGGGGATTATAGAATTGAATCGATGCCTTAGGATCAATCTCGGAATTCCGGCCATTCGGCACTGCTATGCTTTAGCCAAATCCTCCGGTCGGCTGGGGCGGTACTTCCTTAGGGCCAAGGATACTGACCATCATTTGGTGACTATGCTTGCCAGTTCTGGTAAGAGGGTTGACGATGTAATGGTCAATGTCCGAGGTAATTGGGAGTTCGCTGAGGGCGAAGATCACCTAGACCCCATTCCCAGACATAAGGGTGATCCAGGTTGCCAAGTAGTATCTTATGTTTGTTGATCTGTCTTCTAATCGGCTCTCTTTCCTTAATCTCTCATCTTTTGCAGGTAATAAATTGAAGAAGATTCTGACTTCTGTTGACGACGCGGTCCTCAGGGACATTAAGACTGCACTCAACTACTTCGGTCGCCAAAACGTGCAAAAATAAGGGAGAGCCACCCATATTTTACTTCGGTACGAACCGACTTATACCACGTTCTCGGCTGCAGACAACATTCTGATTCCATCCGGCGATCAGAACCTCTCGACTCTTATCTTCCCCAGCTACAAGAACCTTAGGCAAATTGGTCTTGAAGCTTCTGATTCGGGGCAAGACGCAGAGCCGGTGATAGTAGTTGTCGATCCGGCCAGAGAACTCACTAAGGAGGCCGAAGAGGTCGACGAGGCCGTGCGTTCGGCGTTTGAGGCTGCCGGACTCAACCAGCCTTCCTCTCCATCCGCTTCGGGTCGGGCAGAGTTCTCTTCCGGAGATATTTTCGCGAATTTGGGAGATCTTCCCGGCGACTTGTTCGAAGGTATGGCAAAGGAAAGCCTTACGCAAATGGCGCGTAAGAGAAATGCCGAGCGAATGGCTGCTCGAAAAAAGGCCGAGGCCGCCGAATCTGATGCCAGCTTGGCTAAGGCCTCTATACCCATTATTGAAGGAACGGCTCAGGTTACACCGGTCGGCACGGAAAAAGTTGAACAGCAGGCCGGTGAAGAACGGCTGATTCCGGAGGAGCGCGACCAAAAACGTGGCGCCGAGGAGGAGGCTAGTTCAGAAATTAGCCCTGCTGACAAACGGCCTCGCCTCGAAGAATCGGACGTGGTTGCTCCTTTCGTAATTCAGCCAAAGATCAGAGATACGCCGATTTCTTCCAACGCTTCGGCCATTGAGGATCCGGCCGTTGCATTGAGCCTGGCGACCTCAATTTCCTTGCCGGCGGACAATGCGGCCTTTTGCGCCGCGCCGGATATTTTGGCCGTAGCCCTGTCTGTGCAGTCGGCACTTCTGGTAGGTATTAAATTCGCTTGAATCCATTTTTACAAGGGTATCTGACGATCACTTGTTTTTGCAGACCGTCGGCAGGATCGCCGACTTAGGCCGCCGCCTGCACGATGCTCTTGGCAGAATTGACCGTTTGCAAACAGAAGTGGATGGTCAGAAGAGTAGGGCCGAGTTTGAGAAAATGAGAGCCGCAATGGAGAGCGCACGAGCCGAAGCGGAGAAGGAGAGGGCTCGCACTGCTGAACAGCTTCGTTCTGATGCTGAGGCTAGAGCGAGTGCGAGTGAGGAGTCGCTCAAGCTCTCTAAAGACAAACTTGCCGAGGCGAAGACTCAGTTAGAGGAGCTCAAGGCGGCCCAGGAGAAAGCCGAATCAGAGGCTTTTGAGGCAGGAAAAAGAGCCGCCTTTACGGAATATGTTGATGAAGTTCCCAAATTTGATAATCGGGGGTTCAAACACGGGTGGCTCAAAACCCTTGCTGTCGCTGGGGTTACGTTGGCTGTGCCAATTCCTTACGAGCAAGTAGATGTTGAGCCACTTGAATCCGACACCGAGGAGTGATTTGGGAGGCGTTTCCAAATTTATTAAGTTTTTTGATTTTTATGTAAGTTTTTGATATTTGTTTGGTAGAGTTTTGTTGGTTCAGGGTAGTTTTCATGTATAAATTGGTTGCTATCTTGTACGCAATTTATTAATGAAAATTTCCTTGTAATTTCACTTCTACTCGTACACAATTTGTGTGGTTATGTTAATGAAACATTGTGATGTCTTTTGCTATTTTGCGTAAAATTGTTGCTGAGTTTCAGCTTTTAGAGGTTGAATATCCAGTGGCAATATTGATTCGTCCTTCACATGCCGACTGGATTAGAATTATGAAGGGTCGATTCATGAGCCGGCTGGGGTACTTGAGCCGAGTATATTAATGAATCTGCCCTTGCCCCAGGCGGTTCCTGAAGAGGTTTGAGGAATTGATTCGATTCGTGAGCCGTATATATTAAGGAATATACGAGCCGGCTGGGGTACTTGAGCCGTATATGTTGATGAATCTGCCCTTGCCCCAGGCGGTTCCTGAAGGATAGATTGATGAATCTGCCCTTGCCCCAGGCGGTTCCTGAAGAGGTTTGAAGAATCGATTCGTGAGTCGGTTGGGGTACTTGATGGTAAAATCGTGCCCCTGCCGTCGATTCAGTCGGCGACGGGCGATTCAGGCTCTTCAATTAATGAGAGTGCCTCGATCGTGCTGCCTCTATGAAGGGTAAGTGAACAAAGGTACATCCTTCATGATCTTGGCAAACAACTGACTTGAGCTCTTGCAAGAAGACTGATTGCGCGAATGTCGAACCGACTCTTCTTTAACAGTAAAGGGGAAGCGAAGACCCTATCTGAGCTGGGCGGAGATATGAATCGAGGTGGTGAACCCTCGCGCTCAGGGAGTAGGAGTTCTAGGGGTGACGAGAGGCGTCAGTCTCCTCGACGTCGCAGCAGATCGCCCAGGCGAGACAAGCAGTCGCAGGGTAAATCTCCACAGTCTCGAGTCGAGAGGAGGTCTAACGCGAATCCGTGCCCATTAAGCTTTGTGGTATCTGTGAAGAATAGACCCATGACGGAGGTGGACTCGATCGTTCGAGACCCAGACATAGCGGTCGACTTTGCCCGACAAATATTTCCTCCTGAGGTTCAGCAATCAATGCTGGGTCAACAAGACTACGAGGTGTTTCGTGAGGGCATTCACGGCGCGGTGAAGGGGCTTTACACTGCTTACGAAGTCGGCATGCGACTGCGCGCTGCCCGTCAAGAGATGGAGAAAAAGGAAGAACGTATTCGAAGTTTGGAAGCCCGCGTGGAGGCGGCCGAGCGGGAACTAAGGAAGAGTAAGGCGGCTCAGGCACAATCCACCGCACACGCGAACCCAATTGTGGAAGAGAGGGTTACTAGTCGGCTTATCAGCTCCGCACTTGCCGATCGAGAGACGGTAAGTATGTTCGCAATAGAGAGCGCGAAGGGAAGGGCCTATGAGAAAGGTTTCCATGAGGGCCGACAAGTGGGAATCGAGAAAACCAGAGAAAAATTGGCCGAAGAAGTGTGCCGATGTGAAAACCGTGGGTTTAGGCACGGTTGGATCAAGGCATCTCAAGCCGCAGAAGCTCTACGAGCATCAGGAATTGATTCGGCATCACCACGCTACAGGAATAAAGATTTTCCGTTTTCTGCTTTCGAAGTTGAGAAGAGTGAGGATGAGGGTGACGCCGTATGAGTTTAATAGTTGTAAGATTGGAACGCAGGGCGCGTTTGAAACTATGTAACTTGTTGTTTTATTGAATAAAGAACGTTTCATTATAAATGTTTCGTTGTCATTCATATTCGGCATATATGTATTTCGTGTTGCTTAAATGTTTGAATGAATGTCTAAATATTGTCCGACCCAGGTAGTTGTTAACTGTCCGGCGGTACGTGGGCTTATCGGCAGGATCTGCACATGGGCAGGATCGACACATTCGTGACGATCGTTAAGGTTTTATTGAGGCTATTTCAACGGCCATTTATCTTTGACTTGGGTCAGCGCATTGATGCTTGGCCAGTTGGATTAGTGGGCTGGTCGAAGGCGATCGGCATGTGAAGACTTGGCCGACCGGTTTAATTAATCTATTTCACTTTGGCCCAGCCAGTGCGCGTTTCGGCCAGCCGTCGGGATGGCAGTCGTGGCGAATGTCAATCGACTCTCGTCTTATTCAGCCAATGCGTTTTTTGGCGTTAATAAAATTTTCTTGGGATTGGGACCTCGAGATCGCGGTCGTTGCTGAGAATAAAAGGAGTAGGCGCTTCGCACCAATAATCCCACTTGACTCATCATTCCTTGTGTGGGATGGTGATTTTGGTTACAGAGGCTCAAACTTCGGTCAAGTTTGGTGTTGAGATGGTTTGCAGCAGAAAACCTACCCGTGAGGGAGTTAGGTCATCCAAAGAGCTTGAGATCTGTGAGTCTCCAAGTCGTCGAAGCAAATCACCCCGAATGGAGAGTCAACAACTGTCAAGTTCATTCTTCCTTGTCCTGGATCTTTGCCTTGACATTGTCAATGGTGTCAGGGGAAGTTTGGCGCTATGCAAGTCGTGGGCTTAAGCGTAACTGGTTCAAGGTATTGCACGCCGTGGAGGGGTTTAGGGCGACGGTCGTCAATCCGGCGAAGCTGCTTTACCGGCGCGTTTTGTTCCTTTTTTGCTTTCGATATTGTAATGCTCGAATGGGGGTTGTGTTTATGTAACAACTGTTTAATCAAATAAATGGTTTTATTTTAAATATATTTGCGTGTTATTCTGAATTTTGCTTGTGTACTAAAGCACATTACTTCGAATATATGATCTGTTCTAGCGTGTTGCATAGGATCAATTATCAATATCTTTTGTTCGTGCCAACGTTTGCTCCGGATTCGGAGACGTAATTAGCGCTTAGCACTGTAGACCGATTAGTATGGCCGAACGGATTAATGCAATAATCCTTTGAAGCACTAAAGCAGGCTCCATATTTGGAGGCTTAAACCCGGGGCCCATTTGGCCTTAAGGAGACTGAATCGGCCCTAAGGCGTCATGCGCCAAAGGGGGCTCCGAATTCGGAGACTTAATCAGCCCTAAGGCGTCATACGCCAAAGGGGGCTCCGAATTCGGAGACTTGATTTGGCCGATCGTGATATCCACGAAGGGCGCTCCGAATCCGGAGACTTAATCGGCCCTAAGGCGTCATGCGCCGAAGGGGGCTCCGAATTCGAAGACTTAATCGGCCCTAAGGCGTCATGCGCCAAAGGAGGCTCCGAATTCGGAGACTTGATTTGGCCGATCGTGATATCCACGAAGGGCGCTCCGAATCCAGAGACTTAATCGGCCCTAAGGCGTCATGCGCCGAAGGGGGCTCCGAATTCGGAGACTTGATTTGGCCGATCGTGATACCCACGAAGGGCGCTCCGAATTCGGAGACTTAATCGGCCCTAAGGCGTCATGCGCCAAAGGGGGCTCCGAATTTGGAGACTTGATTTGGCCGATCGTGATATCCACGAAGGGCACTCCGAATCCGGAGACTTAATCAGCCCTAAGGCGTCATGCGCCAAAGGGGGCTCCGAATTCGGAGACTTGATTTGGCCGATCGTGATATCCACGAAGGGCGCTCCGAATCTGGAGACTTAATCGGCCCTAAGGCGTCATGCGCTGAAAGGGGCTCCGAATTCGGAGACTTAATCGGCCCTAAGGCGTCATACGCCAAAGGGGGCTCCGAATTCGGAGACTTGATTTGGCCGATCGTGATATCCACGAAGGGCGCTCCGAATCTGGAGACTTAATCAGCCCTAAGGCGTCATGCGCCAAAGGGGGCTCCAAATTCGGAGACTTCATTTGGCCGATCGTGATATCCACGAAGGGCGCTCCGAATCCGGAGACTTGATTTGGCCAATCGTGATATCCACGAAGGGCGCTCCGAATCGGGAGACTTAATCGGCCCTAAGGCGTCATGCGCCGAAGGGAGCTCCGAATTCGGAGACTTGATTTGGCCGATCGTGATATCCACGAAGGGCGCTTCGAATCCGGAGACTTGATTTGGCCAATCGTGATATCCACGAAGGGCGCTCCGAATCCGGAGACGTAATTTGGCCAATCCTGGCGAGTGCCCCACTGGGAATTGACATATGATTTTGAGGGACGAGGAAAAATAGTTCGTATTGCAGAGGCGAAATATATTTACAGGTATCAGAGCCCACAGATCGGGTCAGTGATAGGGTTTTCATCAGAACTCAGCTTGTGCCGATTGGGGGGAACCACGTATTTCTTCAATGCCGTGGGTTGTTGGGAAACGCAGGATCTGATGGTAGGTGCTTAGGACGGCCCTTCATGAGATGTAGCCAGCTTCTTCCCATGATGGCATTATACGGCGAGGGGAGCTTCAAGACCAGGAATTCCGCTTCGACCGTTCTGGAACCCGCTCGAACAGGTAATGTGACCTTGCCCAATGGATATTCGGGATTCGTATTAAAGCCGAACAGTGGGTGAGGCGCCGGAGATAGATCTGACTCGTTGAGGCCGAGCTTGGTGAAAGCTTGGTAGTACATGACCTCTGAACTACTCCCTGGGTCTATGAGAATTCGTTCAATGACGAACCGGTTTATGCGTAATCCAATGACCAACGGATCGATGTGGAAGCCGTTGCGTCATTGAGGTCGGAGTCGTTGAAGGCAATTGTCGGAGCTTGTTCGGACCGGTCAGTCGAAATACGGCGCCCCTGCAGAGTTGGATGCGATCGAATTGTGTGCACGGCTGGGGGTGTAGGCAGGCTGTAAATTACATGGATCACGCCAAGTGAAGGAGAGTCCTGCCTCAATGCTAATGCCTTGGTTGGCTTTCCTTGTTTCACATACTGCTGCAGTCGGCCGTCTTGCACCAGTTCTTCCAAGTGATCTTTTAATGCGTAGCAACTCTCTGTTTCATGGCCGTGATCTTTGTGATATTCGCACCTCCAATCCTTTCGTCGTGTATCGGGTGGCCCCACCATCTTTGACGGCCATCTGAAGAATGGAAGGTGTTGGATTTTGGTCATTACCGCGGTGATTGGCTCTGACAGTTCCGTGTACTTTTTGTTGGCGCGCCTCGAGCATCTACTGTCGACTTGCAATTGTTCATTCGTCGGGTGGGAGCATTGATTACTCGATCGGCAAGAGTCCCGCCTTTTGTCTCGTTTAGCACGTTGTCGCGGCTCAGGGCTCGGAGGTGGCACGGAACTTATTGGTTGAGCAATTTCAGGAGGTGCCAGTTTGGAGGACACTTGTCTGGCTTTAATCCTCAAGGCATCGTCTTCCACTTTGCAATACTCTTCAACTTTCTTCATCAACGCCCAGACTGTTTTTGGGGGGTCTTCTGGTCAGGGAGTTGCGAAGAGCACTGTCGGGATGTAGTCCCATTTTGAAAGCGGTGACGGCCATGGAGTCGTTGCAAGCGTCGTCAACGAGATTGAAGCACTCCTAATATCACGCCGAATATGCTCTCAGCGTTTCTTCTGGTTGGATTTGCATAGCCCAGAGAGAGTCGGCCTGTTTCGGCTGTACCTCGTTGGTGATGAACCTAGCCCTGAAGGATTTTTTTAATTGATGGAAACTTCTGATCGAAGTCGGCTCCAGCTTGTAATACCATCTGACAGCTAATGGCCCCAAGCTGTTGGGGAATATTCGGCACATGAGGGCTTCATTGTCTGCATGCAACGTCATGGCCTGCTTGTAGTGACGTATATGATCAGTGGGGTCTGATTTTCCGTCGTAGAGAGTAAATGATGGAGCTTTGAACTTCTTGGCAGGGCCGCCCTCGCAATTCGTTGGATAAAAGGATCGTGCCGGTCCTCTTCGTCTGAACTGCTTCTTCTGCGCTTGTTCCTTATGTGTGGACTTTTTTCAGAGGAGCTGGAAGTGTCTGAGCGTCCCTTGTTATGCTCCGTGGATAATGAGTTGGAGTCACTATCGGTTTCCCTTGGTCGGGCTCGAGGTCGTTGTCTACCTGCCCCTCAGGGGTCGTTCGGGGTCTTGGTGCGCGGCTTCTTTGGATTTTGCTACTTCCAGGGCCAAATCTTGACGGAGGCGTTCGTTTTCTGCGATCATATTTTCCAGCCTTTGTTCATTCTGTTTAGCTTGTTCTATGATGGCTTGCATCGTCTCCTGCGCTGAAGTCGTTGGCGAGTCAAAATTCAAGGCGCGTCTCGCAGCGATGGTTTCCTTCCCGAGCATATTTGCCGGAGTGATTTCGTCTCTCTATGTAGTCTCGTCGGTGGCTATCGGAGGATCTTGCGTCACGCCTTCCATGGATGTACTTTGAGTATTCCCACAGACGGCGCCAATTGTGGGGAAGTGGTTTGGAAATACTCTTCAGATCCTGGGAGACGCTCTTGATCCTCAGCTAGTCACCTGTAAAAGCACCAACACTCCGGTCGGGGGTGCCGGGGTTAGCACTCCGACGGGCAAGTCAGTCTCAATGGTCAAGAAAGCTTGTTCACTAAGTTAAGTGGAGTTATTCTTACATACCTTTCCAAAAACGCTGTTTCTATATTTATATCTGTTCTTTTTGGGACCTCGGGGCCTGGGCCTACTTTTCAATCATTACCCGTTCTTCTATTCGGCTTCGAGGATCCTTTCTTAATCGGCCTACGTATTGTATTCGGCCCATCCTAATCATGCAGGATACAGCCGGTTAATGTTAATACTATAATATACCCCTTCCGATTTAGCCACATATTCGGCTCCCACAGTTCTAATTTGATTCCACAAGTGTAATATGAAATAGATAAATACAAATGAGTTCAAATCCAACAATTCTTTTAGAAAATCGATTTTGAATAAAAATGCAAAAAATGGACAGTTTTGCCAGATTTCAGAGTCACCACCTAAATATTTTTGGGAAATTTAGGAAATCCATGACTCGTGCCAAAGGCCACGTGTCCGTCATCACCAAAATATCTCAGCTCGGGAACTTAGGTATGAGAGGGGAAGGTCATAAATTGAGAACCTCACTCATCCGATCAAAGATTGGCCTCTACTAATCATGATGTGATTCTTATTTACATTATATGCTCTTGTTCCGATTATTTAGGCTATATTACTATGTGACGCACATAAGTATAGATTAATTTGCAAAAGTTGGGAACACTTTATTTTCATGTTTGTTTGAAAATTGTTTTGAATATGTACCACTTGAAAAAGTGATCTCATATGCACATTTAAACAAATCATCCCAACTTAAGCAATTAGCCTTCATCTACAGGCATTCAAAACAAGTTTGTCACTTAAGCACTTAGCCTTATGGAAAACATGAATGATATGGCAATAATCACACACATGTGATATGCTAAAGCAATAAGTGCTCACCTCGTACTCCAAGACAAGCCAAAATAAACAAAAACGTTAGAAAAAATGCATGATCCTAACGATACAAGATGGCTAATGTAACACATACAAAAATGCAGCTAATAGGTCTGGTTTCTAATGTGTCATGTGAATCACTTTGATAGCATGCGGTGAAGCATGTATTCAAGAAAGTAATAAATGACAATGCGGTTAGAATGATGAACCGAACCTTATGCACTCAAGACAAATGGATGCAAATCATGGAAAATGCTAAAAGAAACATGATGCTCTACGATATCCATCATAAGCAAGTAAATAAAAGAGAGAAAGAAATGGGAGTTGGGAGACATACACATTATTACATTTTGCCCTTGCGTAGAAGGGTTCGAATGAATGTCCTACCTATTTAAGCTAATTATTACAACACCACAAATTAACTAACTATTCTAGCTAATTAATTAAGTACAACACAAAAATTAACTAGCTATTCTAATTAATTAATTACAAATTAGAATTAAACTAACTAATTAGTTACAAGTCCACTACTTTAAGTACGACATACTACTATTAAACATAATTTAACGGGTCCGAGAAGTGAGGGATAACTCATGCATGAATGCGAATTTCCACCCGAAAATGCCCTCTGTTTGGCTGTCAAAACGCTTTTGTTGCACAGTTAAAAAATTGAACTGTTTTTGCCTCAGCCTCTGCTCTGTTTTGCAAGGAAAAAGACACAGCCTGATTGAAAAGAGGTGGCCAGTCGGCCAGAAAAAGTGGTCGGCCGTATAGTAAGGTAGTCGGCCGGCCACTAGTTTTTGTTACTGCCCTACTGCAACAGAAAACAAACAAAGCACAAACAGAGTATTTTCAAAGGATGTTTGTCCACCCTGCCTCTTCTTATGATCAAACATATCAAATGAGGGGTAGGCTTGATTTGTAAACCATCGATCAACACAAATTCATTGTGTGATGATTTATGGATCAAGGGACAAAAGCTCAATAAATGAAGCTAAAAGACTAACAAAACCTTCTCTCTATTATGATATTGATTAATGGAAGTGGTTGACATCGAATCTTGAATCATTATCATCACTAACAAGTACGAAATGACTCAAGACTCAATGGGTTCAACTAACATCCGATTGAACCCAAGTTGATTTTATTATCTTGTTCCATTTTTCTTTCAATTTATTGCTTCTTTTAATTACCTTTCCATTCCTTAGTCATTTTAGTCCAAAAATGATAGTTAAGTCCATTAAATGGAGAAGAGGGTCAAACAAGAAGTTGTTTTGGGTATGAGAGAGAGGTAATGCCTTGGTAATGAACCTCCGAAGAGATTAAACCATTTAGCATTGAAGGGTCTCTTTCTCAAGCTTAAACAACACCTGATTGAAACAATTCTCAAAGGAATAAAAAGCCAAGAAAAGAGGGAGAGTGCGGAGATGATTTTAAATGAACACAAGTATGGCAAGCTTGAAATAAATGCTATCAACTCAAATAGGTTGGTGGCTAAGGCCTAAAATACCAAACCTATGAGGACAACTACACTACAAGCATGATATACAAAACACAAATGAAATAAACAACCTAAAATAGTCCTAAAATAGCTCAAAATAGTGCTAGAAATTACATGAAAAAGCTTGAAAAAGTTAGCTAAAACAAAGAAAGATTGCTCTAGTAAACAAGCATAAGGAGGGGTGGCTAACCCCTCCATTTTTGGGACCTCAAAACTACATTTTTAGCCTTTTAAAATCTCTAAAAATCAGTGGTAAAAAGTTGGAAAGAAGTTGAGGAAGAGATGGGAAACACAAGTGTAAAGGCTTAGGAGACAAGGTTCAAAGAAGAGTGATTAACCCCTCTACCTTTAATAGCCTTAAACCACAAGCTTCAGCCCATAAAAACAGTTAAAAAATAGTCTGAAAACAGTAGGAAAAGATAGGAAAGTAGTGTAAAAGAGTTAGGAATTATACCTCTTGAAGAGAAGTAATCCTTTGAGTTATAAACCAACAATTTCCCACCCTCAAGAGCTGAAATTCAAGCTCAATAATCTTAGCAAAGAGTCCTCAAATTTTGGTTTAGGGAGTCTTGGTAAGGTGTATATAGGTTGCAAGGTAGAAAGAGAGAAATATTTTTCAAGAATTTGCTTCACCAAAATTTTCTAACCTAAATTCTAGAGGAGAGGTCAAGTATATATAGAAAAATATGTTACTATCTTGAAAATATCAGTATAGAGATAGCTTGTGCAATGCATGTACCTGTGAAGACAACTAGTAAGAAAATATCTATTTTGTCGGCATTATTAGTCGGCCGTACACTCATTTCTGGCCTGCCGGCCACTAGTTGGCCTATAGGCCTCTGAGTGGTCAGGTATGGAAAAATACTATTTTGGTCCAAAAAGTGGTGCAAGGTTTGTAGGCTTTTGAGAATTAAAACTGAGGCTTCTTCCTAAGGAAATCAAACATTTGTCCAACGTATACATTCATCATTAGGTGATCAATCGAAGGCGCCCAAGTCTTAAGAGCGATAAAAAATAAGGTGTCTACAGTATGTATATTGCAAGAGATGAGGGAAGTGTGTTGGACAAGTTATAACTCTTGGCCAAAATTTTCTAACCCCAAAACATGAGGAGAGGCCTTGTATTTATAGAAAAACAGGTTCTCACGTCGAAAATATCTGTAAAGGGACAATTGGTGCAAGGTATGCACATGGGGACAGTTGGCAGCTATAAAATATTTGCCTCATGGTCGGCCGGGCACCTGAAAATGGTCTGTCGGTCACTTGCTGGCCAACTCTTGTCTAAGTGGTTAGGCTAGAAAAAAATAAGGTTTTGGTTCAAATGGAGTACAAGGTTCAGGTTTTAAAACTTGAAACCGAATCATTTTGTTGAAGAATTGAACGATTGCACAGCGTAACATTTCATCATCGAGTGTTTAGCATGAGGCACCCAAGTCTTAAGGGCAGTCAAAATGAGATGTCTACAGCAAATTGCTCCCATGCACGAGATTTGGCCAACTGCTTTCTTTTGAAGATATTTACGTTGGAAGGCGGTGGAAAAACTATAAATACAACACATTCCCTTTGAATTTAGGGTTATGAGAGCCGAATATCAATACTTGCAGGGAAGTGGAATAACGGGTCTGATAGTAATCAAGATATATATTATGTTCGGCTCCGTCATGTACGATCCTGAAGCCGAATGAGCTAATCGGCCATAGAGCCAGCTGAACATAAAGCCGAGTGGGAATTGGCATATGACAGAAGAGGCCGAATGAGCAATCACGCGATGGATTAAGAGTGGGCCCGACTGGAGGGCCCAAAAGCGAATATAATAGAGGAACATCAACCAAAGAAGGTACATGAGAAATAACCCGAGAAACTTAAGACAGAAGCAAACGAGAGACTTATGCTAACTTGTCCGTCGGAGTCCTAATTCTGGTACCCCCGACCGGAGTGTTAAGCCCTTTTTCAGGTGGCAATATGAGGATCAAGAATGTCCTTCAAGATACAAGAGTATTTCCAAACCACTTCTCCACAATTGGCACCGTCTATGGGAATACTCAAGTACATCCATGGCAGGAGTAACGGAAGATCCTCCGATAGTCGCTGACGAAACTACACCAAGAGACAACCTCACTCCAAGAAACATGCTGGGACCGGAGAATATCGCCGCGCGACGTGCCTTGAACTTTGACTCAGTAGCTCAGACCTCACCCTCAACTTCAATGCACGAGACAATGCAGACGATTATGGATCAGGCAAAGCAAAATGAACAGTGGCTGGACAACATGATGGCTGAGAATGAGTGCCTGCACCAAGATTTGGCCTTGGAGGTGGCGAAATCCCAACAAGCCGCATGCCAAGACCGGGATCGACCTTCGGGAAAGAAAGATGGTCGCTGACGTCGAATTCAGAAACGCAATAATGATAATGATTCAGACTCACCATCCCTGGAGCCTAGAAAGAAAGGATGCGTTGATGTATCTAGCTCGTCTGAAAGAAGTCCATACGTATGGCATAGATGAAGGAGAAGCGATGATTCGGATGAGAAGATAAACATGACCCATTCGTGCGATGAATTGCCAGGGCTGTGCTACCCAAAAAGTTCAAGGCATTGTCATTCACCCTCTACGACGGAAAATCAGACCCCACTGATCACATTCGTCATTACAAGCAAGCGATGACGCTCTATGTTGACGACGAAGCCCTCATGTGTCGGATATCTCCAAGCAGTCTGGGACCACTGTCCGTGAGATAATACTATAAACTGGAGCCGGCATCGATTAAGAGCTTCCACCAGCTCGAAAAGTCATTCAGGGCGAGATTCATCACTAATGAGGCCTAGCCAAAGCAAGCCGATTCTCTCTGGGTCATGCAAATTAAACCGGAAGAAACTCTTCGTGAATACTCGACCCGCTATTGGGAGTGCTTTAATCTGCTAAATGATGCTTGCAATGATTCCATGGCCATCACCGCCTTTAAGATGGGATTGCATCCAAATAGCCCCCTCCGCAGTTCATTAACTAGGCGTCCCCCAAAAACCGTCTGGGCATTAATAAAGAAGGTCGAAGAATAGTGCAAAGTGGAAGACGATGCCCTTTGAGTCAAAGCCAGACGTAAAGCCGTTGAGATGGCCACGTCGGGAATTGTTCAGTCGATTAGCGCCGTGCCGTCAAGAAGCCCCGAGTGGCGGGATCGACCTAAACGAGACAAAAGGCATGACTCGCACCAATCAAATGACTAGTGTTCACATCAAGCTAATGAACAGTATCAAGTGGATAATAGGCGCACAAGGTGTTCGGGCAAGAGATACATGGAGTTGATAGAGCCGATCAATAAGATTCTGTCGAAAGTACAACACCTTCCATTCTTCAAGTGGCCGCCCAAGATGATGGGACCTCCCAATGCGAGAAGACAGGATAAACAGTGTGAGTATCATAAAGACCATGGTCACGACACCAATAGTTGTTATGCGTTAAAAGATCACCTTGAAGAATTGGTGCAAGACGGCCGTCTTACGCAATACGTGCGAAAGAACAATTCAACAAATACAGTAGCTCTACGGTCGGAGTCACCTCCTCTTGGTGTAATTCATATGATATACAGCTTGCCAGCGCCACCCGAGGTGCACACAATCCAGTTGCTGTCTAGCACCCATAGCCCTATGACGCTAGCGAAACGGCCACACGACATTGGAAGGATTAGTTTCGATGACACTGATTTAGTTGGAGTGACCCACCCCCACACTCATCCCTTCGTCATCGAGCTACGTGCAAACAGATTCACCATCGAGCGTGTTCTCGTTGACCAGGGCAACACTTCGGAGATAATGTATTACAAAACTTTTGTCAAACTTGGTTTTACCGATTCAGACCTATCTCTAGCTGAGTACTCGTTATTCGGCTTCAATGCTAACCCAGAGTATCATCTCGGCAAGATCACACTACCTGTACGGGCCGGCACCAGATCAGTAGACGTGGAATTTCTGGTTGTCAAGCTCCCTTCGCCATATAATCTGATCATGGGCAGAACCTGGTTACATACAATGCAAGCCATGCCAAGCACCTACCACCAACTGCTCCATTTTCTGATTGAATACGGTATCGAATAAATTCGCAGCTCTAAAAAATCAGTGCATGCATGCTATCTTCTAGCTACAAAGAGACCGAGGGAGCTGGAAATGCATTCAATTGAGGTACTGAATAGAGAGAGCCTCGAAGACATTGGGAGGCTCCCAAGTGAAAAAGCGACCGAAGCCCTGCATCGGGTCGAAATTGACTGAAGTCTTGACAAGTTCTTTATGATCGACGCTTCCTTGGATAAAGTCGAAAGGCAGGAGTTGGTAGCCTTCTTACTCGGCAATATTGATGTATTTGCATGGTCCCCATATGAGATGCCAGGAGTAGATCCATCAGTGGCCGAACACCGCTTGAACATCGATACGAAATGTAAGCCGATTATTTAGAGAAACCGGCGGTCAGCCGCGGAGCATACTTCGGCCGTCGTTGAAAAAGTAGATCGGTTACTTGAAGCCGGGGCGGTTCGCGAAGTAACTTATCCTACATGGTTGTCCAATACTGTGGTCGTAAAGAAGAAGAATGGCTCTTGGTGTGTCTGTGTGGATTTTACGGACTTGAACAAAGCTTGTCCCAAGGACTGTTTTCCCCTGCCCAGAATAGACTAACTCGTAGATGTAACGGCACATCATCAACGCATGAGCTTCTTGGAGACATACAGAGGCTATCATCAAATTGCCATGCATCCGGAGGATCAAGAAAAAACCGCATTCCTCACCCCAAGAGGAATGCGGGGGCAACTTATCAAAGACTAGTGACTTCCATATTCAAGGAACAACTCGGCCGTACCATGGAAGTATACATCGACGATATGGTGGTCAAATCCAAGGAAAAATACTCCCATCTAGCCGATTTGTCAAAGACATTTGGCATTTTTCGAAAGTACAAGATGAAATTGAACGCTTCTAAGTGTGCATTCGGCATCGGATCTGGAAAATTCCTTGGCTACATCGTCAACCACCGCAGAATCGAAGCCAATCCAAGGCAAATCATAGCAATTCTAGAGCTTGGATCTCATCGGTGAGTCAAAGAGGTTCAGAAGCTAATAGGGATGGCCGCTACGCTCAACAGGTTTATTAGCCGTTCCACAGATCGTTGCCGACAATTCTTTCACACACTTCGGCAATGCAGAGCATTTGATTGGACTCCTAAGTGCCAAGCCGCTTTGGATGGCCTGAAATCTTATCTCCGATCAGTACCACTCTTGGCAACACCTGCAGCCGGCGATCCACTCATTTTGTATCTGGCAGTATCCCACCGGGCGGTCAGTGCCATACTGTTAAAGGAAGAACTAAGGGAGCAGCGACCAGTTTACTATGTGAGGAAAGTTATGGCCGACGCCGAGACACGTTACCTTCCATTAGAAAAGCTTATCCTTGCCCTCGTCATGGCTGTAAGAAAACTGATGCACTACTTTCAGGGGCATACCGTTGGGGTACCAACGGAATATCCCCTCCGGTCAGCGCTCCGCAGCGCAGAAGCATCGGGGTGCGTCTCGAAATGGGCTCCTGAACTCGGCTAGTATGATATCCAGTTTCTACCCAGAACTTCCATCAAAGGACAAGTGCTTGTCGACTTTGTAGCTGAGTTCACAGGATCCCTCGCCGACTTTAAATCTGATCAAGTGCAAACTATGCCCAACTGGAGAATGTTTATTGGCGACGTTTGGTAGATGTATTGCAACGGGTCATCCAACCAGCGTGGTAGTGGGGCTGGCGTAGTAATCATGACTCCTGAAGGGACAATAATCAAACAGGCCGTCAAATTGGGCTTCGACGCATCGAACAATGAGGCCGAATACGAAGCACTGTTAACCGGCCTGCAAAATGCACTTCACCTCAGTGCGCGGCGTCTGCTTGTTTTCTGTGACTGAAAGCTAGTAATCAACCAGTTGAAAGGGGAATATGTAGCCAAAAATGACCGCATGACAGCCTATATGAAAACGGCAAATTCTTTGCTCGCGAAATTTGATCACCACGAACTGAATCAAATAACCCGGCATTAGAACACGCATGCAGACGCCCTGGATTGCTTAGCCTCTGCTATCAACTCAGAAATTAAGAGGACAATTGAAGTAGGGTTTGTTCCCGAGCCGAGCATCGCCTCTTCAGAATCAGTTCAGGTTAACGTTATCGAATGGGGTCCGAGTTGGATGGACCTTATCGCTGCTTTCCTATCCTTAGAGCAGCTCCCGACGGATAAGAAAGAAGCGCACAAACTTCGAAACAAAGCCCTCCGATACTATTTGGATTTGCAGGGGAAGCTCTACAAAAAATCTCTCTCCGGGCCGTACTTAGAGTGTGTTCACCCAGATAAAGTTGAGGAACTTTTGTCTAAAATACATGAAGGTAGTTGTGGTGCCCATTCGAGCGGACGTTCTCTGGCCCATCGCGTCGTATAGCAGGGGTACTATTGGCCGACCATGCGAACCAATGCCGAATGTTATGTCAAAAAATGTGGTCAATGCCAGAAGTTTTCCCCCTTAACTCATCTGCCAGCTGAGGAGTTAAATTCTATCACTAGTCCTTAGTCGTTCGCTAAATGGGGGCTTGATATCGTTGGACTGCTACCACGGGCCCTAGGCAACAGGCGATTCTTGATTGTTGCGACGGACTATTTCACAAAATGGGTCGAAGCGGAGGCACTAACACATATTCGAGATTCCGACGTTAAGCATTTTGTATGGAAAAACATCATAACAAGGTTCGGCATACCACGAGCACTTGTTTCTGACAACGGTACCCAGTTTGATTATGGCGCGTATCGAGAATTGTGCAACACTTATGGTATCCGGCCCTACTTTTCCTCAATTGTCAAGCGGAGGCCACCAACAAGGTTATTTTGGACGGCATCAAGAAAAGGCTGGAGAAAGCTAAAGGCAGATGGGTCGAAGAGTTGCCCAGTGTGCTGTGGGCTCATCGCACTACTCCAAGGCGATCCACTGGGGAAACACCGTTTGCTTTTGGAACCCAGGCAATCATCTCCCTGGAGATCGGCCTCCCAACCTTGAAATCGAAGGTTTTTGACATGGGCTGAAATGACATGATGTTGGCCTTGGACTTGACTCTGATTGAAGAACGCCAAGACCGCGCCCTTGTATCTATGGCACGGTACCAGCAACAACTCGTTAAGTCGTATAATCAACGTATTCAGCTACGCCGTTATATACCAGGAGAATTGGTCCTCAAGAAAGTTCTTCCCACTGCTAGGAATCCGGCTGACGGAAAATTGGGTCCAAACTGGGACGGCCCCTATCAGATTGATTCAATCGCAGGGACAGGGGCATATTGGCTCAAAGACATGGATGGAAGAAGCTTACCGCGTGCGTGGAACTCCACACACTTGCACAAATTTTATCATTAACTTGTACAGCACGACAGCTTGTTTTGATTTTACGCCGTGTATATCTTTTTTTTTTCAATACAATGTTCTCTTGCCTAGTAAGTTCTGGTTGTGTTGCCCAGTGAGTTCTAGTTGTGTGAGAAAGCCTCCAAATTCGGAGCACCCTTCATGGAAATCACGATTGGCCAATACAAAAAGCCTCCGAATTCGGAGCGCCCTTCGTGGAAATCACGATTGGCCAATACAAAAAGCCTCCGAATTCGGAGCGCCCTTCGTGGAAATCACGATTGGCCAAAACAAAAAGCCTCCAAATTCGAAGCGCCCTTCATGAATGACACGGTTAGGCCGAATAAGCCTCCAAATTTGGAGCGCCCTTCATGGAAATCACGATTGGCCAAGACAATAAGCCTCTGAATTCGGAGTGCCTTTCGTGAAAATCACGATTGGCCAAGACAAAAAGCCTATGAATTTGGTGCGCCCTTCGTGAATGACACGTTTGGGCCGAATAAGCCTCCGAATTCGGAGCGCCCTTCGTGGAAATCACGATTGGCCAAGACAAAAAGCCTCCGAATTCAGAGTGCCCTTAGTCGAAATCACGATTGGCCAGTACAAAAAGCCTCTGAATTCGGAGCGTCCTTTGTGAATGACACGTTTGGGCCGAATAAGCCTCCGAATTCGGAGCGCCCTTCATGGAAATCAAGATTAGCCAAGACAAAAAGCCTCCGAATTCAGAGCGCCCTTCGTCGAAATCACGATTGGTCAACACAAAAAGCCTCCGAATTCGGCGCGCCTATCGTGAATACCACGTTTGGGCCAAGTAAGCCTCCGAATCCGAAGCGCCCTTCGTCGAAATCACGATTGCCCACAACAAAAAGCCTTCAAATTCGGAGCACCCTTCATGACTGACACGTTTGGGCCTAATAAGCCTCCGAATTCGGAGCTCTTGTTGTGACTTGTGATTGACAAGCGCAAGTGCAATTGACATAAAATGTTAGACACAACTTAATCTACAAGCATGGATCGAAATAAACATATGGACATTTCGAATAATATTTTTTATTTATTTGATAGATCATGAGTACATGTTTTACATGAAAACGGAACAATGTACATCAAAATTATTCGGCTCGCTCTTCGTCATCAGTCTTCTCGGCATTGAAAGCCTCGAACGGAAAAGTATAACTCTTATACAAGGGTGACGCCGGATCAACGCCCGCAGCCTGGAGCGCCTTGATCCATCCATGCTTAAATCCGCGATTTTTGCATCGACATACTTCCTCGGCTAGTTTTTCCTTCGTCTTGTCTATTCCAATTTTTCAGCCGTCATGGAAGCCTTTTTCATAGGACCTTGCCTTCACAGATTCTATCGTGAACATGCTCGCTGTTTCTTTATCGGCAATCGTGTGATCCAAATTTGACGGTTTACACATTCTGCAACAATTAGATTCACTTAACTCGCCAAATGAGTCTCAGAAGTGTTAGCTTTCTTCAGCTCATTTTCGGCCTTCTCCATGCGGGCTTGCAAGCTCTGAATGCGAGCATCCCTTTGCTCTATCTCCCTTTCTTGCAGCACGATGCCGCATGTCGATTTCATAAGTGGTATACAAACCCTTTACTGCTCCATGAACGCCCTCTCAAAAAACTTTATAGTCAGCTTGGCCGACTATGGACTGCTGAACTTTTGGCAGAAAAATTTGTTGAGCAAACTCGACTGCTACATTTGAGTCACGGATAATGGAATCCGCTTCCGTCATCGGTTTGTTCCCAATGAAAACCGAAAAACTCAATGGGCGCGGTGCCGCACTGGTTTCTCCTCTTGAGCGAGGAGAGTTATCTCGTTGTTGTTTTTCCTTTCTGGGTGATCTACTTCGATGACCTAGGGAATGTCATTTCTCACACTCCCTCGATGTCCTACTCCCCGTGTGCGTAGGCTCGCTACCTCGATTAATCTCTGCGTCCAGTTCCGCCAGTGTTCTACCTTCCCTTCTGTTGTTGAAGAATAGTTTTCTTGCCATCCACAGTCATCCACACTGCCTTTTTCCTCTCCCAATTTGTTGGATTTAAACGCAACAATGGCACCCCTACGCACGCAGCCCCCACCCCCTTTATTCATTACGGGTGCAGCACTCCCGAGGTGCTCTCATCAATGCGTGTTTTCAAGGCCTTGCGCAGATAAGTTCATGTGCCCCAGCTAATCCATGAACCACCGATATTCGGCGTTGTAGTTCATTCATTAGTTGGGGCAAAGGCAGATTTGTTAATCTAATTGGCTAAATTTCAAGGCCTTGCGCCAATGAATTCGTGTGCCTTAGCCAATCCATGAACCACCGATATTCGGCGTTACAGTTCATTCATTAGCTGGGGCAAGGGCAGATTCGTTAATCTAGTCGGCTAAATTTCAAGGCCTTGCGCCGATGAGTTCATGTGCCCCAGACAATCCATGAACCATCGATATTCGGCGTTGCAGTTCATTCATTAGCTGGGGCAAGGGCAGATTCGTTAATCTAATTTATTTGTCGATTAATTCGTGTGCCTCAGCCAATCCATGAACCACCGATATTCGGCGTTCCAGTTCATTAGCTGAGACAAGGGCATACTGGTTAGTTTATTCGGCCAAATTGCAAAGATACGCAGCTGTCTAACTAGCAGATATTTAATTGGATCTTTAATTTACTCATCTCATGATCTTACATCTTACTAGATTGTGAACTAACACCTGCAACAGACAAAAAAGCAAAGGAAATTTTCATTAATAAATTGAGTACAGATAGTAGTCATTTTACACATGAAAATTACCCTACATTTAACTTCTAACTGAAGTAAACAAACAAAAATCTACTAACAAAAACCTACAAAAACTATGCATGGAAGATGCCTAACAAAAATCAAAATGTCACCCTAGTCAATCTTCAGGGTCAGACTCCAGTGGCTTAATGTCCACCTGCTCGTATGGAATCGGCTACGCTAATGTCACATTAGCGACAGTGAGGGTTTTGAGCCATCCGTGTTTGAAGTCCCGATTCTCAAACTTGGGTACTTCCTCCACATAGTTTTCCAAGGCGGTGTCCTTCCCAGCTTGGAACGCTTTGGAAATCTTGGAGTCGGCTATTTCCTTTGCCTTCTTTGACTCTTCCAAATCGGCTTCCAGCTTGGTAATCACCTCCTTGGCTAATTTGAGCATGTCTTCGCTTGCGTTTGCCCTCTCCTCGGTGGCTAATCTGAGTTGGTCAAAACTCTTTGCCTTTTCTACCTCGGCGTCGACTCTTGCGCGCTCCTTCGCCGTTCTTGCTGCCTCGAACTCGGCTCTCTGAGAGGCCTCTACGGCCTTGCTCTTCTCATTTTCAATTTTGGTTTTCAAAAATCTGATCTGTTCAATAGCATCATGTTGACAGCGGCTGATCTTGGCTATTCTGTCTGCTGTCTGCAAAACAAGGAATTAGAGACTAATAATAAAAATAAAAAATATATAGGCAAAAGACTACAGACAAGTTTAAGTCACGTACCAATATGGCCGATTGAGCGGCTAATGCTATTGACAGTAAATCAGGCTCCGCTCGAAAAGTCGCTCTGTCAATCGGCAGGGACATTGAGGAAGCCATGCTCAAGGTCACAGTCAGATCTTTTAGAGCCGACACATCGGACAAAATCGACACGTTCTGTATCCTTGGTTGGATGATGAATGGCACAACTGAGTCCGACTCCTCCAAGCGCGGCCGTTTATCGGCAAGTATTTCCTCAGGGTCGGCTTCGCGCTTGACGGGACGCTTTTCCCTCCTTTGCTCGGCCTCTTGATCCAACTGTTCGATAATTTGCTTCGACTCGACCGTTTCAACCTGAGCCGTTCCAACCCACTCCATTTCGGTATTCGGCGGAGAAGTCTCAGCCACGGTAGCAGGGGGAGGTTCGGATCAGTTGGTCTTGGCCCTCCTCTGGGCGGCCATCTGTTCGGCATTTTTCCTCCTGGCCAACTGCGTAAGCGATTCCCTAGCCATGTTCTCAGGGTACGCACCGGGAAGGTCCCCTAAGTCGGTAAAAATGTATTCAAAGGAGACGTCCCCTCGGCCTGAAGTAGATGGGGGGTCAGATCGATTAAGGCCAGCTTCTTCAAAAGCCAAGTTCAGAGCCTCGTCAACTTCTTCGGCTTCCAAAATGGGCTGATTCGGCTGTTCGGCGACTTCTTCGGCTACTTGTTCTTCTGCCTGCTTCAAATCGGAAGCCTCCAAACCAATCTGCTTGAGATTTTTGAAGTTGGGGAAGATAAGAGCCGTGAGCTGCGGTTCGCCCCTCAGAATAAGAATGTTGTCTATGGCCAAAAAGGTTGCGTAAGTCGGCTCGTATTTGAGAAGTATATGAGTCGCCTCCCTTGCTTCTGGAGGTTTGGATGGCTAAAGAATTGAAGTGCGGTTTTGATTTCTGCAAGCACGGCGGCGTCGGCCGAAATCAGAACTTTCTTCAAATCGTTGCCTGCATAAATAAAGCGGTAAGTGCATGGAAGAAAAGCCGAGTAAATATGGCAAATACATGTAAGAAACTATACGGCCACCTGGTTCGCCTTTTCGTCTAGGCATAGGATCTAGGCGATCTTCACCCTCGCCGAATTCCCAGTTGCCTCGGACAACGACCATGACATCGTCGACTCGCTTGCCAGAGCTGGCAAGCATAGTCAGCAAATGATGGTCAGTGTCCTTAGCCCTGAGAAAGTAGCACCCCTGCTGGCCAGAAAACTTGGCCAAGGCATAGTAACACCGAATAGCAGGGATACCAAGATTGATCCTAAGGCGTCAGTTCAACTCTACGATTCCCATTATGATCCGATAAAAATTTACATTAGGTTGGGAAGGGATTAGACCCCAGTGGCGAAGGACGACCCTTAAAAATGGGTGAAGGGGGAAACAGACTCTTCCCTTAGCAATTGATAGGAGAGGAAAGATGATTGTGCTTTCAGCAGTCCTCTCCATATCAATGGTGCTCTCCACCACGAGTGACAGGTGGACATCGTTAGGAATGGAAAAATGGCGTCGAAAGCCAGAAACTCGATCTGCAGAAAGGAGGGCTTTCAAATGTTTGGCCATCCTAGCCAGTTTAGGGAGTATGCAAAACTAAAAACAAACAAGGAAAGGGGAATCGAAATGGAAGAGAAGAGAACTTACAAGAAGCGGATGAGACAATGAGAAACGGGAGGAAGTAGCAGAGGTCACGAAATGGAGGTATACTGAAAGGCAAACCAGAAACTTTGCGTATTCAAAAAACATACATTTGAAGGGACAACACAGTTTCAAATCGCATTAAATGAAGGAAGTGTACGAAGGGGTGAGAAATTGTAATGATGCCTAAAAAGCATGCGCGTTCTGACACTTACGTTGGAATGAGGTTAACCGCCGAATTTTTTGACTTTTCAAGTTCAAAACCAAACATGCCGACTAACTGGAGTTAGTAGGATGTTTGGGGGGCAATTGTGGGAGCCGAATATCAATACTTGCAGGGAAACTGAATAACAGGTCTGATAGTAATCAAGATATATATTATGTTCGGCTCCGTCATATACGATCCTGAAGTTGAATGAGCTAATCGGCCATAGAGCCAGCTGAACATAAAGTTGAGTGAGAATTGGCACATGACAGAAGGGGCCGAATGAGCAATCACGCGATGGATTAAGAGTGAGCCCGACCCTAGGGCTCAAAAGCGAATATAAATAGAGGAACATCAACCAAAGAAAGGTATGTTAGAAACAACCCAAGAAACTTAAGATAGAAGCAAACAAGAGACATATACTAACTTGTCCGTCGGAGTGCTAATTTTGGCACCTCCGACCGGAGTGTTAATCTCTTTTTCAGGTGGCAATCTGAGGATCAGGAACGTCCTTCAGGATCCAAGAGTATTTCCAAACCACTTCTCCACAAGGGTTAGACTAATTTCCTAAAGGCTTAAAGGATTACCAGAAGCTTTTCTCTACCTTCATGACAAGATACATAATAGATACACCATTGAAGCTAAAACTTGACGCTTTTTGTTGAATCTTTGAACATAATTTCAAATACTTGAGAGTGTTCAGATTGAGATTTGTGAATCAAGAAGCTCTTCCTCTTTTCAAGAGGTTGAACTTTGAACCTTTTTCACCACCTTTTCTCTCTCTTTTTCTTGTCTTTTACGTACTCTTTTTTAGAGTATTTTGGGCCTCAAATATGTGATTTAAAGTTACAAAAAGTAGAGGGGTTAGCCACACTTCCTTAGGCTTGTTTGCTAGATGAAACCGCTTGGCTTTCTTCCATTTTTGCTCACTTTTTCCACCTCATAAAACTGATTTTTAGAACTGTTTTGTGTTGTTTGTGGGTTGTTTAATGTGTTAATTTATGCTTTAAAGACTGTAGTTATGTTGTTGTAAGTCCTCACAGATTTGGTGTGTTTAGGATATAGCGGCCAATCCATTTGAGTTGATTGTTTAACTTTGTTATAGTTTTCCATATGTATTTTGGAACCTTGTGGTCGTGGGAGGATTAGAGCTTAGGCTTAGCCACTCGGCTACAAGTTTACTTAACCAGCTATAAACTTCTTACTTTCATACTACCTTGAAGTATGTCCACCTCTTCCTTGAAATAACTTCATGATAGGAAAGAGGTAGGTAGAATAGTCTTATTTTTTGTTGTGTTTAGTAAAGCCTTTTCCTATTGCTTCTACGATCATTATGTAACAAATTTGAGATAGTTGATGACTTGTGAAGTAAACCTACTCTTTCCTTGAAAATCTTCATGGCAGGAGGGAGCAGGAAGAATGAACATCCTTTGGAAACCCTCTGTTTGCTCTGGTTTAATTCTGTCGCAGCAGGTATTTCCCCAAAACTAGTGGTCGGCCGGCCATCATTTTTTACGGCCGACTAGTCCATGTGGTCGGCAGTGGTAGTATTTCAAATAAGTAGAGCAGATCTTGAGGACAAAATAGAATTGTTTTCTAACTATGAACAGAGTAGTTTCTGGTAGCAAACAGAGCGGGTTTCCGGAGGATATTCTTACTTGTGCACACGTTGTTCCTCGCCTCTCGTTCAATTTCTTTAGATTAATCTCTTCAAAATCTATGTCTTGTAATAATTAGTTAATTAGTTCATTCATTTATGTTTGTAATACTTAGTTGATTACGACATTTGGACCCTCTTGTATGAGGGCAAATTTGTAACATTTGACGTATGTCTTCCAACTCTCATTTCTTTCTCCCTTTTATTTACATGCTTACCGTAATTGTATAGCATCATGTTTTGCCTTATCATTTCCATGCTTTATATCCATTTTTGCATGCATTAAGGTTCGGCTCATCACACTTATTGTCGCTAAACATTTCCTACTTGATTATGTGCGCTACTTCATGCTTTGAGTTGATTCACATATCATATTAGTAACTGAATCTAGTAATTTCATTTTTGTATGTGATGCATTAGCCACTTTGCATATTATGATCATGCATTTTTCTAACTATCTCCCTTTCTTCGGCTTGCCGCGTTTGAGTACTAGTTAAGCATTTTTGCTTTGGCATATTGCATGTGTGTTTGTGTTACCATGTCGAGCATACTATCATGACGCTACTCGTTTACTTGAAATATCTCTATGAATGCTTGTGGATGGAGGCTATGTTGCTTAGCTTGGAATGACTTTGTTTATTGTACATATGAGCACGCTTTTCTTTTAAGTTGCACATATTCAAAACTCTTTTCAAAAAAGCATGAAATCAAAGCATTCCAAAGTAAGTGATGTGGTCTATACTTGTTTGCTTCACATCGTAATGTTAGCATATTAATAATCAGAATATGAGCATATAATGTCTATAAAATTCACATCATGATTTAGTAGAGGCCGATCTTTGATTGGGTGAATGGGGTGCTCAATTCATGACCTTCCCCTCTGTAGACACCCCATTTTTGACCACCCTTAAGACTTGGGCGCTTCAGGTTGATTACTTGAGGACGAAGGCTATGTTGTGTAAAGGTTTGATTTCTTCGGCAAGGAGAGGGTCAAATCCCAACCTTACAACCCCTTTTTGGACCCAAAGCCTTTTGACCAAAATGATTTTTAGACCTTAAAACCCTTTCTTTCAAAACATTTTTGAAAAAAAAGTTTCTATGATGTTCCAAGGCTCGCATTTCATTAAATGTTGCGCTTTTCGGTAAACCGAGCAAGAGCAAAGTGGAAATGAATGAGGGGAGGTGAAATCTTTGAAAAAAAATCTTTAAAACATCTTTTTTAGAGGTTTGGAGTTGAAAAAAATTGAAGAGGAGGGGAGAAACCAAGCTGAGGAGAAGTTAGGCATGAATCCGGTTAGGACCGAAACTGAGTAGTCTTCACTAAAATGAGCATATCTTCTTGCACACTTGGAATTTTGCTGTGAGTCTACCACCATTGAAAATAAGACTTCCGGGGCTTCAATTTAGGCTGAAGAATGACATGTAAAGGAGTCCAGATGAAGGAAATATGCTTGTTTGAAGTTGGGGCTAGAAACCAGTTTTTGCTTGTTGGCCACCAGGGGAGCTTGTCGGCCATGTGTCAGCCAGAAGTGCATTTTTTCAACCACCAGTGATGGACGACGTCCACCAATGATGGCCGGTCGGCCACAGGTGTCCAGAAAGCTCAAATTTTGCAGATATTTTCCCTCCAGCTATTCTACACTGCTCCAGCTGTCCCATTTTGAGATATTTTCGACTTGAGCTCTTGTATTTCTATATATAGAGGCCCTTCTCTATTGTTTTGGAGGTTAGAAGGATTTGGGAGCCTCTCTCTCTACAATCCCCTCTCTCTTTCTCTATAATTCTCTCTCTCTTGGCCTTTTGTGCATAAAAGTAGAGATACACTTCTGGTTTGCCTATCCATCCTTAACCAAAGTTTCTTATCTTTGGGCTGAGGTTACTTGAGACCCTTTTTGAGCTCTAAAAGGTGTTGGTGGCTTGGATTGTTGCCTATTTTGTGCTTTGGCTACAAGAGGTATACTACTTGCTGTGTTAGCTAGTCTTACATACTTGTTTTGCCATCTTTACAAATTGTTTTTGGCCTAGTTTTCAACTGTAGAAACCTCTATTTTTATGACCTAAAAATGGTGGTTTGAGGCTATTTTCAATTAAGGGGTGGTCCACCCTCTTTGCGCCTTTGCTTGTTAAGCTTTTTTGCTATTATTCATCACTTTAAAACCAACTTTTTTTTGGCCTTTTTACCACTGATTTTAGAGGTTTTCAGAGGCTAAAAATTTTGTTTTGAAACCCCAAAAATAGAGGGGTTGACCACCCCTCTTCATTCTTGTTTACTTGTTCAAAAGCTCCATGTTGTAGCTTATTGTCTTAGCTTCTTTTAACATGTTTTCCAACTGATTTTGGGCTATAAAAACTCTGTGTTTTTGGGCTGAAGCTTGGGTCCTAAGACCATTAAAGGTTGAGGGGTTGATAGCCCTTCTTTGTACCTTGTTTTGGAGGCCTTTGCCCTTGTGTTTCCCACCATTGCATCATCTTTTTCAGAGCTTTTAACCAATGAATTTCAAAGATTTTTCAGTGGTAAAAACCTTCTTTTGAAGTCCAAAATTGGAGAGGCTAACCTCCACTCCTTGTGTCTTGCTTGCATGCCTAGTTAGCCTCACATGTTACCATGTTTTTCTAGCCTAACTTAGCTTTGGTCCAGCATGCTTTTGCCTCTGTTTTGACTTGCTTTAGCTCTGTTTTGGGCTGTTTGGATCATTTGAGCTTTGTTTTGTATAGTTGTGGTGCAATTTCCTTCACTAGCTTAGTGTTTCTAGGCTTTGAGTATCATTTGTGCGTCTTGTTTGCATGTTTTAATGCTTTTTCATGCCTAATTCCAACACTGAAATCTCTGCAATCTCCCTCTATTCTTCACTCTTTCGTTTACTTTGAAAGTGGTTTTAAACCCCTTGTTTGCTTAAGTGTTAAATTGAGACATTCATACTTAATGGTTTAATCCCTTCGAGGGTTCATTATCAACGACATGAGGTCTCTTTCATGCCCAAGGCACTTGTGGTTTAAGCCCTCTTTCCATTAGAGGACACTCACTTTCGGACTTAACCGGTTAAAGAATGGATCGGTAACTAAAATGAGTAAACAAAACTGAGCAAGTAAAAGAGCCAAGATAAGCGTCTTTCATGTTGCATTGCATGTGTTCGGATCGGACGTCAATTCAAACACGAGACAAATGGGACATTTCATACTCAAAAGTGATGAAATGTGTCATTTTCCTTGGTCACCATTACCCTTGATCATGCATGATAGGGTGGTGGTTTTGTTGAGTCTTGTTGTGCTTTCATCAAGCTTGTACAAGCTTGGTTCCTTAGCCATCATGCATAGAAAATGCTTGGTTGATGGTTTGAGGGCCAAGAGCTACACTCATTTGAGCTTGTGTGATGATAAGGAGGGTAGCAGTACATACACTCATTGAGAATACACTGTTTTGCCTCTGTTTGCTCTCTATCGTAGCAAAAAAAGAAGTTCAGGGCAGGAGTAGCCGACCGGCCACCAATAGTAGCTGACAGCCACCATTGGTAGCCGACCGGCCATCAATGAAGAAAGTTTCTCAATATGTTCTTGAGGTGGAGCAAAGGCATTCTAGAAGTTGGCAGCATTGTTGGTGTTCAAATATGTGCAAACAGAGGCGTTCAATGGCAAGGCGGTGGCATTTTCGGGTGGAAACCAATCGAGCATTGCATGTGTCCCTCGCCCCGAGGCCATTTATTCGCTTTATTCATGCAAGTGTTGTAACTATTTAATTAGCTTAGATAGTTAATTATTTAATCGTTTTAATTAGCTTAGAAAAAGTTAGTTAATTTGCCTTGTTTTGTAATAATTAATTAGCTTAGCTTAATTAGCATAGCTAGTTAGCTCATTTATTCGGACCCTCCTTCGCAAGGGCGTAATGTTGTAATAAGTGTGCGTGCATGTGTGTATGTCTTCCAACCCCACGTCTTTCTCCCTTTTATTTAATCACTTTTGATGGTTAGATTAGGGACATTTTCGATTAGCAAACCTTATGCTTGCATGCTTGCATCCATTCATTTGTCTTGTATGCACCAAGGCTCAGCGCATCATTCAAATTGCATTGTCAATTTCAATACTTCTTTTAATACGTGTTTCAAAGCATGCTATCAATGTGTTGCAAATATCATGACTAAGTAGCCGAGCCGATTTAGTTGCATCATTGCATGTGTTGCACTAGGCATCTTGTATAGTTAGGATCATGCATTTTTCTAACTAGTCTCGGTTTTGACTTGGAGTACTCGGTGAGTCTTTATGCTTTAGCATACTTGCATGAGTGTGATTGCCATATTGCCATGAGGCTATGTGCTTAAATGGTAAACTGCATGTATGCCTGTAGATGAAGGCTTTGTTGTTTGAATTGGAACAATTCAACAAATGTGTGTTTTAAGCCCACTTTGTTGTGGCAAAATCATGTTTTAAGCCCACTATGTTTAGTCGCAAATCCACATCTTTAAGCCCACTTGAGGGTAGCATATTCAAACCATTTTTTTTCGCAAACAAACATGAGTCGAATTGTTCCAATTATTGTGATGTAGTCTATACTTGCTTATGTGCGTCACGTAGTAAAGCTAGTTTAATAACCGGAATAAGAATACATAATGTTTATAAAATATCATATCATGATTAGTAGAGGCCAATCTTTGATCGGGCGAGCGGAGGTGCTCATTTCAGGACTTTCCTTTCTCGTACCCAAGTTCCCGAGCCGAGGCAACTTTGGTGATGACGGACACGTGGCCTTTAGCACGAGTCAGGGTTTCTTAAATTTCCCTAAAAATAAAATATTTAGGTAGCGACTCTGTATCTGGCAAAGCAGTCCAATTTTGACATTATTTGATTTAAAATCGATTTTCCAATAAGGTTTGCCGAATTTGGACTCTTTGGTGATTATCAGTTTCACATTGCACTTTGTGATACTAGATTCAGAACCGCTGGAGTCTAAACTGTGAGGCCTTCTTTTCAAACCATTTCCGAAAGGCAGGGCGCGGAAAAAGGCGAGCCCACACCCTCTCATACCTAAGTTCTCGAGCCGAGACAACTTTGGTTATGATGAACAAGTGGCTTTTGGCACAAATCACGGGTTTCCTAAATTTCTCAAAAATATTTAGGTGGCGACTTTAAAATATGGCAATGCAATCCATTTTTGGCATCTCTAATGATTAAATGGATTTTTTAGGCTTTGCCAAATTTGAACTCTCATTCGTTTTTTTGTTTCACATTGCACTTGTGAAACCAGATTCAGAACTACGAGAGTTCGAACTGTAGGGCAATTGCATTCGAGGAGACTAAACCCTTCCGAGGAGCCCGAAAAACTAGCTACAATGTGCCACAAGTGAACAATATGAAATAAGAGTTAAACAAATAAAGTAATGCCCTATTGGCTACAACTTTTCAAGACGATACTTGGTTATAACAAAAGTGAGTTTGAAACTCAATACAAATAAAGCCTTAGGCTTGTACAAAAATAATTACAAAATAACAAAAGAAGCTCTTGGCTCCAAGTTCTCCCAAGTTACGACATTGGCAGAAGCATATCATCAACACCTGAAAATAGTTTTCTACATAGGGTGAGTCAAAGCCCACTAGAGATACTCTAATACAGTGTATAAATCTTAACAAAGTTATAAGGTGAATGTATATGCAATGCTCATGCCAAAACATTTTATATCTCTTTCCAAAAATCATGACATGCCAGGTTATATCACAATTCATGAAATCATTTTCTTTACAATAGAAAACAGGGCAGTGGATACAACATTGGGAATCTCTAAGTACGTGTCTGCAAGTAGGCTATACAAGCACTACCAATTGTCATTTTATCGGTACTAATTGCAAGGCTCGACACCTGACCGTGTTGTTTTGTGGACTTTCACCAAGGACACACAGGCCAACAATAATACCATAACCACATCTCCTATCCAGATTCACTAAGATATTCACCCATGTTTCTCAAAACAATATATATTTTCAATGTGTTAAATATGCAACAATGCTCAATGCAAATGGATGAAAAATTAGTTTCAATTCTCCTAATTCTCATGCAATTTCTACAATAATTATAGTTATCCTCCACCGATAGCCCAAAACAAATATCTCTAAACAGATAGATAATTTCAATTAAAGATAAACTTTCCAAAAATACATATTGAGAGTGATAATACATATCCAACTTCACCACCATCATCATCATTCTAATTCCATAAAACCCAACGTCATTTCCATGTCTTCTTTACAAAATCAAATATTCACATTTTTAGGGAAAAATCCCCTTTCTTTAGAAATTCCAAGGATAAAAATCCACAATTTTATCACAACTCAACTATATTTACAAATCTACAATCATATTCAAGAACCCATTTGAAAACCCCTCTTTTGAATTTTAAACCAAAATCCTAAATTTTGTCTAAAATCCCAAAATCGCAACATTGTTTAGAAAATCAAATAACTAAGTTAAAAATCATACATAAGTATGGAGAAATCCCTACCTCGAAACGAGAAGGCAAGAGAGAGTGTGAAGGAACCTCTATGAAGCCAAAAACCAACTTTGTCCAATTAAAACAAAGCTCTATGTGAGCTCTACCTTTTTATCAAAGGGACTAGGGTGTAGAGATCAATAGATTAAAAGTATTTGGAGGTTGAAGATAAGTTTTAGAGAGAGAGGGTCTAGATTTAGGGTTTTCAAATGTTTTAGAGAGAGAGAGAGAGATATGAAAAAGTGACTCAAAAAGTGGCTGTTACAAACTAATATACACGCAGACTGCTCGAGCGAACAAAGTACCGTTCGAGTGCACAATGACATACTCTCAGAAGTTTTGCAGACAAAGGCTAACCGCTCGAGCCAAGACCGCTCAAGCGTAAAAAGAATTGCTCAAGCGAGAAAAATACACTCCTAGTACTTTTGCAGGCCTGCAAAAGTACTAAGTCTTCCGAAAAGCCGCTCGAGCGCAAGAAGTACCGCTCAAGTGAGAAAAGCAAACTCCTAGTACTTTTGCAGGCCTATAAAAGTATTGAGAGTTCTCAAAGACCGCTTGAGCACAAGAAACATTGCTTAAGTGAGAAAAACATCCTCTCAGTACTTCTGTAGGCCTATAAAAGTACTAAGAGTTCTCAAAGACCGCTTGAGCGCAAGAAGGACCGCTTGAGCGAACTGACCAAAACCTGGGCAAAGACTCCTTTGAAAAATGAACTCCCAACTTATTTCAAACGCAACCACAATACTTAAATAACCCAATTCAACAAGGAATAAGATGAACAATGATATAAACAACCAAGTAAGGCAAGAAATCCAAATCCAAAACAATAAACGGGTCAGGTCTGAATCAGAATCGTTATAGCAAGTGTGTTACACCTTCTGTCAGTTTGGACCGAAAATGTAACAGTTGCAATTAGTCGAAAATCACAAGAAGTTTTTCTGCATATATGTGAACCATAAAAATGTGAAGTGTTCCGAACTCAAACCACAAGGAGTTAATATAAATTTTATCCTATTTTTTGTGTATTAAACTACCATTTAGTCTTATTAACACAAGTTGGTAGGGTTGAATGGTGTTAATATGTCTCAATGGTGTGTGCAAAATAAATAAAACCCAACATTTGAAATTTAACAGAAAGCAGTAGAACCTTTGTTAAATTGAGTATTGATCTAAAATAAAACTCTCTCCCTCGATTGAAATGTTAGTAAAAAGGGAGCCAATTAATTCAATCTACAATTGTAATGGAAATTTTTTATATTCAATATTTTATTTTTTACACCAATTTTTATTTTATTTTATTGAGGGTGTTGATTAATTCATTTTACAGTATCTTCTCGTAAGATTTTCATTATGCTCATCGTGACTAAATATGATGGGTATGGATGAGGAATAAATTATTGAATATTTTCAGAATACTGTTACGAAATGTAATTGTTTATATAGTAGTATTCTATAATTTTTCTAATTTTATTTATGATTTGCAATATGTATGGACAGGCCGGCTTAAGGGTTAGGCCACCAAAGCCAATGGTTTAGGCCACAAATGTTGCTAAGGTCCCAAATTTTAAAAAATTATAGTTAAGGCCTATATGGTTTTATCATTCTTTAATTAAAAAAAGACTCCATTCATTAAGAAAGAAGGCCTAAAATTTTTATTTCAAATGAGTAATATTATATGAATAATTTTTTTTTTACTAGTTTCTTTTACTAACTTGAAATAAATCTCTAATATGAGTAATGATATATAAATTAACAAATTTTACAAACGTTTCTTACTCTTTGATGTGACATTTTCTTATAAATTAATGAGAAATGTGATAATGAAACAATACAATTTTTCAAGAATTTTTAGAATTAATTGAAGTATTAAACTATGTTAAAAAAAAAAAAAGGTTTAGTCATTTCCAAAGCATGTATTGTTAACAAAATGACATAAAAGAGATTTAGATAAACTATACTATTAAATAAAAATATATATATTGACAAAACTTGATATGAAAATTTAATTAATAATTATGTATGTCAAAATCTTAGAAAATTAACTTTTAAATAATGTTTTTATAATAACATTAAAAAATTGTAAAAGGCCTCATTTTAACTTGTTTTAAGTCTTAATTTGTCTTGAGCTAGTACTGCGTATTGAGGAATAAATTATTAAGTTCTTTCAAGGTCCTGTCACGTAAATGTGATTCATTTAAATAGTAATATTCAATGACTACTTTTTTTTTCTTCTTTTTTAAGATTTGCCTAACTTATAGATAATGAATAAATTATTAAGTATTTTCAGAGTATTATCACGTAAATGTGATTTGTTTGTCTAGTAATAATAAATAACTTTTTTTTTCTTTTTTTAATTTGATGATTTGCCTAATGTATGTATGAGGAATAAATTATTAAGTATTTTCAGATAGTGTCACGTAAATGTGATTCATTTATATAGTAATATTTAATATTAACCCTTTTTTTTTTTTTTTTGGCCTAACAACATAGGAGATGCCATTGAACTATAGTTATATATTGAATATTGTCTAGAAGCAAACTATAAATTTTGTTGACAAAAAAAACCCTTATACTTGCTAACTAGAGATTTTGTTTGTTTGTTGTTTGTTTGTTTGTTTGTTTGTGTTTTTGGTTTCAGTATATACCACATCACCGACTCTGCCTTCACGGGTGATTCCTAACGTGCAATTTCAATTCCATGTTGAGGTGAGCGTTTTTTTTAATATATACCACCTTACCAACTCTGCCTTAACTGTATTATGACCCTTAATTAAATAGGCCATTTTCTTTTAGCTATGTACTTTTAATATGAAACCTTTCCATATGAGTTTTGATTTCTTAAGTGGAGTTATTTCTATTTCACTTTAATGTTTTGTAATACAGCTAAGGTCTTTTTATTTTTCATTTATTGTATAAGGAAAATTTATAACACACCTCAAAAAAGGTTTGTTCTGCACTATATATTCAATTGGGTTGTTTGGTTATGGTCTATTATGGTATTAGTTATGGCTCAGTACAAAACTTATTATAATATTCGTTATGACTTAATTATGACCTCTTGTATTTTTATTTTAGTTATAATTCATTGTGATATAGTTAAGACTATCTGCGATTATTAATTTGGTTATGACCAAAAATGTATTTGGTTAAGTTTTAAGTGGTGTTTGGTTATGACCCATTGCAGTTTTTTAATTATAATTGAAAGTGAATTAGTTTTTATATTTATGATATCAACCACCACAAATGTCATGATTTACATATAATATGTATCATGCAAAATTCTATGTACAAACACAAAAAAAAAAAAAAAATGATATACAAATTCATATGATGCTAGAGGGGATACCTACCTAGATGTTTGTTGGACTCCTTTAAATTTTAATCTAGTTCGTATTAACCAAAAAAAATTAATTAAACATAGGAACGCTAATAGTATTGATGTAAAAAAGATACATAGAATTTAGGGTGGGTTATGTAAATGATCCATATAGTTTAAATGATGTGTCAATTTGGTTCATATTATTTTAATTTGTTCGATTTTATCCATTCATTTAACAGATTGTGTCATTTTAATTCAATAAATAGCGGTTGTTAAGTTTGGTGGACAGAAAGTCTACACAACGTGTCAATTTGGTCAATTGGGTCCCTAGTATTTTAAATTGCTCAATTTTGACAGGAACCAAATTAACACATTATTTGACTTTCCGCCCACCAAACTTAACAATAGTTATTTATTGGGCTAAAATGATACTATCCGTTAAATTAAGGGACAAAATTGAGCAAATTAAAACAATATGGACTAAATTGACACATCGTATAAACTATTGGTGTGCTTGTTTGGACTATTGGTGTGCTTGTTTGGACGGACTGAATAAGGAGGGATTGGAATCTACCAAACTGTTAGTTCTGGGATATATTGTCCCTGGACTATTTGGTTGGACTGGATTTGTATCCCATGTTTGTTTAGTCATGAGATTAGATGTTAGGAAATAACTATTTAGTCGGATAAGATGTGAATCCTATATTTGTTTGGGATATTATGGAGAATGATAAATATTCAAATGACTATTTAACCCTTTTCAATTATTTACTAAGTAATAGTAATATTAAACATATCTTTAATATTTTAATTATTTTAACTAGATTAAATAAAAAATTATTTTATTTTATTTTTTACGCAATTAAATGAATTTATTTTTTAAAAATCAAATAAATAAAATATCAATAAAAATATATGTTATTTTTTAATTAAAACTTTAAATAAATTTATTTTTAAAAATAATAATAATTAAATAATGAAATTAAATAAAACATCTATTAAAATTTAAATAATGAAATTAAATAAAATATAAACAAAATTTAAAAATAAAACATCAATAAAATATCTATAAAAAATTATTTTAAAAAATTAAATAAATAAAACATCAATAAAAATTAAATAAAATTGTTTTATTTTTAAATCGAGACATTTAAATTTTGTTGAATTTTTCTAAATATAATATATAATTAAACAGTAGATGGTCAAAATGGTCATTTCACCACCTAATTCCATATTCCCTTATGCCTCCATTTGTGTCCCACTCCCCATGGGACACAATAGTTCAATAGATTTGGGATTAATAGTCCAGTGTAAAAATTTTGAACCAAACAACGGACTATTAGTTCAGATGAACTAATAATCCAATCTTACCCCTCAATCCCTTAAAACAAACAACACCTATATAAACTATTTATATAATTTACCCTAGAATTTATTATATAGAATTAATTATTAAAAAGTCTTATTTGTGAACCGGTGGTACTACATACACCAATTAATCTACTAACTAGTGTACTAACACTAGTTATGACATTATTATTGACCCCACTCATTAATTACATTACAAATACTAAAAATCTCTTAAATTATATCATATTATCAATTGATACACTAATTAATGTATTAATTGATGCATATAGCATTATTTTTTTTTTCGTGAACATCTAATGGTTTTTTTTCTCAAACTTAACTTTATAATTTATGATCTCATTGATATTGTTTGACTTTTTACACAGCTTGCATGAAGTTACGAGTGAATGAAAAATGTTCGCAAATACGGGTGTTGTTTCAACATGATTTTAATTGGTTGAAATAATGAGATCTAATATTTTGTTTTTTTTGTTAATTTTTAAAAGATAAGCTGACAAATGATATGGGCAAGGGTAATCCTCCAAAATAACCAAATTAACTTCTAATGCGAAATCCAGATGCAGTGTGATATGATGCATGATGTGTCATATTTTTTTGTTTATAAATTTTAAAATATCGTAAAGTTTAATTTATACATTTATTTTTAATAAAATTTAAATCGTTAAAATTTACTTGTCAAGATCTATCAAATAAAATTAATATTAAATATAAAATTATATAAAATAAAAAATGGTTTATTGGTGAAGCAAATATACAGAACATTACGGTGCAAAACTGAGAAAAATTAGAAAAATTCTCAATTTCATAAATTGGGAAATTCTTAGTTTTGTACTATTAAAGAAAATAATGTTTTATTCTTACAAAATTTTATTTTTAATATTAATCTTGGGGAAAATTAGTCTAGGGTCCCTCTCCCACTTTTCGTAATGGAAGAGATCTACAAAATTATTTTTTGATGTCTAAGGTCCCTAAATATGTATCAGATAAATTTGGTCAAAGTCAAAGAAGAGGTGGATCGATTAGTCGAAGATGAGATGCGTCGCAGCTCCAAGAAACGCTTCGATTTCCTCAACGACCTCCCTTCTCTTCCCAGCTTCAACTTCCAGGTTCTCTCTCCCAACTAAACATTGTGGATCGATTGGTTGAAGATGAGATGTGTCATCGGTTAGCTAATCTTCGGATCGATTGGTTGAAGATGAGATGTGTCATCGGTCAGCTAATCTTCGGATCGATTGGTTGAAGATGAGATGCGTCATCGGTCAGCTAATCTTCGGATCGATTGCTGCCGTTCTCGCCGTAACTCAGTCCCCATCGCCATCACTTCCGCCATGGTCGCCATCGCACTCTTAGGGACCGTCATCAGTCAGCTAATCTTTGGATACCTCGACGATCGTATGGGCCGACGGCGTGTCTACGGCCTCACACTCATGTACATGGTGCTCAGCTCTATTGGGTGCAGATTCTCTATCTGCACTTCCGCGACCTGTGTATTTGTGAGTCTGGGTTTTTGCAGGATTGATGATGGGTCGAGTGACAGGTTGAACCCCAGTTTTTTGATGGAACCATGTGATGCTAAACTCTGGGAAGCCAGGTACCCAATGACTCCATTTGAAGATTTTGATTTTGTGTCAACTGGAAACATGATTCAAGAGATCTTTGGCCCAAACACTGAAACCAGTAAGTTGAGTGATGAAGAAAAGCATTAGATAGTGGCTCTTCAGATGATCATTTGAACTGAATTTTCTCTGGGTTGAAACCAGAAAAATTCTTTGGTTTTTGAACTGAATTTTATCTAGGTTGAAACTAGAGAAATTCTATAGTTTTCTCAGGATTTCAGTGAATTTCTCTGGGTTGGAGGGCGATTTTCTCTGACTTTGAGTAAATTTTTCTGGGAGAAGAACCCAAACGTCTGAGTTAGAAGAAGAACCCAAATGTCATGAGGTTGCTCATAATTCCGGTCACAGCAGCAACAAAGAGAGTAATGGTGCAATGGTGAAGAGAGTAATGGACCAGAGAAATTTGAATTTTGTCTGGGTTCATTTTGACCGGTTTCTTTCAAGGTGAGCTATTGATGTAAGTTTGATTTCAATTTTAATTTTGATTATGAATTTTAAAGTTTTTTGGTTGATTGTTGGTTATTATAATTAAAAGCAGAGTGACAAGTGGTGGGCGATGCAATTGTTATCAGTGGCGTGCTTGTCTTTGGCAACGAAGATGGAGAAATACAGAGTACCATCACCCTCAAAGTTTCAATTGGAATGCAACTTTGAGAGCAAAGTTATTCAGAGAATGAAGCTTTTGGTATTGAATGCATTGGAATGGAGAATGAGTTCAGTCACTCCTTTTGCTTTCATTCATTACTTCATCAGAACCCTTGGGAACCATCACTCTCCACCAAGGAATGTGGTTTCTAGAACTGTACACCTCATTTTGGCTATAATGAGAGGTAAATTTTAGACATAATTGAATTTCTCTGAATTGAATTTTCTCTGGTTTGGATCAGAGAATTTCTCTGGATTAAATTTTCTCTGATTGAATTTTCTCTGAATCGAATTTTCTCTAGATTGATGTTGAGGGACCTTAAACATTATAAAAATATTGAGTGTCCTTTATGTTATAAAATCATAATACCAGAGACCTTAAAAAAAAACCCCTTAATCTTGTTTGGTAGATGATTCTGAGGATATAATTTTATTAACAATAAATATATATAATAAAAGTTATAACACTTTAAATTTTTTAAACAGTAAAAAAATAAATAAATTTTACATCAGCATCTTGAAGTGCGCACAATTCATCTAGGAGTACAAAATATTTGCATACGAGGGCATTTTACAAAAAGTTAACAAGGGCAATTAAGAAGACTTAGGTTTCCTTTAGGACTTGATATTTTAATAATTTTTTAGATTTTTATGAGAAGTTATAAAAAAATAAAATAAAAAGAATGATATAATAATTTATAATAATTTTTTAATTTTTTAATTAAAATATATAATTGACAAACGAATCCTTAATCTCAAACTCTTGAAGAGGACCTAGTCTCAAACTCTATTATAAATTGCATTTGAATAATATTATATAAATATTTTTTGATTAAATTATGCTAATCTTTTTTGAGAATTGAAGAACATATAACAAGTAAGTTAGGCCAAGTTTGACAACCCCAATGTAATTCATATTTTTATATTTTTTTCATCACATCACCTCTCTATTTTTCTGCATATCTTTTTTAAAAAAAATAAAAAATACACTTATTTAAGTTATCTCAAACAACCTCTTAATATAATTATATTGATCTCTTTCTATATTGGTATAATACCTACCCATTGGCCTATTGAGCCACTGAATTGAGGTGCACACTTGTCCTCTTACAAAAGGGGTTTTTTTTTTTAATTTTTTTAATTTTTTTTTTCGCGCGGGGTAGTATATGCTATGCACACTTGTCCTCTTACATGTGATAATTTCTATGCTTCTCTATGTCATAATCAAAGTGAAACCCTTCTAGAACCAAAATTTGTTGTTTTGTGGGGAATAATAATAAAAAAATACAATCTTAATTTGACATGTGATGTGTCACCCTCCTAACCTTGCAAAGCTTTTTTTTAAAGAACTAACCTTGCAAAGTTGCAAGGAATGGAAAAGTTATTGGAAAAGTTTCACATATTATATCATACTCATTTATAATTGTAACATATATAGTATTTTATTATGATTCATATAAATAAAAAAAATGATAATGTCATTTTTTTATACTCTAAAATATATATATATTTTCTTTTGTTTATCTATATGTTACATACTATATACGTTGATTTATATTGTTTTAACATTATTAAAATAGAGTTAATGCTATTATGCTAAATTTATAGAATTTACTAAATTTTTTTTACTAAAATTCTGTTTGTTTCGACGTAAAATATTTTATATAAAAAAATAGTTTAAGAGTAAATTGATTTTACACAAGAAAAAATATTTTTATTTTTATTTTTGTTTTTTGAAATATAGTTGACACTTGAAACAAAAATATTTATTGCTTAAAAGATAAATTTTGATTTAATAAATTGTTATTTATGACTTTTTAGTGAATTAATATATTTATTTGAAAATACTAAGGCCATGTTTGTTTGGATCGACTGGATAGGGGGGGAATGTAAGTCACTGGGCTGTTAATCCTGAGATACATTGTCCCCGAACTATTTGGTTGGACTGAATTTGTATCTTATATTTATTTAGTCATATGATTAGATGTTTGGATTGGACTATTCTATTAAATCTTATATTTGTTTGGGATATTATGGAAAATGATAAATGCTTAAAAGACTAGTTTACCCTTTTGAATTATTTACTAAATAATAAGAATATTAAATTTGAATTATAAATTTTATTTTATTTTTTTACTAAAACTTTAAAAAAATTACATAAATTTATTTTAATTTGTAGTTGAGATTTTTAAATTTTATTTTACTTTAAGTATAATTAATACCATATTATTAAAACAAATAATTTAACAAAGTATAAATAATTTAATAAATAAATTTTATTAAATATAAATAAATTTATTAAGTATAAATAATTTAATAAAATTATTTATTTGGAAATTAAAATTTAATAAAAAAAAAAGTGAAACCTTAAATTTTTTTTTTTTTTTTTTATAATTAACCCCAAAAAATGTAGCTAATTACAACATAAAAAGAGACCCGATGGTGCTATATGCACCAATCAGTGTACTAATTAATATACTAACACTAATTATGATATTATTATTGATCTCACTCATTAATTACATTACAAATACTAATTTTTTTTTAAATTATATTATATTATTAATTGATATATTAATTAACGGTAGTGATTGGTAGCTCGAAAGCTACGGCTCGAATGTGGCTTGAGGGTCAAAACGACGTCGTTTTGACCTTTTTTTTTTTCTTTTTTTTTTTTCCTTTTCTTTTTCTTATTTTCGACTTCACTTCATCTTCTCTAATTTTCTTTTTTTTTTGCAGAAGAAGAAGACCAGGAAGAAGGAAGAGAGAAGGAGGGAGGGAGGGAGGGAGAAGGAGGAGGAGGAGGAGGAGGAGGAGGGAGGAGGAACTGGAGGGGGCCATTAAAATGGCGGTGGCGAGGCGAGGCGAGCAGCGACGGAGGCGAGGCAGGCCGGCGATCGCTGGTGCTGTGATGATCGGCGGCAGCGAGGCGACGGAGGAGCTGCGACGAGGACGGCGGCGGAGGCGGCGGAAGGCGACGACGGACTCCAAACCACCAGTCCCTCTCCCTCTCTTTCTCTCCCTCTCTTCCTCTCGAGCCATTTTCGAGCCTGGTAGCTTCAAGCTACTAGGCATTTTTCATTAATTAATATACTAATTGTTATAACATTATTAAAGAGAATTAATATACTAATTGTTATAACATTATTAAAGAGACGGCATGATAATTGTCATCCATGCATCTAAAAATATCTCAAGGTTATTGGTCAAACAGAGTCTTTTGAATAACAAATTCCAACCGTGGCGTCTAAAATCATCAATACGAAGAGAGAAAAATAATTTAAAAACAATCACATAAATGGTTAAGCGATCTGGGCCGTCCATTTTACCTAACTCGGTTCACAGTTATCGATAGATATTACTCTTCTTCCTTGGGGAAAGTAGCACATGAGGCTACAAATCACGTGGAGGGTTGAAGGCCATTCATTGCTGAATTATTCGCTGGTCCGAATCATAACATGGTTTTTCAAAAATTATTTTATCTCAAATTATTTATTTGGACATTACTAGTAGTATTTTTACTTTTTTTAAAGATAAAATTATGAGAAAATAACAATTTGGTTTGAATTTGAAAACAAAATTTCAAGTTAATGATAAAGTTTATAAACTTTAATAATTAAAATGTTATAATTATTTTTGAAAGATGTCACTGAAGTGTAATTACTCCTAAAATTATTACTAACAAGTTAATGTGTTTAGCAATTGCTAGAGAAAAAAAAGCAAGAAAAAAAATTTAGATAAGTTGATGTATTTTTATTTGGCAATTACAACTATTTTTTTATTTATATTTTTTACTGTTTTTTAAAGATAAAATTTATTTGTAACAAAGTTAATGTATTTGACAATTGTTAAAAAATAAGTTTTTTTTTTTATTAAAAGATTTAGGTAAATTGATGCATTTCATAAAAATAATAATAATAATTTTTTACTTTTTAAATATTTCTTAATAAGAAAGACTTGAAAAATAAAAATAAAAAAGAGAAATTTAATCTAACATTCATCTTTAACTTTTAGTAATAGGAGAGATTCACAATATTTATTTTTATAGTCTAAGAAAAATGCTATAAATCTTAAATTTTCTACCAAATAAATAATTAAATATCTCACATAGTCTAAGGTCCCTCAGCCATATGTTCTTTCCTCTCCCCCCCCTTATCGTCTCTTCTCTCTCTCCCTATGATTATCTACAATATTTGTCATAGACTACCATTCCTCGTCGTCATGACTCTCATTAAATTCCGATAGACTCTCCAATTCACTTGCCAAAAACCGCTCGTAATCGATTTGTTTAGAACCAGAAAAAATGAGGATCAATCTGGAAAAACCATGCAATCCAACCACAACTCTCGAATTTTTGCAATGGATTTGTTGATGCAGAAAATATCCTATTGTTCATAGGGATATGTGTCTACATGTGTGTACATGATCTGCACCTGATATGGAACTTGCTGGCTGGACATAGAATAGAAATCTCTTTATAACGTGTTGATCTTGTTTTAGTTTGTAAAGAAATTGGAGCTTATTGCTGCTTATTCACCTTGTTTCAATTAGTTACCCTTGAAAATTTGACAAGATTTGACATTTTTCTTTTGCTGTTGAAATTCAAGCAGCGCAAATTTTCTCTAAGTTGTGTGAATTTTTTTTTGGATGGGGAAGCTATATGAATTTTCTCTAGTTATGATTAATGTTTGTAATTTTGTGAATTTTCTCTACCTGCAATCATTGTGTGAATTTTTTCTAATTGTGGTTATTGTTTGTAATTTTGTAAATTTTCTTTGGCTATGGTCACTGTATGAATTTTCTCTGGTTATGGTCACTGTGTGAATTTTTCCAAATACTGTAGGATTGTGATGTGCCTAGAGAAATTTCAGTGAAAATGCCTAGAGAAATTCTAAACATGAACACACAAACACATTCAGAGAAATTCTAAGGGATTCTGATGTGTCCAAAGAAATTCCAAACATGAACACACAAACACAATCAGTGAAATTTCTCTGGTTTCGAAATTTCTTTAGAAAAATGTTGAGGGACTCCAACCACTATAAAAATATTGCATGTCATTTATCCTATAAAATCTTAATTCTAGAAACCTTAAAAAAATTTCCCTAAAAACACTGTAATGAAATTTTATTTAAAAAAATTTACTAAAGAAATAATATAAAAAATGTAATTTTTTTATTAATTGTTGATCAGAGACAAATCTTGTTAACATAACGAGTACAAAAGCTATAGCCAAACATGACTTATAAAAAATGCCACGTTGATTATATGCTTTTTATAATTTGCATTTGTTATTTGATATAACAGGCTTCATAATCACCATATATGAACCGGTCTAAGATTGATTATATTAACGATAGTGTCAAACATAATTGACAAAATCAAAAGAAAGAAAATTATAAATAAAACAATCTTGATCCAAATAATTCTAGTGTATGCCTGTAACTAAAGGTACGATGTGAATAAAAATAAGTGGGAAAAAAATTAAAAAAATAAACAAATAGATAAAAAAATAAAGATAAGAGAAAATAAAAAAAATAAAAAGAAAAGAGGGAGGAAGGTGGGATCATGGGTTCATGAAAAGATGGGTGAAAAAAGAAAAAAGTAAGAGAGAAGCGGCAAAGTAGAAAATGTACATGTAAGACATTTTTTAAAAAATATAGCTCAGTCATTGTTTTATAATTTGAACAAATTTGAGTCATTCAAATATTCTAGCATGACAAAAATGTGTTGAAGATTCAAAAATCGTCTTATTTTATTATATAAATGGTTTATAATTTCCCATTTAAGTGCATTATATAAATAAAGTAAATTACACTTATTTCTCAAATTTTAGAATAAATACAGCAAATAATAATTTTAACATAATTATATTTAGTTTTCCTAAGATTTTAATTTATATAAAACTTAATCTATTTTTATTAATAATTTATTAATTAAATGGATAAAAAAATGACATTATCATTTATTTTGTACTAAAATATATATATGCTTTTTTTTTTTCTTCTTATTTATCATTCTATCTTTACATCAGTTACTTTAATTCTTTATTAAGATTATAAAATTTAAAATAAATTACAAATATATCTTTTGAGATTTTACCACCAAAAAAAAAAATGCTTAAAATATGAATTACTCCCTGTGATATAGAAAAATTACAAATACAGCCCTTGTTAGAATTTTTTTATTTAACAAAATTAATTAAAAAAATAAAATTTATAAATGTTTCCTATAAAATGATAAAATTATCTAAATTATTAATTGAAATAAATTTATGATATCATTAAAAATTATTAATTAATTTGCTGATTCATTAATAAATGAGATTATTTATTATAAAATTAAAAATATGAAATATAATTTATAAAATCATAATAAACAAATCGTATTTTAAGTAAGTCTAAAAATGTATAATTGTAATTTACCGTAAAATTTACTATATTTTTTAATAAACTAATATAATTTTTCCGGAGCCACCTAAATGTTTGTTTTTTGAGCCCCAACTTCAATAAACCAAACCAAACCAAACACCCAAGTCACGTGCCACCAGGCCCATGACTCCACGAGGTTGTTGAGAAGGCTAGTAGAGTGTGTTCAAGCACGTGTCTCCATCTACCAATTTCAATACCCTCCCAATATACATATAAATCATCACACCCTCCCATCAAATTGTCACAACCTCTCTCAGACAATACTTATCTTCTACTCTGCCTCCTCTGTAGCTTTGTGGTCTCCGACCCACCGCCTCACAACCACCACCACCACCACCACCTTCCCTGTGAATTTCTTTCTCCGGTGAAGATGGTGACAGTCGAGGAAGTGAGGAGGGCACAGAGGGCCGAGGGACCCGCGACGGTGATGGCTATCGGGACGGCGACTCCGCCCAACTGTGTTGATCAGAGCACGTATCCGGATTACTATTTCCGCATTACTAACAGCGAGCATAAGACGGAGTTGAAAGAGAAGTTTCAGCGCATGTGTAAGTATTTTTTTCTCGAGGAATGTTAGGCATCGTGAAAAAAATATCATGAAAAATTCTTCATTGTTAGATTACACATATAAAAAAATACCACATACTAATCAAAGGGTAAAAAATTTTTTATGAAGCATTATAAGTATTTATTGTTCACGTAATTAATGTCTTTTTTTGGCTAAACTCGTAATCCCGATTTCAAGTCCTGTCCTTCACTTATAATTTTAACCAGACTTCATTTATATATATATATATAATATAGTATGGATTGATAGATAGATAGATCTGATCTACTCATTTTTTTGTGTGTTTTTGCTTTAATTTTCCTGTTGTATTTCCTTCAGTTTTTTTTTTTTGTGCATCCATGCATGTGATATGGCTGTACATATTTAGGCACTGTTTGGCTACCGCTTGTTTAGCATTAAGCCTATGTTTGGAAAGTTGGGATTGAGGATTTTTTTTAGTTAAAATACCCAAAAAAAATAAAAATAAAATAAAATAAAATTTAACCCAATAAGACAAAACATCACATTTAATTCATAATCATTACATTATTTCTCTAAAAAAAATCAAAAAAGTCAAAAATCCTTCATAAATCAGACTTTTTAAACTTAAGCTAAAATAATAAAAAAATTAAAAAATCAAAAAGTCAACCCACCCCCAAACGAAACAAACGAAACGAAGCCTAAGTAGTTGTTTGAAATTGGGGTTAGCTTTTTGTAGTTTTTTTTAACTTTCTTTTAATAAATTTTTCTTAAAAGGTTTATAATTTTGAGTTCTACTAGACTGATCGTAGAAGCAAAATATTTATAAAAAAAAAAAAATTGAAAGAAAGTCTAGAAAGAACGAGGGAAAAAAAAAAAAAAGTTTAACATTTTTTGGATTTATTTATTTATTTTTGAATTCTTCTAATTTTTGTCGATTCATCTAAGCAAGACGAACCTGAAAAATCTCATTTCTTACTTTTTCGAGTCTGATAGATTTTTTTCTAGAGTGACTTAAAAGGGATTTGTTATATGCATGAAATTTAATTTTACAAAATTTGAGAATATAATTGTCAAAAAGTTGAGGGTACAATAATTATACAAAAAATTAATCTAGAAAAAAACCACTTTACAAAATCTGAGAGATTTTCGTATTATAGAAATAAATATTTGAAAGATCACATCATATTTATAGATTGTACATTTCTATATTTTCTTGATTTGGATTCCATATTTTTCAGGTATATGTATTTTGTAATTAATCAAAAGGTATAAAAAGGCTTTTCTTTAAATAGGATTTAAGAAGTCCAAAACCTTTGGCAACTTACTTTGATTTAAAATTGACAAAGTGCCTTGGTATGAACAAATCTTTTCATGTACTTGTGTCAGTTTATATGAGTTCAAAATTTTTCCTTTTGATTTGATTCATATTATATTATAATAAAAATCAATGAATTACCAATATAATGATGAAGAGGTTGAATTTTTTAGTAATTTTTTTAATTGCATAAAAAAAAAAATGAAAATGATTCAATCTTTTGTTTCAGTTTTTAGAATTTACTTTTTTAAAAAATCATACTTTTTCGTTTTCACTAATTTTTTTTAAATATTTTAAGTATTTTTTTTAAATTTTTAGTTATGCTTAACATAAATACATTTAAAAAGTATAATATGTATGAAAAAATCTTTAAAAAATTCATTAAATATAAAAAATTTAGTACATTTTTTGTATGTTGTGTATTTATTAATTTTTTAAAATATTTTTTCATAAATATTTTATTATTTGAATATATGTAATTAAGGTGTATTTAAAAAAATAAAAAAATTATTTAAAATTTTAAAAATATTCATTAAAAACAAAAAAAAATTAATTTAAAAAAAATTGAAATCAAACACATTGATTGATGTTTATGACTTTTTTTAAAGACTTGTTAAGGCTAAAATTAAATTTTCCAAACGATGTCTGAATACGACCTATAAAGTTCCAATAAATGATATGGAATAAAATTCACACACACCTAAATAGAAGCCAAATAGATTATAGAAGTATTTGAACCACTACACTCATAGATGGATGTTTTTTATCCCAACCGTTCTTGTTAATCCCGAGCCCACTAAGGAAGGGATTAATTAATAGAATAATGTTTTGTGGTACTAAAAAATTGGGCACTAATGCCCCTAATTTCTAAAACTGGTAACTTTGTTTTGTTTTGTTTTGTTTTTTTTTTGCCTTGTTAGGAAATTTGGGGCATTCGTGCCCCTTTTTTTCGAGGCACTGATCAGAATTGTAATTAATAATACAACAAAGTTTTCGTAGTGGATTTTCATGTCGATATGAATGAATCATCATTTATGTACTATCTTTGTCTCGTCGGCAAGAGAATAATGAATTTTAAGTTTCAGCAAATAATGAGTGCAAATTCTGTCAAATTATGTTGTAGAATATCATATTTATTTCTCTTCATCTCTGAAAACTCATCATATTTAAGTGGGTACTCAACATATGTGTATACATATATAAATTAAATATTATCTATAAACTATAGACAATTATTTTTATCATTAACTATTTAGGCAAAAATTAAAATAGAAAAAGAAAAGTGCTATATAAATAAATTTTTTGTAAGAATTGATGCGACTTGTAGTGGTTTTTTGAAATGGATCCTCTAAAATTAAATGTAGGCAACTCAAGTGAGACATTTATCATTAAATTAATTGTTAATTGGCTAAGTTTGTGAAATAAGAATAAGGAAAATTGTTAATATTTACTCGCATTCAGTATTGAATATTCAAAATTAGTATGTAAATCAAATAGGAGAATAAAATAATTCAATTTTTCATTCTTTAATTATTGATGAGACTATTTTGGTATAATTTATTTAAGCTGTTTAATTTTTTTTTTTATTTTTTTTTTATTTTAAGTCTTGCTAATCTGTTTAATGTAGTTTCTATTTATAGATTATTAGATAAAAATAATTTAAATAAATAAATATATATTTTTTTTACTGAAAACTCGAAAAGAAATAATTTTAATTTCTATCTTTTAATTTACAATAAAATGTAGCACCAAATAGATCCTATTATCGGCTACCCCCACCCTATTTTGTTTTACGTACGTTCCACGTGTGCAGCGCGGCGCAACCCAAAAAAAAACACTACAAGAAGTCTAAAATTGATAAAATTGGGAGGTCAGGGCATGTCGATATTTATTGTCAATTACTTGTAATTAATTCTAGATCTGGATTGAATTTGTTGTTTGAGTTTATGGTCACTCTTGTTTTGATTCAAATAAATTATTTTGTAAGATATTTTGGTTATATCATTCATAAATAAATTTAATCAATTTAATAATCATAATCTATTTAATTTGACATACTGGTCTTTAAAAAAATAAACAAATATGTTTTTGAAAATAAATAATCTATTTATTTAATTGTTTTTTGGACAAACATAATAAATTAAACAAATTATAATAATTGATTGAATTTTTTTTATATAAATGATCTATAAAAAAATTTGCAAAATAAAAAATTCCAAAACAAAGCTCATGATGTACCTTACAATAACAGTCAATTATAACAGAATAAAATAGAATGTATCCACCAATGTCTGAAAGCAGTTTATGTTGTGTACACGTAATCAATCAAATCAAACACAATAAATAAAAATAAAAAATAAAAAAAAAAAAAGAAAAGACAAAGGTAAAGTTAAAAAGTTTTGTTTTGAACGGTAGGTAAAGTTAAAAAGTTAAAATATCAATTTTAATTGTATTCATATTGATGTAGTAGTGGAGGAGCTGTGTCCTAATTGATTGATTTTCAATAATTCATACAATAATGATTGACATATTGAGGTGTTTTGAGAAGATGTTTAAAAATTACTTTTTAACTTTTTTAATTTTTTTGTGAGAGATGGAAGTAGGTTAAAAGTTGAAAAGTGACTTTTAATCTGCTTCCCAAAATTACTCATAATAATTCATAGCATACTATCTCCTTGGGAATAAATTTAGGAATAATTTTTTAAAAAAGAATGAGTAAATTTAAGTGCGAAGAATTTTTAAAAAAAATAAGGCAATGATATGAGATAAATGGTGAGTTCACTTGTCATGTGTGAACTCCACAAGTGGGATTCACATTTTGTCTTACATTGTATTTTATTTTATAAAAATATTCTATATTCATAGAATCGAAAAGAAATATTCTAAGCAATTGATGTATTCTATATTTATTATATTCTAATTATTATTATTTTATTTTTTTTGTGTATGTGGTGTGCAATTCAGGTGACAAGTCCATGATTAAGAAGAGGTATATGTATTTGACGGAGGAAATTTTAAAAGAAAACCCAAATGTGTGTGCCTACATGGCACCTTCACTAGATGCTAGGCAAGACATGGTGGTTGTTGAAGTCCCAAAACTAGGCAAAGAGGCTGCAACCAAGGCCATCAAAGAATGGGGCCAGCCGAAGTCCAAAATCACCCACTTGGTTTTCTGCACCACTAGTGGCGTCGACATGCCCGGTGCCGATTACCAACTCACCAAGCTCCTCGGTCTCCGTCCCTCTGTCAAGCGCCTCATGATGTACCAACAAGGTTGCTTTGCCGGCGGCACCGTGCTCCGCCTAGCCAAAGACCTAGCTGAGAACAACAAAGGTGCTCGGGTCCTAGTTGTGTGTTCGGAAATCACTGCAGTCACCTTTCGTGGGCCTAGTGATGCCCATCTTGATAGCCTTGTGGGCCAGGCCCTATTTGGTGACGGTGCAGCTGCTATTATAGTTGGCTCAGACCCAATTCCCGAGGTTGAGAAGCCGTTGTTTGAGTTGGTCTCAGCGGCTCAAACCATCCTCCCAGACAGTGACGGTGCTATTGATGGGCATCTTCGTGAAGTGGGCCTTACATTCCATCTCCTCAAGGATGTTCCTGGGCTTATTTCCAAGAACATAGAGAAGAGTCTAAATGAGGCATTCCAACCCTTGAACATCACTGATTGGAATTCCCTTTTCTGGATAGCCCATCCTGGTGGCCCTGCCATTTTGGACCAAGTGGAATTGAAGTTGGCCCTTAAGCCCGAGAAGCTTCGGGCCACGAGACACGTGCTAAGTGAGTACGGCAACATGTCCAGCGCTTGTGTGTTGTTTATCCTAGATGAGATGAGAAAGAGTTCAGCAAAGGAAGGACTCAAGACCACTGGTGAGGGGCTCGACTGGGGTGTGCTCTTTGGGTTCGGACCAGGGCTCACCGTTGAGACTGTGGTGCTACATAGCTTGTCTACTTAATTTTAAAATGTTGCTCTGTCATTGAACTTCGTTGTAGTGAGGTCTTTTTTTTTTAATGTGTGATTGTGTTGGCTTTTATTTGGTTCCGCTTTGCTTTGGTTGTTTGCATTTTGTAATGATACTCATGCAGTGAATTAAAATTTAAATAATATATGTTTCTTGTAATATCCTTGCAATTATTTGGTGGTTGTGCTATGCTTGAATAGATTTTCCTATGGTGCAATACCATGCCCAAAAATTACTCTCATTGGTTAAATTTGAATTAAAAAAAAAAAAATTAATAGTAAAGGGTATAAGTAAAATAGATCTTGAAAAATGGGATTATTTTTGTAGTTCTGCTCATCATTAGAAAATTATATTGTTGGATTGAATTTTCAAAAATTGAAAAATAAGAAACACAAAAAATTAGTTTGGAAAAAAAAATGATATAGATTAGAAACGCTGAATGGTTCTTTCTTTTTTGGGGCAAAAATAATTTTTTAAAATTTTAAAAAAAAATGTTTTTTTTTTTGGGTTTATTTTCGACACACTAATTTCTAATTAAAAAAAAATCGTGAAATAGATTTAAAAAATTCAACTATGACTAGTTTTGTATCATATGTGAACCGATGTCCTTATTTGTTTGTTAAAAAGTAATAATCTTGATCTTATTGAGTCTTTAAAACCATAAAAGTAGTCCAATAAACTTTTCACACCAAACATTCAACTTTTCCTTTCTTTATCTATCATTTATTGATTTATATTTTTCAAAGTAGTCCAATAAACTATGTTTGGACTTGCGGCAATTCGATCTGCAAAAAAAAAAAAGAAAAAGGCCATATTTTGAATGTTTAATTTGTCGAAAAAACAAAAGAAAGAAAGAGAAATAGAAATAGAATTAGTTTATATATACTCATTGTTTATAGGATACTAGTATATATAAAAATAAAAAAAAAAATTTAAAAAAAATTATGGGCATTAAAAAAAAAATTATGGGCATGTTTGCTTTCAAATAATTGGAATAATGAAGCATTTTTTTTTTGTTTTTTTGTTAGCTAGTAATAAAGCTTGTTACTCTGCAGAATATAGAGTTTTAGGCTTTACCAAGGGCAATTTTTTTTCCTCTATAGTGAAAGCTTTTAAAAATTGTCAAAATTGTTTATTTTTAAAATTCAAAATTCTATTAGACTAAACGGCCTTAAAAAATTTAAAAATTAACCAAAATTTGTAGAAAGTTGAGAAAAGACAAAAAAAAAAAAAAAAAAGAAAAGAAAAGAAAAAAAAAAAAAATCAATTGGTAAACCTTTTCTTGGTAACTGTTTTTAGTAAAACTTGTTTTCAAATTTAGTTTTTTTTTTTATGAATTTATATTGCCTTCGAAGTCTACAACGACTTAAAAAATTTATTGAAAAAAATATTAATTTTTTTTAAAATGTTCGTTAAAAGTGGAAAGAAAAAGGAAAAAAAAAATACACTAAAAATGTGTTGCCAAAAGTGCCATAGCCTAGGTTGTTTCCTGCTGACATCACCCAAGACCAATGTTTTAAAAACTGAAGCGAACCAGAAAAGAAATTGGGTGGACAGGTCATCGGTTCAACCATCGGATTGAACCGTCATAAATATATTAAAATTATATTTAAATAAAAATATAATTAATAAATTATAAATTAAAAAAAATGAAAATATTAAATTATCTTAAATAAATATTCCTCCTTATATTTTTTTTACTAAAAAATATGATAATATTTTTAAAATATTATTAATTTTAATTTTGGAATTGAAACCAAATATTCAATATTCCCTTCATATGATTTTAATTCAAATAATTTGATTGAAAGAAGAGCAAAAATTTTGGAGGGATGTCAAAATTTCAAGTCTCCTTTCAATAAATTTGATTGAATCTCACATGGATTTCTTAAGTTTTTTTGAAAGAATTTTTTTCTTATAAATAGGCAGAGACTTTCAAAATAATTTCAAAATCTCAACGGGATTCCTTATAAGAGGAGACATTTGAAAGAGAATTTTTAATTGAAATTTTCTTATATATATATGTATAATAAGAAAGAAAGAAAGAAAGAAAGAAAGAATAAAAAAAATAGTTAGAAATTATCAAAAAAAAGTTCAAAATTTTTAATTTTATCAACCCTGATCGGTTCACCTGACCTGTCCTTGTGTCAACCGATTCAGCGATCCAACCGTCGAATTTTCTGGTTCTTTCTAAATAAGCTGGTTTTTAGATTGAAACGGTTTAGAAGGTATATCCGGACTGGAACCTCGACCGGTCAATGGTTCAACCGGTTGAACTGGCCATTCCGGTCCCATTTTTAAATCCTTGCCCAAGACTTCCATATAAGATGATGTGGTTCAAGTCTCCTTAGGATATGGGTGTTTGGATGGGTTAAAGAACAAAGGAAAAATAGAAGATTTCACCAATAAAAAAAGAAAGAGAAAATGATATAAAAGTCTACTTTTTAGATCTAGTGATGTGTTACACATCACTAGGTCTAGAAAGCAGATTTAATATTTGAGCCTGAACAACAATGCTTAAAAAAAAAGGTTAGAAAATGGGTCTAACTTTTAGGCCTAAATAATAATGCTTAAAAAAAAAAAGAAAAGAAAAGGTTATATTTGCATTCCACCATTTCTCTCAATGCACACCATTTACTATTTTTTTGTTAGCATTATGTCCTTCAAGCAAATTACTCTGTTGGATAAAAGCGTAGAATCTAATCTCAGTACACACCACTAGCTGCTCTACCATCAACACCAACAACCTCTTCCACGAACCCATTGCCTCTCCTCCAACCCCTATTTTTCGTTTCTCCTCCTCCTAGATCTAGGGTTTCAAGTTGAAAGGGTAGTGGCTGTGGGTACTGTAGAAAGGTGGCACAAGAGTAGGAGATGGGGCACAATAGTGGAAGAGGCTAAAGAGAAGAATGTCAAGAAATAAAGAAAGGCTAGGAAGAGGATCATATAGATTGGGGAAGGGGATTGTAGAAGTTGCAGCGTAATGGGGTTAGAAAGGGTGTAACGTTGAAAGTAGAAGCTTTGAAGAGGGATGACAACACTGATAGTAGGTGGTAAAGTTAGGGATAGGGTTACAATTTAAGATTTGAGATGGGGGTATTTTAGTATTATTTAAAAATTATAGGTACAAATTTAAAAAGGATGAATTACAGTAAATCCCGTAAACTATGTGATTTATTTGCATTTTGCCCATAAACTTTAAAACTCAACAGTTAACTACCTCAAAAATATGATTTTGTTACAGTTTTGCTAGGATTCTGTTAGAAATTTGCACAAAATTGTATCATATATAAAGCAAATGACACATGTATTGAATGTTTAAGAAAATAATATCTGTTATTAATTTTTTTAAGACAATAATACCCTTATCTAATGATTTCATTTGCACTTTGTGTTCCTTATTTTAATGGAAAATTACAATCGATATCACCAGATAAGGGCATTATTATCTTAAAAATTCAATAAATGTGTCATATTTTACATATGATATGATTTTGTATAAATCTCTAACAAAATCCTAATAGAAGGATTAACTACATCAAGATAATACTTTGAGGTAATTATTAAGTTTTGAAGTTGAAGGAGGTAAAATGAAAATGGGTCATAGTTTAAGGAAATTTGCTATAATTTATCCTAAAAAAAAAAAATTAAAGTAAAAAAAATGAATGTATTATGAATTAAATAAATTGAGTGTATTGGGATAAATTGTAGAGTGCAAATAAAATTAGGCACTCGGGCCATAAATCTAATTTTGAAGCTTTTGAGATCTTACAGTGCTAAGAACAATAACAATTTAAAATACCATATTTATCTATTTATTCACTGTTCATTTATTTGTTCATATCATTCATATGTTTGCATCACCTATTTGTCTAATATCACATATTTATCAACCTAATTTGCTTATTTGTCCATATCATCATCAGCACCTACCACTGCCAATGACTTTTTTGGCGACTAGTAATCGGTGGTCCAACAACAGTGAAATAAAAATGGCAAAAAATATCCTTCAAAATAAAAATGTGTCATTTTTACCAAACAGTTTCATTAATCATATTATTACAATTAAAACAAAACAATTCTTGAAGCTAATGCCATATACACTCATAAAATGGATATTTCATCCATCTTTCCAGTGAAATTACCCAAAAAAAAAAAAAAAAAAAACACACTATATGTGCTCTAGTAATGTATTAAGGGTCAAGCTACAATACACACCCTTTTAGATGAAATTTGTAGTATTGGTTATAACAAATGACATAACTAAAAAAAAAAGAACAACATAATAAGTCAGAACTACATACGACATAAAGTATAATTAAAGATTTTTTGGGATAATGTAGCGATCCCAGTTTTGCCACTTCGCTGAGGATGTCGGGGATCGAGTTGTCCGGTCAGCTTGCGTGGGTCCAGGGGGCATTGCCCCTTGGCGAGTCCTAGGGCAACGCCCTAGCGGGGTTAAGGGGCAGTGCCTCCGAAGCGAAAATGCAAAATGCATTAAAAGTTGCTTGTCTGCTTGAGCGGAGAATGTTTGGTTTCAGAAGTTTGACCTCCCTGCAAAAGTACTGAGAAAGTGTATTTGACGCTCGAGCGAGGCTTTCTACACTCGTGCGGACCATGTTATATCAGTTCATGAATCTGATATTTCAGATCACTTTTGTATATCTCTCTGTCTAAAAACTCTTTCCTCTCCATTTTCTCTACATTTCCCTATGTCAAATTGGATCAAAATCTTGATTTCTCAATATTCATTAGAGTTCTGCCATAAGTTCTTCATCAAAGTTGATTAACTTCTCAAGGGCTTCGTTGTGTGCGGTGAAGATCGAGTTTCGACACCGTTGATTTTGGAGGTTTCATCTCATTTCTTTTTCAAAACTTGAGGTAGCGATTTTCTTAGAGTTATATATATTTTTTTGCAAGATCTATATGATTTTCAAAATCATCTTTCGATAGCTTTAAAAATTGATTGTTGATTCAAGAAATTGAGCGATTTTGAAAGTGGGTTTGTCTTTTGTTCTTTTAAAATGATCTTATGGGTTTTAATCTTCGTTGATTGAAGAAAAGATGATTTTAGAAAGTTTTCTTTCAAAGGATTTGAGTTGTATAGTTTTGGTGAGATAACCTAGAATTTGGGAATTTTTTTAAAAGAGACTTAAAATCCATGAATGATATTGTTGTATTTATTTTATGTGTCAAAATAAATGGATGTTTGGAAAATTTCTTATTTATATTCATATAAACGATGAATTTAAGGGAATATGAAAATTTTTGTTCATTTTGGAAATTATTGTTCAAAACGTTGAAATAGTCTTGAAATGACTAATTGTTGAGGATACTTGAGAAGAGGGAATTGTGTTATTCCTTGGATGATGAATTGGAATAAAAATATTTATATTTATCTTGTGTTATTGGCATAACAATTCATTTGATTACATTAAATTTTGAAAATTGATTTGAAAACTTGCATTGAGAAAAGAATGTTGAGAAACAAGGTTTTATGAAATGGTTTTGGGATAAATACGTTGGTAAGTCTTGATAGGTGGTGTAGATGATATTGAATAAGTTGGTCTGAGAGTCCGAGGTGAAAGACCGAAAACCCGTGCAGATAGGTGTCGAGCATTCCGATTAATACCGGTAAAAATGACAATTTGATAGTACTTGTATAGTCTACTTGCAAACACCGACTTAGGGATTACCAGAGTCGTATTTACCGCCCTTGAAATAAATTGTTAAGTTTTGAACAATTGAAATTGCATGAAATCATTGAGCATGACGGTTTTCAAAAGATGAAAATGTGATTTACTTTCAAAAGTGGGCATAGCATGACATGTGCATTTCATCTTTTGAGACTTGTATAAAATACATATACTTTGTTAAGGATTTCCTACTAGGCTTTATGCTCACCCTACGGGATTTTTGTGCACGAAAAAATATGGTGATGTCGCCTAACTAAAGGCGAGGAAATGTGTGTTGAGAGTACGAGACTCTCATTTTGCTATGACTCTGTGTGTAAGCCAACGGCTATATGTGTGTGGGTTTGAATAACCGTTTTGTATAACCAGGCTCAAGCCTTGGAAACTTGTAAACCTTTGGGGGTATTTATTTGTTTATTTACATGTTGTTGGATTAATATATTGTTGTATGAAAACTATTGTATCATGTAATGTAAGTTTGAAGATTTATATTCAGTTTTCCTTGAAAGAGCCATAATTATTATATTATCATTTGGGCTAGAAATTTGGGACGTTACAGATAATAACCAAAATTATAATCACAACTAACATATGAACCCATGCGATTCACGGGCTAAATAAATAATTAAAAATAATTTTAATATTAAATAATAACAAAAAATTTATTTTAAAAAAATATAAAATAATTTAAAATGAATTAAATTTTGACCTTTTTATTAGAATATATGTTGCAGTTATAATGTCATTAATTGTATATTTTAAGTTCACAATAAGAAATGGATGTCATAATTTAATTGGTAAAGATAAAAACAATAGAATAAATTAAAAAAAATTATATTTATGATAAAATAAAAATAAATTTTGTTTAATAATTCTTTTAGTTTTAGTTTTTTCTATGTTAAAATTTGTCATAAAACTTAAACATACCTTTAGAAATAAAACAATATACATATTTTGATACAATCGTTAAAATCGATCAAAAAGTCAACCAACTTACACAAAAAATAATTAATTAAAATTTTTAAATTTTATTTTATTTTAAAATTTAAACTGTTTTCAACTGAAACATGCACAATACTATAATATTAAACGAGAGAATATGTTTACTTCGTATAAGTGAAACAACTCACTTTTTTTTCCTTGATGTAAGATTGTGTAAAATAAAAATTAACAATTGTTCGGGGCGGAAAATTTATTTCAAATCAAACAATATTAGTCATTTAATTTTTAATTAGGTCAATCTTTAGTTTATTTCGAATCAAACAAAATCTAACCTGTAACGCCCTCAAAATAATACATATAAGCCTAACATTCATGACATCCATAGACATAAGAGAATAAAGCATATTTCCATTTATCAGAGTATTAAGTGCAAAAGTATTACATGTTGATAACAAAAGTAAATGCCCTACGGGCTTACAACTTTCCAAGCTAACACTTGGTTACAAAAAGAAAGTACTAGCTCAAAACACCTTAAGCCCTGGCTTGAATTTACATGTAATATCAAAATAACAAAAATGATCAATGGAGTCTTCAACTCCCAAAAACCTTCCAAGCTACGTCCTTGGAGGTGACATATCACCTGAACCTGAAAATGATGTCCCATATAGGGTGAGCCAAAGCCCAGCAGAGATATACTAAACCAAATATGAGCAATAACTAAAACATTAGCATTCGATAAATGGTTAACACTATAAACCAATTTTTACAACACATCCCAGTTCCATGACAAATACATTTGTGTTTCATTCCATTTTCCTTTATTTATCCAATTCACATTCATAAACCTGGCTCATTATCTAGCCAAACAATTAAGTGGGGCTATAACTCATATTAAGACACTCCACAATTCACATGAGACTATAATTCATATTAAAACATTTTCATACTTCAATTATCTACGTTATGCAAACGTAATCAAGATTTCGGGACTTTCACCCTAGACACTCTGGCCAACTTAGTTATCAGTGGAGTCCATCCTCTATCTCCTCCCAAACAGGTTTGAGAGTACATCCCCTATCTCCTCTTAAACCATGGAGTACATCCTCTATCTCCTCTCAAATAATATACATATACAATGTATTTAAACACTTATGATATACAATGACCAATCAATACACATATTCGATGTATTATTCCAACCGTCATATTCAACGACATATTCCAGGTGATTAGTTTCAGTTTTCCCTAATCAACATACAGTGTCTACAACAATTAAGACTATCCTCCACCGATAGCCCAAAACAATTATCTCTAAACAGATAATAAACTTATCAGACAGATAAAATATCAACATTTTCATAGGTGAATGATTAATTAATCCAACTACACCATTCAATCCCATAATTTCCCAATTTCATGATTTTCAACTCAATTTCACTCTTTCTCAAATTAATTATTCAATGTAATTAGGGCATTTTTCTCCCTTTTTCAAATATTGATCCTAAGACCAAATTCCACTAATTCGACTCACAAACCCCTATTTCCAAGGCCTTATATGCACATGGAGCTTTTAAACACAAAATCCCCCTTTTATAATTTCAATACAAACCCCCATTTTTTCCAAAATTACCATAATTCACCAATTAATCAAAATGACTAAAATTTATATCAAAACCCATAAGAAGGAGTAGGGTATCCCTACCTCAAATGGAGAGACTCAAAGGAGAAGATGGAGAAAACTCAAGATGCTCCAAACCTAAAGATTTTCGGATCAAAGCGTAGCCCACACCAAGCTCTACCTTTCTTACAAAGAGGCTAGGGTAGGAGACCACTAGAACTAGATAGATTTGTAGAAAGAAGGTATGTAAAGAGAGAGAGAAAGAGAGAGAGAGAGAGAGGGAGAGAGAGAGAGAGAGAGAGAGAGCAGCCGTTCTAGGGTTTGAGTAAAAGAGATGAAGAAAAAGTGAAGAAGAAGCTGCTGCTGCGAACTGATATATTCGAGCCTCGCTCGAGCGAAGGAGTGGTCGCTCGAGCGACCAGACACAAAGAAACCTCGCTCGAGCACAGAGAGTCTCGCTCGAGCCAACAACACAAAACTTCAGGTCTGCAACCCAGAAGCACGCTCGAGCGCAGGAATGCTCGCTCGAGCGAAGAAACTCAAAACATAGTCCTTGCTTGCTCGAGCGAAGGAAAGATCGCTCGAGCCAAGAAACACAACCTTCAGGTCCAAAACTAGACGCAGACGTACGCTCGAGCGAAGGAACCCTGACTTGAGTGAAGGAACTAAAACACAGAGCTCGCTCGAGCGACAAAACCCTCGCTCAAGCGAAAACACCAAAAACTGGGCAGCAACCATTTGTTTCAAAACACATCCAACCTGTTACAAATCTACCCAACACATCCCAAAACTCAAATACAAGGAATTAAAAGACGGAAATGAAACATATACAACAACAGACATCTACGGAACCGAGTCCGGAATACAATAACTAAGGGAGGAAAAACCGGGATTGCTATATAACCAATATATTTTGATAAAATTGCTAAGATCTTGGTTAAACTGACGAATCGGTTAAACCGAAACGATTCAACCTAATCGGTTAGATCAAAAGACCAATCAACTTATACAAAAATTAAAAATTAATTAATTAAACCGTTTAAATGTTATTTTAATTTTTTAAAATTTAAACTATCTTGAATTAAAAATGCATAAAATTACAATATTAAATAGGAGTATAAGGTTCATTTTATATAACCGAAACGACTCCATTTTTCCTTCTTTTTTCGATGTGAGATATTGAGATAATTTTTTCAATTATCATAATAATTAAATTATAATTATATATATGGAAAATAAATATTTCTCAAATAGAGTTCATATAAAATTGATTATTATAATTAAAATTGAGTTTGTATATAATTTTATATGTAAATAGAAAAATAATGATGATGTGTATTTTTTAGAAAAAAATTTAGATTTTGCCACCTAAGCAAGAGAAAAACATTACTTTTAATAATATGTACTAGTAGTTGACCCTAATGATGCACATGTTAATTTTTTTCCTTTTAAATAATATTTTATAAAATTAGATTAAATTATTTATATATGTTATATATAAATTATTTTTAGAAATATGTTGCAATGTATGCCTTACAAAAGAATAATATATATCTATATATATATATAATTATTTAAAAAATATATTACAAAATATGGAGTACAATTTTTATTCTGTTAAACTATGAAAGTGTAGTTTAAATATATATGATACTTTTGTACTTAATTTCAATATAATAAAACAATTATTAAATTGGAGAAAAAATTCATTTAAAATTAAAGAATAATTCAAATTATTTATTTTGATAATATTAACCTTATTGTTCTATAAGAGTGTTATTTAAACAAATATATATATATAATAATAATTTTATTTCAATTATTTATGTGTATTTTAAAAATCTTAACTCTACCGTGCTATACAAGTGTAATTGAAATAAATATATAATGATTTTATATGATATTAAATTATAACATAGTAAAATAAATACTCAATTTGACATTAATAATAGTTAAATTGAAAAAGAAAATAGTAACATACAATTAAAAGTGATTCTAATTATTTATTTGTTTTATTCAGTTGGAAATTTAAAAAAAAAAAAACTTGGAATGGAAGTTATAAAAAAATTATTTTAAAAAATTAAATAAAAGTGTGTTGCAGTTTTTTTTTTTTTGATCGAAGTATGTTGCGGTTAGATTAAGAAAAAAAATAGATAGATTAATTATGTTGAGTACTAATTTTTCTTTAATATGTATTTTAAATCTGTTTATACATATTATATATAATTATATATATGTATATAAAGTTTAAATTAAATATATATTGTTCATAATAAATAACTTCATATTAAATAGGAAACTCAATATAAATAAGATAGATAAAAAAAAAATAAGAATTTTTTTTAGGTCCCTAATAATAGTAATATAGAGGATAGAGGACACCAAAAAAAGAAGTGATGCATCAGGTCCCTCAACTATATCGCACGCATTTTTAATTATTTCATGGACTAAAATACCCTTCACAAATTAACACAGAAACTAAACTGAATTCTGACAACTGAGTTCCATTCCAAACATCTAACCATCTTCACGAGCAAGAGAATAGCAGAATTAGGGTTTTAATATCATCTTCACCATCGACATTAGAGTTTCATTATTTTCTGCAAAAATTTTTCCCATTCCTTCCTCACAAATTTCTCTGACCCCGTTTTCACTATTCATCATCATCTCAGTTCATCTTCGTTACATTGCATCTTCATCTTAGGGCATATTAGTTCGTAATTAGCGTTTCATCTTAACTCTGGTAAGTTTTTCTACAATTCAACGAGTTTTTCTCTGGAAACACAGTTAATTGTATTTTATATTAACTTTCCATTAATTAGGATTTTAATTTCGTAATAAAAAACTACATGAATTTGAAAAAAGTTATTTCTCTGTGTTTTGAACTTATTCTTGAACATGTTTATGTGATTTTATTTGTAAATTTCTCTGGCATTTGAATTTCTCTAGTATTTGCTTGATGTATGTTTTTTCTTTGAATTTTCTCTGGTATGTTTATTTTGAAAAAAGTTATTTCTTTGTGTTTTGATCTTATTCTTGAACATGTTTGTGTGATTTTGTTTGTAAATTTCTTTGCTCTTTAAATTTCTCTAGAATATCTATTTTTCTCTGGAATGTGTAATTTTCTTAGGTATTTTCATTTTTTGTGCTTGCTAAATTTATGTTTCTTTTTTGAATTTTCTCTGACTATATTTTATATCTATACGTAATATTACTCTCTTGTCTGTGTCTAAGTTTATCTGGCATTTATAATTTTCTCTGGCCATATCACTTTTCTCCCTTGTGTGTCTCTATCATGTTTAATTTTCTCTGGTTGTGTATGTAAATTTTTCTGACATTTTAATATTATGGAATGGAAATTTTCTCCGGAATGGAAATTTTCTTTGGAATTTGTAATTTTCTCTAGCATTTTCATTTTCTGGGCTTGCTAGGTTTATGTTTTTTTCTTGAATTTTCTCTGACTATATTTTATATCTATATGTAATTTGTAGCAATTTTTGAAAATTTCTTTGTCATGTTTATGTTGCTTTGGTTATTTTCTTTGGGAATGAAAATTAACTGTGGCCACATGTATTCCACACGAAAACACTTAGTATTCTCTTATCAGTGTCTAAGTTTCTCTGGAATTCATAATTTTCTTTGGCCACATTAGTTTTCTCTCTTGTGTCTATCTACCATGTTCAATTTTCTCTGGTTGTGTCTGTAAATTTATCTGGCATTTTAATACTTTGTGCCTTGCTAGATTTATGTTTCTTTTTTGAAAATTTCTCTGGTATGTTTATTTTGTTCAATTCTTGGTTTCAATGTTGTGTAATTTTCTGTGGCATGTTTATGTTGCTTTGTTTATTTTATCTAGCTAATTGTGGAATGGAAATTTTCTTTGACTTGCCATGTTTACTTTTCTCTGTCATATTCATTTTCTGTGTTTGCTAGATATATGTTTCTTTTTTGAATTTTCTTTGACTATATTTTATTTCTATATGTAATTTTAACAATTATTGAAAATTTATCTGGCATCTTTATGTTGCTTTGTTGATTTTCTTTGGGAATGAAAATTTTCTGTGGCTAGATGTATTCCACAGGAAAACAATTAGTACTCTGACATTTAATTTTCAGTGTCTAATTTTCTCTGACATTTATAATTTCCCGTGGCCACCGTAGTTTTCTCCCTTATGTGTAATTTTCTCTGACATGTTCAATTTTCTCTAGCATGATCAATTTTCTCGGGGATTTAATGTTGACATCTTTTTGTTTTCATCATTTTCTAGAAATGGCAAAACATAAAAGCAGCAAAACACCAGAAACACCGAATAAGAAATAGAAACTCTCTCAGTCTTCTTATGATCTTAGATAAAAAAACAGCAAAACACCACAAACTTCTCGCCAAAACACACAAGTCCAAGGTGATGAAACAACTAGCATCACGATGAATACCCCAACTTCAAAAGACTCAAGCTCAAGGGGGAAAAAGCCTGTTAAACTCCAAGGAAAGAGAGCTCATTACAGCATTCAATATCGATCCAACCTCTCATCTGTTGTCTCCTTTTTTCAAACACTTAAATTCAATTCAAACCAACTTGAAGAGTTTCAAAAGACCCCATTCTGGTATTTGATCCAAGCTCTAACCATTGGAAGAATGGATTCAAGGAAGTCTAGGAAATCTGATGATGATGTAGTTGCAATAATCCAACGTTACAATGAAAAAACCAAAACATTCACAGTTGGTAAAAAAAACTTGACATTTACAACCAATGACATGACCTTGATTTTTGGTTTGCAAGGAGGTAAAGGAGTCATGTCATTAAGATACTCAAAAAAGGCAAAAACTGCATTCATAAGGAGAAGATTCCCAAAGGATACAAGGCTCATTGGTCCTGTTCTTAAAAATGCCTTGGTCAAAGCAATGAAAGGTAAGCAACCAAGCAACTAACTGACTTCAAAGATGTAGCAATCATTGTTACCTTGTACTTGTGTCTCACCCTATTTTTTGTAACAAGTGGGAATTCAATAGGGTAGGTTTTTATAAAGTACATGGAAATCAATGAAGCAGTATGATTGGCCAGAAGCAATCATATCAACATTGATCGATTCTATCACAATTTTGCACAAAACTCCAGAAAAAGTTACGGGGTGTGTCATTGCATTACTGGTAAATATAATTTCCATTCAAATTTACAGTTATGATACTTACAAATTTGTGTGTTTAGCAAAATTTAATTACTTTAATTTCCATCACAGTGTTGGCTATGTGAACATGCGAATATTATTGACTTGGAAGACAGTAACACAACTGACTTCCCAAGATGTGCCAAGTGGAACCTGCAAAGCTTGACCAAACAGCTGCAGAAGACACTAGTCCACTCTCTTGCACCTTGACATGTTAGATTTCTATCGCCACTAAAATCTCAGTGAAATTCCAAAATTTCTCTGACCACTGGTTTGTTTCCCTCCTTGTGCCTTGATTGATTGAGATCAATTTTCTCTGAACTTTTAATTTATGTTTCTTCTTTGATTACCACTAGTGTATTTTTTCCCTTGTAATGAATTTTCTCTGGAATCCAAATTGCTCTAACCACAATTGTAACACATTAACTTATATGCCCTGATTGATTTTTCTTTGATATCTGAATTATGTTCGTTGTTTCATAATTTTCTCTAGCCCATAAAATTATTTCTCCTTGTGTCTAATTTTCTCTGGCCCATAACTTATGTGCCTTGATTGATTGAGATCAATTTTCTCTGAAATTTCAATTTATGTTGCTTCTTTGATTGACACTGTTTATTTCTACCCTTGTAATGAATTTTTTCTGGAACTCAAATTTTTCTTACCACAATTATAGTGACATTAACTTATCTGCTTTGATTGATTTTCTCTGCTATCTAAATTATGTTGCTTGTTTCATAATTTTCTCTGACCCATAAAATTATTTGTCTTTGTGTGTAATTTTCTTTAGCCCATAAAATTTTCTCTGAAATTTGTATCTCATTAGTATGATTTAAATGAATTTTATCTGGTCCATAACTTATGTGCCTTGACTGATTGAGATCAATTTTCTTTGAAATTTCAATTTATGTTGCTTTTTGATTACCACTGCTTATTTCTGCCCTTGTAATGAATTTTCTCTGGAATCTAAATTTCTCTGACACAATTATAGTAACATTAACTTATATGCCCTGATTGATTTTCTCTGATATCTAAATTATGTTGCTTATTTTATAATTTTCTCTGACTCATAAAATTATCTCATTGTCTGTAATTTTCTCTGGCCCATACAATTTTTTCTGAAGTTTGTTTTCCATTAGTATGATTTAGATGAATTTTATCTGCCTTATTTGAATTTTTTCTCTTAATGAATTTTTAACATTTCTCTAATAAAAGAGCCTCCTGTTACAGGTAGATAACAAGGAGCTAGTTAAAAACCCATTAGAGGAGTTTTGTCTTGATAAAAAAGAAGAAGAAAGAATCAAAAAAGGCAATTGTCAAATTCAAGGAGATATTAGAAGATTCATCTGAAGAAGAAGGATGGAATGAAGAAGGAAAAGACAACATAGAAGAATAAGAAGCAAGCAATGGAAAAGAAGATCAAGCAAGCAATGCAGAAACGGAAACCAGAGAAGAAAGTGAAGAAGTAGAAGTAGAAGACAAAGAAAAAAATGAACAGAAAGAAGAAGACAATGAAGAAGAAGATGAAGGCACTGAATCTAAAGAGGAAGAAGAAAACAATAAGGAAAGTGATGAAGAAGAACATAATGAGCTGATGGACCAACATCATGATAGCATTTATGGCTCAACAATGCATCAGCCTTAAGAATATGAGGAATCAAAGGATGCTCAAATTGCTGATCTACATTAAAGACTAAAGACACTTTCTAAATCCAAAATAGAAGAAAAGAAAATTTGGAATGAATTACTTGCAAAAAAGGACATTGCAATAAGAATCTTGACATCACATAACTCAAAACTTCAAGAAAGAGATAACACAAACCAAATGAAACTAAGGATGTTGGAGGTTCAAAAACAAGATGATACAAAAAAATTCAATAGTTGAGGTATTCAATTTCAGAGCTTGAAATTGAAAATGCTAGATTGCATGAACCAATTCAAGAACTATCCGTCCAACTACCAACACAACCTTACTGAACACCAACACAAGTTCAACCTTAACGTCAGTGAAAATCTTGAGCCACAAAAAATTATGTCCTTGTGTCAACATAACTCAGAGAAATTTATATTTATTGCAATTTTCTTTGTCAATGGTAACTTTCTCTGGAAGTTAAATTTCTCTGACCATAATAATTTGAAAAGTTATGTTCTTGTGTCAACATAACTCAGAGAAATTTCTATTTATTACAATTTTCTCTGTCAATGGTAATTTTCTCTGGAAGTTAAATTTCTCTGACCACATTAGTTTGGCCAGTTTGATTTTCTTTGTCTATTTGCTTATTTGATTTTTGGGGCTTGTTTGATTTTCATTGTGTATAGTTGGAATAGAAGTAGAACAACAACCAACAACCCAGCAAGAACAAGTGGCACACAAAACAACAACCAAAACAAAAGACAAAAGTTTATGAAAACTAGAAAATATTGAATCAAATAAATTTACATATTAAAATATGATTTGTTACTTCAGAGAAATTTAAGTTTTATTGATATTTTCATTGTCTATAGTGAAAAAAGATTCTACATCAATGATAAAGAATTTAAAGACAAAAGAAAGGAAAGAAAAGCAGCAAGATCCAGAATTTCAATATCCTAATGTTGCGAAGGTAACTAGAGATTCAAAGCAAGTTGCAAAGCAAACAAAGTAAACCACAAAAGACAAAGAAGTACTTGATGCCGATGAGTACGTCTTGCCTCAACCAACAAGCATCAGAAAATCTTGGATTTTTTCACAAACTCTACCAGTTTCAAAATTGGTAAAAGAACATGTAAAAGACATCTTGCAGCATGTATCAAATGTGTCTGGACTCAAGTAAGTATAACAAATAAAACGAAGATAACAAACAACAATTTACTAACTTATATTGCATTAACAACTATTAAATCCCTTCTTTGTCCTCTTGTAGGGCTTTAATCTAGACATGTGAGTTGAATCTCATTACCTTTAAAGATATTGGAAACCTAATAAAGGAAAAAGAAATTGCTAACAATGTAAATCTTTTATCAAAATTTCTTTGCAATGTTCCATCAACCCTTATAAACCAATGTTACAATTATAAATGATATTTTTCAGGTCATTGATGGCTATGGAGAGATCTTATTTGCTGACCAAAGAAGAAAAGGACAACAACCAACTTCATTTTTTTCCACACGCATGAGCTTAGTATGTTACTACTCTTTTATTTGATTTTCTCTGGAATTTACTTACTACTTTCTCTTGTTAAGATACTTCTTGAAGCTAGTTTTGTCACTAGTCTAATTTTCTCTGGCTAGTTGTGTGCATTTAAAATTTCTGTGTGTGTATATTTCTTAAATTCCTGTCATTTCAACTTTTTCATAACAATTTTTTGATTTTCTCTGACCGCGGAACTTCATTAAGATGACGAAAAATCAAACTTTCCGAGTTTTATTTTTGACAAGCATCTTGAAACAGCATGGAGGAACAATAGGTTCCTCTATTTCCCAATAAATACCGGGGGCAATGAGAAGTCAACAGATGGAAATCACTGGACCTTGCTAGTCTTGGACAAACAAGACAATTTATGGAGGTACTACAACTCACTAAGGCCAATGAGGGATGATGCACAAGACAAATATATCAAAGATACAAACGAGTGCAAATTTCTCTGATCCATGATAATGTTTATGTGATGATAATTTTCATAGAATCCCATTAATTTGTGTGTAAATTTCTTTGTTATTTAAAAATTATTTTTTTGCAACAAGATTATGTGGAGAATTTTTTGAAAGTTTGCCTTGAAAGAAAGGTACAATCACAACCCTCTTTCAAATTAATAGACTCACAAAACACAAATTATAACTTTGAATATGTCAACAATGCTCCACAACAAGACAGTGATTCGTAAGTTTCATACAATATCTATAAATAAGATAATCTAATTTGAATGTTTCTTGAAACTAACTATACATATAATTTGTATGCGATGTGGATTGTGGCCTCTTTGTATGCTACATAATGAGACAATATAGCAACCATAAACCTATCAGCTCGAAATTGTCGACACAAGACGTAAGGTTGATGAGGGCAGAAATCATAGAGAGATTTATGACCGAAGTTGGCCGGTCATGGACAGAACCAATTCAAATACCACCAGAAGAAGAACCAAAAGTATAATAGTGAAAGCATACTAGTGAAAAGAAGACAATGCACATAATGTAATTAGGAATAACCCTTCAATTTATTTTTTTATACATTGAAAGAATGATGATATTTGACATATATGTATATATCTTTTTTTGACTAATGTAAATTTCATAGCTATCAATGGTTAAATATATATATTTTTTATAATGCATGTTAAGTGGTGATTGTCAACACAATTCACACAGAGAAAATTGTCTGCAGAAATTTCTCTGGTATGATGTTACCAGAAATTCACAAAGAAATTTAACTCGTATCGTACCAAGAGGGTGCCTATATGATCATGTAATCTGTAATGCATTGAGTTGGTACAAAACAATCATCAAATTCAAAAAACATAATGCACACAGTAATTTTCTCTACTATTGGCAAATTTCTCTAGATGAATTTAACCTCACAAAACACAATGCACATAGAATTTTCTCTGTTAGTGGCAAATTTGTCTAGATGAATTTGACTGGTATTATAAATACATTGCCTATAGTATGTTTCAACAAACACAATGCACATTGTAATTTTCTATGCTATTGGTAAATTTCTCTAGATGAATTTGACCTCACAAAACACAATGCACATTTCAACAAAAACAATGCCCATAGTAAATTTATTTGCTTTTGGCAAATTTTTCTGGATGAATTTGACTGGCATTATAAAGACACTCCCAAAGTATGTTTCTAAAAACACAATACAAAAAGTAATTTTCACTGCTATTGAAAAATTTCTCTGAATGAATTTGTTTGGTATTATTATATACACATTATCCAAAAAATACATTTCACAAAACAAAATATGCAAAGTAATCGTCAAATGTATTATTCAATCAATAAAATGTATTATCCTCAACTATTTAACAAAGGTTACTTGCATGTCCTCTTATTATAACGACCAATACTCTCACATCGACTACACTTCATTACCTTTTTAAACTCTCCAGTAGAAGCAATTTTGTTCTTCTTTGGCCTCCCAGTTGGTCTCTTACTCAATGGAGGTAAAGTCATAGCATCATCAATGCTACACACAAGTTTTTCAACAATTGAAACTGGGCCAATCGAAAACGAGTATGCTTGACGACACATATCAGCATGAAAAAATGGTTCAACAAATGAATTCAAATTCTTTCTACTCCTAAAAATTGCAACAACAACATGTTGATATGGATACCCATTTATTTCCCATTTTCGACATGAACAAGTTCTCAACCCAAGATCAACCATAACCGAAGGAAAACAATGCACTTCAAAGACATTATCATATGATAAACTCACATTCCATGTCCTCTCATCCATGAAAGCCTTCTCCAATACACTATCCATACGAGGACAGAGAACTTTATTCCATTTACTAGAGAGCAGCCTCCTATCAGACCTCATATTCATGATTTGCAATCGTATCATGTCCACTAAATTTGTTATTGACAAGTGCCGAGCTTCTCGTATTCATGAATTGAATGACTCAGCAACATTTGAATACATCTCATCATAACATTTCCCCCTCAAAATATGCATCACGCCAATTTTCATATAGTAAACTTCTCAAGAAAACACTCACAATGTCTCCTCCCTCACTTTTTAATTCATTTAACTTGAAATGGAATGATACCTTTGTTGGCACATATGCACATTCTGAAAATTTGGACACAATTGTCTCCCTAACCAAATTTGTGTTTCCACATGATAACCTATCTCTCAAATTTCTCTTTAGATGTTCAAGACAAAATCCATGATAGCAATTAGGGAAAAGCCTAGCAATTACTTCCACAATACCACAATGTCGATCTGATATGAAACTTATCACCCTCTCCGATCTCAATACTTCACATAAATGTTCAAGGAACCAACATCAATTGTCTTTATTCTCAGCATCAACAATGGCAAAAACTACAGGAAAAAAACCTACAAAACAAATAGGAACAAACATATTAGATATACACATGCAAAGAAAATCAGAACAATAAACAACCAGAGAAATTTGACACTGCCAACATCCAAAGAAACTTCACACAATGGCAACCTTCAGAGAAAATTCATTTAGTGACCAACTCCAGAGAAAATTCACACATTGGCAACATCTAGAGAAAATTCACTTAGTGACCAACTACAGAGAAAATTCACTCACTGACCAACTATAGATAAAATTCACACAATGACAACATCTAGAGAAAATTTACACATTGACCAAAATCCACAGAAAATTCACATAGTGTCCAAAACCAGAGAAAATTCACACAATGGCCAAAACCAAAGAAAATTCAAAGTGTCAGAGAAAAATCACAAAAATAGAAAATTCACGTACTTAGATAAAATTAGATATATTTACAATTACCTTCATTCCCATCTTTTCCCGTCGCAGCAAGCATAACTCCTTTGTATCGTTCTTTAAAAAATGTTCCATCAAGAAACAGCAATGACCGACAATATTTGAAACCAGTAATGCATGCATGAAAAGCCATAAACACTCTTTTGAAACGCTTATTATCTTCAAAATCTAACTCAAAATGACTACCTGTATTGTTCTTCAATGCCTTATCAAAATACCACCATAATTGATCTAATGACAAACAAGAATCCCCATATGTACTACATTTTGCATTTTCAACCCCCAACCAACCACAGTTATAATTGATTAAGACCCCACACTTGTCTTTTATTTTTTTGACAACATCCACTGGATGAGTTAAAAGTTTTGCACTTACCTCTTCAAGTATCAACCTAGAAACTAAGTTGGAAGTCATCCTAGGATGTTTACTAATACGAACCGCCACACCATACGTATGTTCATTGTTCAAAGTTCTTATGTAAAAGAACCAATTTATTTTTTCAACTGAAACATGTACACGCCACATACATCCCCTTGATTCCTTATATGTACATTTTGCCGTAACCTTCAGCTTGTCATTTTTAACATACGTAAACTGAAAACCAACCTCAATAGCATACTTGCATAAAAAAGTACGGAACACAACCACACCACCCTCAAACTTTTGTCCAACACTCGTAATAGTATTTCGCTAACCAACTGATAATAACACTTTTTCTTGGTGAGAACAAAACTTAGAGAGTGAATTCCTTTCAATATCCATGAGCCTATCACATTTACCATGCACAACATCTATCCAATTAGACCCCACTTCATCCTCTTGATTAGAAGTACTACACCTAATAATTGAAACATCAACTATATCAACACCACGTGCACAAACAACCCTCAACTTATTCAAAAAAATCAATATTATTTCAAACCATACAATTTGGATGGCCTACAATAGAATATGAAATACACATCGTCTCAGCTTTCAAATTCTCCCATGTTTTACACAAAATGCTAACCAATTCCTCAAAATTCAATTCACATGAAACATTAATAACAATAGTATCATTCCCATATTTACACAGCAACAACACTGCACGGTCCATTGAAATTGAAAGAAAAAACAAGAAAAATAATTTGTTCAATATAAAAGCACTTCACAAGAACAACATAAAAGTCCATAGAAATTTCTAATAATTATAATTTTCTCTGGATTATAATAACAAGCTTATAATTTTCTCTGGACTCAAATAAAAGTCCAGAGACATTTACAAACTTATATTCACCTTCAAGATAACAAAAACAAAATCACAGAAAACTTAATGAATTCAGAGAGAATCACAAAGAAATTTACTGCTAACTATTAAATACAATCGTAGACAAAAATCACACAGAAGATTTGTTATGAAATTATAAACTTTTCTGTGATTTTCACTGAACTACAAGCTTACAATTTTCTCTGTGTGATTGTGCAATATTGCACTCATATCAAAATCTAGAGAAATTTAAAAACTTATATACACCTTCAAGATAACAAAAACCACTGCACTGTTTATCTAAACTGAAAGAAAAAACACAAAAAATAACTTTTGCTTAAAGAAATAAAAACTTATATTCACTTTGAACTACAAACTTATAATTTTCTCTGAACTACAAATTGAAAGTGAATAACAAACTTATAATTTTCTCTGAACTACAAATAAAAGTCCAGAGAAATTTAAGAACTTATATTCATTTTCAAGATTACAAAAACAAAAACACATTAACATCAAATTGACAAAAATGCTAACTATTCCTCACAAACGCAGATAAACTCATAGAGAAGATCTGTTATGCTCACAAAACATTCAATTGAGGAAAAAAATAAAAAAATAACAAGCTTATAATAATATGTCCATAACAAATTACAATTTTCTCTGAGATTCTATCTGCTTTAGAAACTTATAATAATATGTCCATATGAACTTATAATTTTCTCTGTGATTTTCGTTGGATTATAATAACAAACCTATATTTTTCTCTGGACTATATCAACAAAAGTGCAGAAAAATCAAAGAAAAAAAAATTAGACAACAAAAAATGATAAGAAATTTACACTTATCTCTGGTTTAAAGAAATTTCTTTGGTTTGAAAAAATAAAGAACAAAACTTATCATTGATAAGCATGTTGATGAAAAACAGAGCACGAAAAATGAACTCTAAAAATCAAAATCAACTCTACTATCAACTATCTTTGAAATTGATCAAAAAATAGAGAATGAAAAATGAACTTCAAAAATCAAAATCAACTCTATCAAGCTAGCCTCTCTCTAAAATTGATCAACAACAGAGAATGAAAAATCAACTTCAAAAATCATGAACAACTTCATTGAGCTAGCCTCTCTTTTAAATTGATCAAAACTAAAAATAAAAACCTAATACAAAAATACACTCGAAAAACTAATATGAAATCAAAATCCTTACATAAAATTCAAAACAAAAATCGAAATCCATGTAGAATCTCCATAAAAAACATACCTGATTCAACTCCACTGAAAAACTTACACGATCAACACCACTATAACACCTACATGATCATAGCAATCTCCATCGTCAAGTCCACTGCAACACTTGCAAAACCCTTACGAAATCTCTTATGAAATCTCCATCGTGAAGTTAGTTTGCCAAAATCTCCATCGTGAGGTCAGCAATAGAATATTCAATTTGCCAAAATCCAAACAAACTTATGTTATAAAGAAGGGTAAATTAGATATTTTATAACGTAAAATAAGGTTGAGGGACCTTAGGTATCAAAAAATATTATTGTGGACCTCTCCTCCTATCAAAAGTTGGGTAGGGATCTTAGACCAACTTTTCCTTAATTTTAAGATAAAAATATAATACTTGAATAAAAGTGAAAAAAGTATAAAAAAAAAATTAATTCGTAGAGTATTTTTTAGTACATATAATTATTTTAAAGTTTATTTATGGGTAGTTTAGATTAAGTAGAAGTCTTTTAAATATTAGATTTTAGAAATAATTAAGGATGAGGGTGTGTTATGTAGTACTTAAAAAAAAAGAAAAAAGAAAAAAAAGAACAAAAGTGAGATATATGCTACATAGGAGAACTTTTTTTTGAATAAAAGTGAAAAAAACATAAGAAAATTAATTCGTAAACTATTTTTTAGTACATAAATTTTATTTATGGATAGTTTAGATTAAGTAGAAATCTTTTAAATATTAGATTTTAGAAATAATTAAGTATGAAGGTATGTTATGTGGCACTTTAAAAAAAAAAGAAAGAAAGAAAGAAAGAATAGAAGAGAGATATGCTACATAGGAGAATTTTTTTTTTTGAATAAAAGTGAAAAAGCATAAGAAAATTAATTCATAAAGTATTTTTTAGTACATATAATTATTTTAAATTTTATTATGGGTAGTTTGGATTGAGTAGAAGTTTTTTAAATATTAAATTTTAGAAATAATTAAGTATGAGGGTATGTTACGTGACACTTTAAAAAAAAAAAAAAAAAATAGAAGGGAGATATGCTACATCGGAGAATTTTTTTTTGAGGATAAACGGTACTTCTATACATATACAATTAAATATAAATTAATATTAAGATATCAATAAGATAGACGAAAAAATAAAAAAAAATACAAAAGAAAATTAATTTGGTCCGCATAATTAAACACATTTTGTCTTATTTATTTATTTGTATATCAAGATAATTTTTTTCAAAATCATAATAATTAAATTATAATTATATATATGAAAAATATGTATTTCTCAAATAGAGTCAAAGTAAAATTGGTTGTTATAATTGAAATTCAGTTTGTGTATAACTTTATACGTTAATAGAAAATATATGCTAATGTGGATTTTTTAGAAAAAAGTAAAGATTTAGAATGTGATTATCAAGATAGTTTTTTTCAAAATCATAATAATTAAATTATAATTATATATATGAAAAATATATATTTCTTAAATAGAATCCATATAAAATTGGTTCTTAAATATGTATGTTCAAGCACGTGTCTCCCATTTACCAATTTCAATACCCTCCCAATATACAAATAAATCATCACTCCCTCCCATCAAATTGTCACAAGCTCTCTTCAGACAATACATATCTACTACTCTGCCTCCTCTATAGCTTTGTGGTCTTCGACCCACCACCTCACAATCACCACCACCACTGCACACGGTGTCTCTCCGCCCCCTGTGAATTTCTTTCTTCGGCGAAGATGGTGACCGTGGAGGAAGTGAGGAGGGCACAGAGGGCCAAGGGACCCGTGACGGTGATGGCGATCGGGACAACGACTCTGCCCAACTGTGTTGATCAGAGCACGTATCCGAATTACTACTTCTGCATTACTAACAGCGAGCATAAGATGGAGTTGAAAGAGAAGTTTCAGCACATGTGTAAGTACTTTTTTCTTTCTATACGCAACTCGAAAAAAAAAATAATGACAAATAAAAATGCACACAAGTATTTATTAATGTCTTTTTTTGTGTGGCTAAACCCGTAATCTCGATTTCAAGTGTTGTCCTTCACTTATAATTTTTACCAGACTTCATATATATATATATATAATAGTATGGATTGATAGATAGATAGATCTGATCTACTCATTTTTTTGTGTTTTTGCTTTCATCTTCATGTTTGTGAAGAGGTGGATTGGAAATACTCTTGGATCCTGCAGGACGTTCCTGATCCTCTGATTGTCACCTGAAAAAGGGATTAACACTCCGGTCGGGGGTGCCGGAATTACCACTCCGACGGACAAGTTAGTATATGTCTCTCATTTGCTTATGTCTTAAGTTTCTTGGGTCCGTTCTCACATACCTCTCTTTAGTTGATGTTCCTTTATTTACATTCGCTTCTGGGCCTTAGTGTCGGGTCCACTCTTAATCCATCGCATGATTGCTCATTTGACTCTTCTATCGTATGCCAATTCCCACTCGGCTTTTTGTTCAACTGGTTCTATGGCCGATTAATCTATTCAACTTCGGGATTGTCCAGGACGGAGCCGAATAGTATCTATATCCTGATTTTCATCAGACCCTTTATTCGGCTTTCCTGTATGTACCGATATTCAGCTCCCACACTTGCCCCCCAAACATCCTACTAACACCAGTTAGTCGGCATGTTTGGTTTCGAACTTGAAAAGTCAAAAAATACGGCGGTTAACCTCATTCCAACATAAGTGTCAAAACGTCTGCGCTTTTTAGGCATCATTACAATTTCCCGCCCCTTCGTACGCTTTATTCATTTAATGCGATTTGAAACTATGTTGTCCCTTCGAATGTATGTTTTTTGAATATGCAGTGCTTCTGGTTTGCCTTTCAGTATACCTCCTTCATTTCACGACCTCTGCAACTTCCTCCCGTCTCTCATTGTCTTCTCCGCTTTTTGTAAGTTCTCTTCTCCTCCATTTCGAATCCCATTTCCTTGTTTGTTTTTAGTTTAGCATACTTCCTAAATTGGCTAGGATGGCAAAATATTTGAAAGCCCTTCTTTTTGCGGATCGAGTTTCTGGTTTTCGACGCCATTTTTCCATTCCTGACGACGTCCATCTGTCACTGGTGGCAGAGAGCACAGTTGATATGGAGAGGACTGATGAGAGTACAATCATCTTTCCTCTTCTATCAATCGCTGAGGGCGGAGTCCCCCCTTCACCCATTTTTAAGGGTCGTCCTTCGCCACTGGGGTCTAATCCTTTCTCAGCCTAATATAAATTTTTACCGAATCATAATGGGAATCGTAGAGTTAAACTGACGCCTTAGGATCAATCTTGGTATCTCTGCTATTTGGCATTGTTATACCTTGGCCAAATCTTCTGGCCGGCAGTGGCGCTACTTTCTCAGGGCTAAGGACACTGACCATCATTTGGTGACTATGCTGCCAGCTCTGGCAAGCGTGTTGACGATGTCATGGTCGTTGTCTGAGGCAACTGGGAATTCGGCAAGGGCGAAGATCGCCTAAATCTTGTGCCTAAACGAAAAGGCGAACCAGGTGGCCATATAGTTCCTTATGTGTATTTGCTATATATTTACGCGGCTTACCTTCCATGCATTTATCGTTTTATTTATGCAGGAAACAATTTGAAGAAAGTTCTGGTTTCGACCGACGATGCTGTACTTGTAGAAATCAAAACCGCACTCCAATTCTTTGGCCGTCCAAACCTCCAAAAGCAAGGGAGGGAGGGCGGCCCACATACTTTTGAGATACGAGCCGACTTACTCTACGTTTTCGGCTGCAAATAACATTATGATTCCGAGGGGTGAACAGCAGCTTACGACGCTTATTTTCTCTAACTTCAAAAACCTTAGGCAGGTTGGTCTGGAAGCTTTAGATTCGAAGCAGGCAGACGAACAAGTAGCCGAAGAAGTCGCCGAGCAGCCGAATCAGTCCACCTTGGAAGCTAAAGAAGTTGACGAGGCACTAAATTTGGCTTTTGAGGAAGCCGGCCTAAATCAATCCAACCCTCCATCCACTTCAGGCCGAGTGGACGTCTTATTTGAAGATATTTTTACCAACTTAGGGGACCTTCCCGATGCATATCTTGAGAACATGGCTGGGGAGTCGCTCACGTAGATGGCCAGGAGGAAAAATGCCAAAAGGATGGCCGCCCAGAAGAGAGCCGAGACCAACCGATCTGAACCTCCCCCTGCTGCCGTGACTGAGTCTTCTCTGCCTGTTACTGTGAAAGAAACAACTCAGATTAAAACAGCCGAAACGGAGCAAATTGTCGACCAACCGGGCAATTAGGAGGCCGAGCTAAAGGGAGAAAAGCGTCCTGCCGAGTACGAAGCTGACTCTGAGGAAAACCTAACCGATAAACGGCCGTTCATCGTTCAACCAAGGATAAAGAACGTGCCAATTGCTTCTGATGCATCGGCTGTGAAAGACCTTGCTGTGGCTTTAAGCATGGCCTCTTCGATTTCCCTACCGGTTAACAGAGCAACTTTTCGGGCGAAGTCGGATTTGCTGTCAATAGCATTAACCGCTTAATCGGCCATACTGGTACATGAATTGAGCCTTGTCTACAGTCTTTCGCCTATATTTTTTATTTTTATTTTATTTTTTTATTTAACTCTAATTCCTTGTTTTGCAGACGGCGGGCATGATAGCTAAGATTGGCCGCCGTCAACATGATGCCATTGAACAAATCAACTTTCTCAAAGCTGAAGTTGAAAATGAAAAGAGTAAGGCCGTGGAGGCCTCTCTAAGAGCCGAGTCCGAGGCGACGAAAGCGGCGGAAGAGCGTGCAAGGGCCGACGCCGAGGCAGAAAAGGCCAAGAGTTCCGACCAACTTAGGTTGGCCACCAAAGAGAGGCCAAATGCGAGCGAAGACACACTCAAGTTAGCCAAGAAGGTGATTGCCAAACTGGAAGCCGATTTGGAAACAACGAAGAAGGCAAAGGAAATAACCGACTTCGAGATTTCCAAAGCATTCCAAGCTGGGAAGGACGCTGCCTTGGAGAACTACGTAGAAGAAGTACCCAAGTTCGAGAATCGGGGCTTCAAACACGGCTGGCTCAAAGCCCTCATTGCCGCTAATGTGACATTAGCACAGTCGATTCCATACGAGCAAGTGGACGTTGAGCCACTGGAGTCTGACCCTGAAGATTGACTAGGGTGTGATTTTGATTTTTGTTAGGCATTTTTCGTGCATACTTTTTGTAGATTTTTGTTAGTAGATTTTTGTTTATTTACTTCGGTTAGAAGTTAAATATAGGGTAATTTTCATGTGTAAAATGACTACTATCTGTACTCAATTTATTAATAAAAATTTCATTTGCCTTTCTGTCTACTGCATGTGCTAGTTAACAGTTTAGTAGGATGTAAGATCATGAGATGAGTAAATTAAACATCTGATAAAATAACTGTGCATCTTTGCGATTTAGCCGAATAAATTAATAAATCTACCCTTGCCCAGCTAATGAATGAACTGGATCGCCGAATATCGGTGGTTCCTGGATTGGCTGGGGCACAACTGAGTGGTGCAAAGCCTTGAAATTTAGCCGATTAGATTAACGAATCTACCTTTGCCCCAGCTAATGAATGGACTGGACCGCCGAATATCGGTGGTTCATGGATTGGCTGGGGCACAACTGAGCGGCACAAAGCCTTGAAATTTAGCAGATTAGATTAACGAATCCGCCCTTGCCCCAGCTAATGAATGAACTGGAACGCCGAATATCGGTGGTTCATGGATTGGCTGGGGCACGTCAACTTATCGGCATAAGGCTTTGAAATTTAGCCGAGAAGATTAACAAATCTGCCCTTACCCAGCTAATGAATGGACCGGACCGCCGAATATCGGTGCGCGAAGCATTGATGAGATTGCCTCGGGAGTGTTGCACCCGTAATGAATAAATAGGGTGGGGGCTGTGTGCATGGATGTGCCATTTTTGCGTTCAAATCCAACAAATTGGGAGAGGAAAAAAGCAATATGGACGACTGTGGATGGCAAGAAGACTATTCTTCAACAGTAGATGGGAGGGTAGGACACTGGCGGAGCTGGACGTAGAGATGAATCGAGGTGGCAAGCCTACGCGCACGGGGAGTAGGACGTCGGGGGAGCGTGGGAGGCGCCATTCTCTACATTATCGAAGTAGGTCACCTAGGAAGGAAAAACAGTAACGGGGTAACTCCCCTCGTTCGAGAGGAGAAATCAGTGGGACACCGCGCCCGTTGAGTTTTTCGGTGTTCGTTGGGAACAAATCGATGACAGAAGCAGGTTTGATTATCCGCGACCCAAATGTAGTAGCCGAGTTCGCTCGACAGATTTTTCCGCTAGAAGTTCAACAGTCCATGGTCGGCCGGGCTGATTACGAAGTTTTTCGGGAGGGCGTCCATGGAGCAGTAAAGGGGTTATATACCTCCTATGAAATCGACATGTGTCTTCGTGCCGCGCGAAGAGAGATAGAATAAAAGGACGCTCATATTCAGAGCTTGCAAGCTCGCGCGAAGAAGGCCGAAAATGAGCTGAAGAAATCTAACACCTGTGAGACTCAGTCGGCGAGTCAAGTGAATCCGATTGTCGCGGAACAAGTAAACCGGCGAATTTTGGATCACGTGATTACTGACCAATAAACGGCGAGTATGTTCGCAATAGAAGCTGCGAAGGTCAGGTCCTATGAAAAAGGCTTCCATGACGGCCGAAAAATTGGAATAAACAAGACGAAGGAAAAACTAGCCGAGAAAGTCTGTCGCTGCAAAAATCGCAGATTTAAGCATGGATGGATCAAGGCTCTCCAGGCTGTGGGCATTGATCCGGCACCACCTTTATATCAGAGTTATACTTTTCCATTTGAGGCTTTCGACGCCAAGAAGACTGATGACGAGGATGGAGCCAAATAATTTTTATGTACATTGTTCCGTTTTTATGTAAAGCACGTACTCACGATCTATTTAATAAAACATTTTATTTTGAATGTCTATATGTTATTTCAATCAATGCTTGTAAATTAAGTTATGACCATCTACTACTTTACGTCAATTGCGTTTGCGCTTGTCAATCGCAATATCCATGAAAGGAGCTCCGAATTTGGAGGTTTATTCGGCCCAAACGTGTCATTCACACATAGAGCTCCGAATTCGGAGGCTTTTTGTGTTGGCCCAACGCAATTTCCACGAAGGGCGCTCCGAATTAGGAGGCTTATTCGGTCCAAAACGTGTCATTCATGGATGTGGCTTTGAATTCGGAAGCTTTTTGTGTTGGCCAATCGTGATTTCCACGAACGGCGCTCCGAATTCGAAGGCTTATTAGGCCCAAACGTGCCATTCACGGATGGGGCTCCGAATTCGGAGGCTTTTTGTGTTGGCCAATTGTGATTTCCACCAATGGCGCTCCGAATTCGGAGGCTTATTCGGCCCAAACATGTCATTCACGGATGGGGCTCCGAATTTGAAGGCTTTTTATGTTGGCCAATCGTGATTTCCACGAAGGGCGGTCCAAATTCGGAGGCTTATTCAGCTTAAATGTGTCATTCACTGATGGGGATCCGAATTCAGAGGCTTTTTGTGTTGGCCAATCGTGATTTCCATGAAGGGCGCTCCGAATTCAGAGGCTTATTCGGCCCAAACGTGTCATTCACGGATGGGGCTCCGAATTCGGACGCTTTTTGTGTTGGCCAATCGTGGCTTATTCAGCCCAAACGTGCCATTCACGGATGGGGCTCCGAATTCGGAGGCTTTTTGTGTTGGCCAATCGTGATTTCCACGAAGGGCGCTCCGAATTCGGAGGCTTTTTGTGTTGGCCAATCGTGATTTTCACGAAGGGCGCTCCGAATTTGGAGGCTTATTCGGCCCAAACATGTCGTTCACAGATGGGGCTCCGAATTCGAAGGCTTTTTGTGTTGGCCAATCGTGATTTCCACGAATGGCGTTCCGAATTCGGAGGCTTATTCGGCCTAAACGTGTCATTCATGGATAGGGCTTCGAATTCGAAGGCTTTTTGTGTTGGCCAATCATGATTTCCACGAAGGGCACTCCGAATTCGGAGGCTTTTTGACACAACCATAACTCACTAGGCAAGAAAGAAAAAACATTGTATTGGAAAAAAGAAAGATGTACACGACGAAAATTCAAAACAAGTTGTCGTGCCATACAAGTTAGCTTAATGATAAAATTTACGCAAGTGTGGAATTCCACGGACGTGACAAACTTCTTCTATCCATGTCTTTGAGCCGATATGCCCCGTCCCTGCGATTGAGTCAATCTGATAGGGGCTGTCCCAGTTAGGACCAAATTTTTCGTCAGCGGGATTCCTAGCAGCAGGAAGCACTTTCTTGAGGACCAATTCTCCTGGTGTATAACTACGTAGCTGAACATGTTGATTATACGATTTAGCGAGCTGTTGCTGATACCGTGCCATGGAAGCAAGGGCGCGATCCCAGCGTTCTTCAATCAAAGTCAAGTCCAAGGCCAACATCATGTCATTTCGGCCCATGTCAAAAACCTTCGATTTCAAGGTTGGAAGGCCGATCTTCAGGGGGATGATTGCCTAGGTTCCGAAGCACAGAGCAAACGGCTGTAGCTCGACTTTTCGCGCTCCCTTTCGAAAGAATGAATAGCTGTAGACGCGCCCTTGGGCTTTGCTACTACAGCTCGGACTCAAATGTCACAGTTCAGAATCTAATCCCGCAAAGTGCAATGCGAGACCGATAAATCATCAAAGAGCCAAATCCGGCAAATCGTTTTAGAAAACTGATTTTTAAGAAAGAAGTGCCAAACATGGACTTCTTTGCCAGATACAGAGTCGCCACCTAAATATTTTGTTTTGGGGGAATTTAGGAAACCCTGACTCGTGCCTAAGGCCACGTGTTCGTCATCACCAAAGTTGCCTCGGCTCGGGAACTTAGGTACAATTGGGGAAGGTCATCTATGAGCACCCCTGCTCGCCCGATCAAAGATCGGCCTGTACTAAACATGATATCTTATTTTTGAAAACACATGCGTTCTTATTCCGGTTATTAGCTAGAATTACTACATGATGTGCACAACACACAAGTATAGACTAGATCGCCTAATTTGGAACAGAGCATCGCGTATCCGTTTGTTTGGAAATGGTTTGAAGTTTGCTACTCGCAAGTAGGCTAAAACACGGATTTCAATGAATCGTTCAAATTCAAGTAATCCAACCTTCACCCACAGGCATTCAGGCAGTTATATTACATAAGCAAACATGCTGTCATGGCAAGCATGCTGTCATGGCAAAACTCACACTCATGCAAGATGCTAAAGCATAAACACTCACAGTGTACTCCGAGCCAAAACAAGAAACTAGTTAGAAATCATGCATGATCCTAGTTCATGTTAAAATGGCTAATGCATTGCATGCAAAGTGCAACTAGAATAGGCTCGGCTAATCTAAAATGGCATATGAGATGCGACAATTCGATACATATATTCAACTTGGAATTGAAATACAATGCAGTTAGTATGATGCGCCGAGCCCGGTGCATGCAATACTAATGAATGGATGCAAACATGCGAGCATAAGGATGCTAAATGAAATGTGCCCTAAAACTAACCATCGTAAGTAGTTAAGTAAAAAGGGAGAAAGAAATGGGGGTTGGAAGATATGCATCACACACACACACACGCTTATTACATCAATTGCGCCCTCTCGACGGAGAGACCGAAAGAATAATACAAATTAACTAATTAACTAACTAACAAGCTAATTAATTAATTACACAATCAAATGAATAACTAGCTACAACTAGTTATTACAACACTTAAATAATTAACAAATTAATTAAGCTATGAAAAGTAGTAAAGAGGCCTCGAGAAGAGGGACAAATGCATGCTCCGTCGGCTTCGCTCGGAAATCCGTTGCCATGCCATATGTTGCCTCTGTTTGCATTGTTCTGTACCTCTGAAAATTGTGCCAACTTCTGTGACACTTCTGAACCACCTTGTGGGCATATTGAGAGGCCATCGGCCAAAAGATGAGGCCATCAACCATGGGAAACTGGTCATCAACCAAAGCTAAGGCTCTCGACCAAAAATAGTTAGCCGATCGGCACTTAATATGGTCGGTCGACCATCTCTTTCTGCTGAATGCTGTTTTGCTGCAGCAGAGGACAAACAGAGCATGGCAACGCATTTGGAAGAAAATGTTTGCACCACCACCCTCCTTATCATGTTTAAGACTCAAAGGAGTGTAGTTCTCGACCCTCGGGCCACCAATCACGCATTTCATTGCATGATGGCCAAAGGAGCCAAGTGTGCAATTCAATATGAAATGAAATGCACAAAACATACAAGGGGCCCCAACCTCTATCATGCTTGATCAAGAGGCAAGGGGATGCACACATGATGCAATGCAACCTGAGCATGCAAGTATACAATATGCAATAGGCATACAACCTAAATATGCAAACATGCATAGCATGCAACAACATGCAAAGTGAAACAAGCATACAACAACATGGTAAGATGGACTTAAACCAAAATGGGCTATTCTCAAACATGCCCAAATCAGTGGCCAAAATGCTAAGAAATGATGGACAAAAACACATACAAACATGCACATGTGATGGCCTATCACCTAGGCATAAGAGGGCAACTTCCAAGAACACTTAAAAGGGGACAAATATAGACATGTGACATACATTATAAGCTCTGAAATCATGTTAGGAAAGGTGCCAAACCAACCAAAGTACACAAACAAAGCATGCAAGAAAGCCCAAAGCTTAAGACTAGCCAAGGGACTCAAACCAAGGCCATGCAAGACAAGCTCCAAAGGGCCAAGGGGATCTAAAACAATCCCAAGGCAGGTCCAAACAAGACCAAAAACATGCTCGAAACTAGCCAACACAAGCTAGAACACAATGCCAAAAGCATGAGGCATGCAAGGCTACAAAAGAGGTGTTACACTACACCTATCAAAACCAAACATGGCATGACATAAACCAATAAAAACAGAGTTATGGCATGGTAAAACAAGACCAAAAACCCACCTAGGTGGCATCCCAAAGACCTAAACATGATGGCACACACAATGACCCATTCATGAGGCATAAAACATCAACTCTTTAAAGCATTAAAGGAGTGACAAGTGCAAGCATTTGAGCATGAAACGTGGACTGAAATACCATAACAAATGAAGCCAAATCATTGAAATGGGCCAAGCAATGCATGCTAGAGACTTGGACACTTAAGGCTAACAAGCTAGAATGCCTTATGGCTATACAAAGCATGGCATATATGTTTAAAATAACTCAAATCAGACCTTAAGCATGTTACAACAAGGCTAAAAGTTTCATGGAGTTGAGCCAAAATTATGCTAGAATGACATGTTACAACATGATGCATATTAAGGCAAATGAGGGGATTGCAAGACAAGTATATGGAGCATGTAAAAGGCCATTAAACCAACTTGAAACATAGGTAAAACATGGAAAAATAACGCCAAATACTTGCTGAAATGGAACTAAAACAAGCTAAGCAAACATGCTACCAATATAAGCCATTTATACTAGCATACAAGACAACAAGGAGAGGGGATGACCCTCTCCTATTTAGGACTCCAAAACCACCTTTCCACCACTGAAAATCCTCTGGATTTCAGTGGTAGGAAGGTCATGCAAAGCCAAGAACAAGAGCCAAAAGGGATGGCCTAAAATAAGGCCAAACAAGGCCTAAGAGGGGGCAAACAACCCCAAACCAAAAAGTGACCTTAAACAAAGGTCTAAAGCAAGTAAAAATAGAACTTTTATCAGTTAAGAGTTAAGCTTAAAACAATAAGAAAAAAGGGCTAAAAGCTTAAGCAAGAATGGGGTATTAAAAACAAGTTTGCTCACCCTTGTAGAACCTCTTCAAGAACAAAGCTCCAGCAACTTTTCCAAGCTTAAACCACTTCAAGAACTCTGAAACTAACTCTCTAGTGCCTCAACAACAAGAGGATGGTGTATTGCTAGGTGTTTGTGTGCAATAGTGAGACAAAATCACACTTCAAGATACAAAATACACACACAAATCAAAAGAGGGGGAGATATAGAGATAGATAGATACAACTTCTCTAACCCTAAATTTCAGAACCTCTGAGAAGGGAGGAGGAGCTCCCTTCTTATAGAAATCCAAATTCAAAGCTTCCTAAGCAAGCTAATCAACGGGCAAATCCCTCTATACACGTGTATGGAGGGGGTGAATTGTGCATACCAGCTGTGATAGCTGGCATAAAATATCTGTATAAAGCAGATGAACAGGGTTCGACCAGAAAACATGGCCGATCGACCAACATAAGTGCCGGCCGACCAAATAATGTGCCGATCGGCCAACACTTTTGGCCGATGGCAAGAAAACAAGGTCGATGGCTTTAAGCCTCGGCCGATGGGTTGAGGGGATGGCCAACAAGCCACCCTTTTCCTTCAGAAGCAAAAACACAAGTGTTTGGTCCACAACCAAGCACAAAACACACAAGTTGAGAGATTTTGAGGCAAGGCGCGCAACCGAGACCTCCGGGAACTCAAAACGAACACAAGCATGGATGATCATCGAGTGTTCAAATGATGATGTCCAAGTCTTGAGGACGGTCAAAAATGGGGTGTCTACAATAGCCTTTATAGTTCGGACTCCACTTGTGTGTTGGTTCTGATTCTGATTTCATAAGTGCAATGTGAAACAGTGAAAGCACAAAAAGAGTCCAAATCTGGCAATTTCTTTTGGAAAATCGATGTTTGAATCAAATGCCAAAAAAATGGACTGCTTTGCCAAATGTCAGAGTCGCCACCTAAATATTTATTTTGGGAAATTTAGGAAACCCATGACTCGTGCAAAAGACCATTAGTCCGTCGTTACCAAATTGTCTTGGTTCGAGAACTTAGGTATGAGAGGGGAAGGTCAATAATTAAACACCCCACTCACCTGATGAAAAATTGACCTCTACTAATCATGATGTGGTTTTTATGTATAGTATATGCTCTTGTTCTATATGTAACATACAAGTATAGACTAATTTTATGAAAAGTTGGAACGTTTGATTCCATGTTTGTTTTGAAAAAAATATTTTGAATATGTATCACTGAAAATGGTGATTTCACATATACATGAATCAAAGTATCCCAATTCAAGTGATTAGCTTTCATCCACAGGCATTCAAACATGTATATCAAGTAAGCATTTAGCCTCATGGTAGTATGTTTGATATGACAGCAATCACACTTATGCAATATGCTAAAGCATAAAAACTTACCTTATGTCCGAAGGCGAGTCAAAAGAAAGTAAATAGTTAGAAAAAATGGATGATCCTAATTAATGCGATATGGCTAATGCAACACATACAACGTGCAAGTAATAAGCTCGGCTACTAGCATGGCATGCAAGTTAATTCAAGGCATGTAATAGAGCATGTATTCAAGTAAAGAGTTTGAATTTGACATTTGAATAATATGATGAGCCGAACTTTTATGCATGCAAAACGAATGGATGCAAGTCATGGAAATGCTAATTTGAAAATATGATGTCCCTAACCTAACCATCATAAGCAGTGAAATAAAAGGGAGAGAGAATAGGGGTTGGAAGACATATAACTTATTACATATTTGTTCTCGCGAATGAGGGTCTGAATGTCCAAATGTCCAAATAAATAATTATTACAAAACCGAATGAATAATAAATGAAAGGGGCTGTCTAATTTATTACAATAAGCCCTGACTCAATAAACTCGGTATAACATCCGACTGAATTCACTTAATCATATTGGTTCTTTAAGTCGGTTGTAATCCAATTTTAACCAATTTTATTAGCCTTTTTTTATTACCTTTCCATTTCTTTATCTTTTCTCTTGTTTGTGCAAAAGTGATATTTACGTCTACTAAGTCCAAAAACGCAATAAAGAGAAACAAGCATCAACTTAACCCGAGAAAATTTTCTTCGGGGGAAATTACAAAGGAAGAGTCAAACTTATTTACACGCGATAAAGGATTCCAAGTCAAACTCAAGATATGCAACAAGGACTAGTCAAACTCAAATGAGTGATAATGACGTAGAAAAACCCAAACTTGAGTGATAATGACTTGAAATCCAAACGTGATAATAAGTGATAATGACACTTTTCTTGGTGATTTCCAAGGATCAATTAGTCCCTTAAAAGTAAACACACTGATGAATAAAGAGAAATGAAAAAGAAAAGATTGTGTTTTAGTATAAGAACATGTATACATTTGGGGTAGTGAACCTCCAAAGAATTTAGACCGTTAAGTATAGAGCGTTTTATGCTTTTGGTAGTAAATCTCCAAAGAAATTAAATCAGTAAGCATAGAACGTTGTACACTTTTGGTAATGAACCTCTTAAGCATAAAACGTTTTATGCCTTTGGTAGTGAATCTCTAAAGAGATTAAACCATTAAGCATAGAGCGTTTTATACCTTTGGTAATGAACCTCCTAAGCATAAAACGTTTTATGCATTTGGTAGTGAATCTCCAAAGAGATTAAACCATTAAGCATAGAATGTTTTATACCTTTGGTAATGAACCTCCGAAGAGATTAAATCATTAAGCATGGAAGAGTTCCTTTCTTATACTTGAACCACAATCTTAATTTTTCACAACTTTTTAATCGAAATAAGCAAAGAATTGAGGGAGGTTGCAGAGATGATTATGCGAAGTTGATTAATTGGTTAGTACAAACAAACTTGATATTTAAAACGTAATTTATTGAAATAAATTAAATAGCCCCCTAAATAGCATACAATAGTGCTGAAATTAAGCTATAGAAAGCAAGCAAAATTAAATAGCCGGAGGTACTATTCACCGCCGGAGGTTACTATTCACCGCCGGAGGTACTATTCATCGTCGAGGTTACTATTCATCCGGTGGGGTAGATTATTTAAAGTAATAAATTACAACAGTTTATATACAATATTTAAATTACAGCAGATATGTGGATAGTGCAGCCTTCCCAGTAAAGCGATAAAAAAAACAGTTATGAAAAGAAGTAAATGAAGTATTTAAACAAATGATATCACATTTTTAAATTAAATGAAAATTTGCGAAAACTCACCTTTTGGGGAAATGATGAATTTTCTGAGTCATAAACTTCCTTTTGATTACTCTCAAGTCTGTGGAATGTGTTCTCAATTCTCAGTCCAAAATTTAGAATTACAACTTTAGTGGCTGGTTTTTGAATGGTGTATTGATGAAATGAAAATAAAAATATCAAAGAAAATATTTTATTTTCCCTCTCCCCTCTCTGAAAAAAAAAACTAATTTTCCTTCTCAAACTCTTTCGCACCACTTTATTTTTCTCTTTGATTAGCCCTCTCCCTTCCTCTAATTAGCCTCTCCCTTCCTCTACTCTCTTGATTGCCTTATATAGGCAACAAATCTATATAATATATATATATATATGCTTGATCTAGGAGATGTCGACAGCCGAGCTGACCGACATCAAATTCTTTTATTATTTTTTATTATATAATATATATAATATAAATATTATATAATATATATCTATATACATATAATATATTATATAAGATATATAAAAATATATAATTTATACCAAAATAAAACATATAATATAATAATATTAAACATATAATATAATAATATAACTTTTTATTATTTTATTTTATATATTAATAAAATAAATAATTTATACCAATTTATATAAAAGTACAAAAAATATAAACAAACACATAAAATTATGCAACATTACAAAAATGCTAAACTAATGAAATATTTAGTATTTTAAAATAATTTGGCTATAATGGTGAAGGTTGGGATTAAAGTTCAAATTCCATCTCTCTTACTGAGGATTCTGTGAGAAACACTTTCTAATTTTCATCATCGGGTAATCAAAAGAAAGCGCCCAAGTCTTAGGGCCGGTCAAAATGGGATGTCTACAACGGCGTTTCCCTAGTGGATCGCCTTGGAGTAGTTCGATGAGCCCACAGCACGCTAGGCAACTCTTTGACCATCTGCCTTTAGCTTTCTCCAGCATTTTCTTGATGCCGTCCAAAATAAATTTGTTGGTGGCCTCCACTTGACTGTTGCTTTGGGGGTAAGCCGGCGAGGAAAAGTAGGGCCAGATACCATAAGTGTTGCACAATTCTCGATACATGCCACAATCAAACTAGGTACCGTTGTCTGAAACAAGCGCTCGTGGTATGCCGAATCTTGTTATGATGTTTTTCCATACAAAACGCTTAACGTCGGCATCTCGAATACGTGTTAGTGCCTCCGCTTCGACCCATTGTGTGAAATAGTTTGTCGTGACAATTAAGAATCGCTTGTTCCCAGGGGCCCGTGGTAATGGTCCGACGATATCAAGCCCCCATTGAGCGAACGGCCAAGGACTAGTGATAGAGTTTAACTCCTCGGCAGACAGATGAGTTAAGGGGAAAAACTTCTGGCATTGTTTACATTTCTTGACATAACACTCGGCATCAGTTCGCATGGTCGGCCAATAGTACCCCTGCGTTACGGCTCGATGGGCCAGAGAACGTCCGCCCGAATGGGCACCACAACTGCCTTCATGTATTTCAGACAATAGTTCATCGACTTTATCTGGGTGAACACATTCTAAGTACGGCCCAGAGAGAGATTTGTTGTAAAGCTTCCCCTGCGGATCCAAGTAGTATCGGAGGGCTTTGTTTCGAAGTTTGTGTGCCTCTTTCTTATTCGTCGGGAGCTGCTCCGAGGATAGGAATGCAGCGTTAGGGTCCATCCAACTTGGAGCTGGTTCAATAACGTTGATCTAAACTAATTCTGAAGAAGCAATGCTCAGCTCAGAGACGAAACCTACTTTGATTATCCGCTTAACTTCTGAGTTGATGGCAAAGGCTAGGCAAGCCAGGGCGTCCGCATGCGTGTTCTGATCTTGGGTTATTTGATTCAGTTCGTGGTGATCAAATTTCGTGAGCAAAGAATTCGCCGTTTTCATTTAAGCTACCATGTGGTCATTTTTGGCTGCATATTCCCTTTTTAACTGGTTGATTACTAGCTTTGAGTCACAGAAAACAAGTAGACGCTGTGCACCAAGGTGAAGTGCATTCCGTAGGCCAGTTAACAATGCTTCATATTCGGCCTCATTGTTTGATGCATTGAAGCCCAGTTTGACAGCCTGTTCTATTATCACCCCTTCGGGGGTCATGATTACTACGCCAGCGCCACTACCGTGTTTCTTGGATGACCCATCACAATACATCTGCCAAACGTCTCCAACATACATTCTCCACTTGGGCTTAGGTTGCACTTGATCAGACTCAAAGTCGGCGAGGGATCCTGTGAATTCGGCTACAAAGTCGGTAAGCACTTGCCCCTTGATGGAAGTTCTGTGTAGAAACTGGATATCATATTGGCCGAGTTCGAGAGCCCATTTCGAAACGCGCTCCGTAGGCCGAGTTCGAGAGCCCATTTTGAAACGCGCCCCGACGCTTCCGCGCTGCGGAGCGCTGACCGAAGGAGATATTCCGTTGGTACCCCAATGGTATGCCCTGAAAAGTAGTGCATCCGTTTTCTTGCAGCCATGACGAGAGCAAGGATAAGCTTTTCTAATGAAAGGTAACGTGTTTCGGCGTCGGCCATAGCTTTGCTCACATAGTAAACTGGTCGCTGCTCCCCAAGTTCTTCATTTAACAGTACGACGCTGACCGCCCGGTCGGATACTGCCAGATACAAAATGAGCGGATTGCCTGCCGCAGGTGTTGCCAAGAGTGGTAACGATCGGAGGTAAGACTTCAAGCCATCCAAAGCGGCTTGGGACTCGGGGTCCAATCAAATGCTCTGCCCTGCCGAAGTGTGTGAAAGAATTGTTGGTAGCGATCTGTGGAACGGCTGATAAACCTGTTGAGCGCGGCAGCCTTTCCTATCAGCTTCTGAACCTCTTTGACTGACCAAGGGGATCCAAGCTCTAGAATTGCCGTGATTTTTCTCAGATTGGCTTCGATTCCGCGGTGGTTAACGATGTAGTGATAGCCCCTGTAGGCATCCAAGAAGCTCATGTGTTGATGATGTGCCGTTGCATCTACGAGTTAGTCTATTTTGGGCAGGGGAAAACAATCCTTGGGACAAGCTTTGTTTAAGTCCGTGAAATCCACACAAACATGCCAAGTGCCATTTTTCTTCTTTACAACCACAATATTGGACAACCATGTAGGATAGGTTACTTCGTGAATCACCCCAGCGTCAAGTAACCGATCTATTTCTTCAACAATGGCCGAAGTATGCTCTGCGGTTGATCGCCGACTTCGCTGAATAATTGGCTTACATTTCGGATTAACGTTTAAGCGGTGTTGGGCCACAAATGAATCCACTCTTGGCATCTTGTATGGGGACCATGCAAACACATCAATATTGCCGAGTAAGAAGGATACCAACTCCTGCCTTTCAACTTTATCCAAGGAAGTGCCGATCATGAAGAACTTGTCAGGACTTCTGTCAATTTCGACCATATCCAGGGCTTCGGTTGCTTTTCACTTGGGATCTTCCCAATGTCTTCGAGGCTCTCCTTATCCGGTACCTCAATTGAATGCACTTTCAGCTTCCTTAGTCTCTTTGCAGCAAGAAGATAGCATGCCTGTGCCGATTTCAAAGAGTCGCGAATTTGTTCGATACCGTACTCAGTCGGAAAACGAAGTAGTTGATGGTAGGTGCTTGGCACGGCTTGCATTGTGTATAACAAAGTTCTGCCCATGATGAGATTATACGGCAAAGGAAGCTTGACGACCAAAAATTCTACATCTACTGATCTGGTGCCGGTCCATACTGGTAGTGTGATTTTGCCCAAAGGATACTCCGGATTAGCATTGAAGCCGAATAACGGGTAATCAGCTGGAGACAGGTCCGAGTCGGTGAAGCCAAGTTTGACGAAAGTTTTGTAATACATTATTTCCGAAGTGCTGCCCTGGTCAATGAGAACACGCTCAATGGTGAATCTGTTTACGCGTAGCTTGATGATGAGGGGATCAGTGTGGGGGTGAGTTACTCCAACTAAGTCACTATCATCGAAACTAATCCTTCCAGCGTCATGGGGCCATTTCACTGGCGTCATTGGGTTATGGGGGCTAGACTGCAATTGAATTGTATACATCTCGGATGACTTTGGCAAGCTGTATATCATATGAATTACACCAAGAGGAGGTGACTCCGGCCGTAGAGCTACTGTATTTGTTGAATTATTCTTTCGGACATGTTGCATAAAACGACCGTCTTGCACCAATTCTTCCAGGTGATTCTTTAATGCATAACAACTATCGATGTCGTGATCGTGGTCTTTATGATACTCACACCGTTTGTCTCATCTTCTCGCATCGGGAGGTCCTGTCATCTTGGGCGGCCACTTGAAGAACGGAAGGTGTTGAACTTTTGATAGAATCTTACTGATCGGCTTTGTTAGCTCTGTGTATTTCTTGCCTGAGCGCCTTGTGCGCCTGCTATCCATTTGATACTATTCGTTAGCTCGATGTGAACATTGGTCGTTTGATCGGCACGAGTCACGCCTTTTGTCTCGTTTAGTTTGATTCTGCCGCTCGGCGCTTCTTGATGGCACGACGCTAATCAGTTGAACAATTCCCGACATGGCCGTCTCTACGGCTTTGCGTCCGGCTTTGACCCGCAGGGCATCGTCTTCCACTTTGTAGTATTCTTCGATCTTCTTCATTAATGCCCATATAGTTTTAGGGGGCCGTCTAGTTGATGAACTACGGAGGGGACTATCAGGATGCAATCCCATCTTAAAGGCGGTGATGGCCATGGAGTTGTTGCAAGCATCATATACCAGATTAAAGCACTTCCAATAGAGGGCCGAATATTCACGAAGGGTTTCTCCCAGTTTAATTTGCATGGCCCAGAGAGAATCGGCTTGCTTCGGCTGGACCTCATTAGTGATGAATCTCACCCTGAATGACTTTTGGAGTTGGCGGAAGCTCTTAATCGATGCTGGCTCCAGTTTATAGTATCGCCTCACAGCCAGTGGTCCCAGACTGCTTGGAAATATTCGACACACGAGGGCTTCGTTGTTAACATGGAGCGTCATCGCTTGCTTATAATGATGAATGTGATCAGTGGGGTCCGATTTTCCGTCGTAGAGGGTGAACAACGGTGCCTTGAACTTTTTGGATAGCACAGCCCTTGCAATTCGTCGTACAAAAGGGTCGTGCTTATCTTCGTCATCCGAATCATCGCTTCTCCCTCGTTTATGCCGTACATATGGACGTCCTTCAAATGAGCTAGATACCTCTACGCGTCCTTTCTTTCTGGACTCCTGGGATGATGAGCCAGAATCACTGTAATTATCGCGTTTCCGGAGTCGACGTCGTCGACTATTCTTCTTTCCCAAAGATCGACCCCGATTTTGGCATGCGGCCTGCTGAGATTTTGCCACCTCCAAGGCCAAATCATGGCACAGGCGCTCGTTCTCAGCCATCATGTTCTCCAGCCGCTGCTCATTTTGCTTTGCTTGATCCATAATCGTCTGCACTATCTCATGCACTGAAGTTGAGGGTGTGGTCTGAGCTACTAAGTCGAAATTTAAGGCCCGTCGTGCGGCGATGTTCTCCGGTCCAAGCATGTCTCTTGGCGTAGTTTCGTCAGCGATTATCGGAGCATCTTCCGTTATGCCCGCCATGGATGTACTTGAGTATTCCCACAGACGGCGCCAATTGTGGAGAGGTGAATTGGAAATACTCTTGGATCTTACAGGACGTTCCTGAGCCTCTGATTGTCACTTGAAAAAGGGATTAACACTCTGGTCGGGGGTGCCGGAATTAGCACTCCTACAGACAAGTTAGTATATGTCTCTCGTTTGCTTGTGTTTTAAGTTTTTTGGGTCTGTTCTCACATACCTCTCTTTAGTTGATGTTCCTCTATTTATATTCGCTTTTGGACCATCCATCACATGATTGCTCATTTGGCTTTTCTATCGTATACCAATTCCCACTCGGCTTTTGTTCAATTGGTTCTATGGCCGATTAATCTATTTGGCTTTAAGATTGTCCAGGACGGAGCCAAATAGTATATATCCTGATTTTCATCAAACCCTTTATTCAGTTTTCTTGTATGTACCGATATTTGGCTCCCACAATGTTGTTTTTCCTTTTGTTTTTTTTGTACATTATGCATGTGATATGGCTGTCCATATTTAGGCACTGTTTGGCTACAGCTTATTTAGCATTAAGTAGGTGTTTGAAATTGAGGTTAGCTTTTTGTAGGTTTTTTTTTTTTTGGACTTTCTTTTAATTAATTTTTCTTAAAAGGTTTATAATTTTGAGTTCTACTAGACTGATCGTATAAGCAAAAATATTTATAAAAGAATTGAAAGAAAGTCTAGAAAGAACGAGAAAAAAAAAAAGAAATTTAGAGATCTCAAATATTTTACCAAATGTTTCACATGGATGTGAGACTCACACCATGTGAGTCCTATGTGGGTCTTACACCCACGTAAGACATTTGATAAAGTATTTGAAATCTCTAGTATTGCTAAAAGGAAAAAGTGAACATTTTTTGGATTTTTTTTTTTTTTTGAATTATTTGAATTCTTGTAATTTTTTGTCAATTCATCAAAGCAAGATGAACCTGAAAATCTCATTTCTTACTTTTTGAGAATATAATTGTCAAAAAGTTGAGGGTACAACAATTATACAAAAAATTATTTTAGGAAAAAACATTTTACAAAATCTGAAAGATTTTCGTGTTATAGAAATAAATACAGAAAAGATTTAGACCCCCCAGTGGGGGTGACCCTCACCACCCCCACTGTTTTTTGATTGATAGAAATTTATTTATTTATTTATTTATTTATTATTTTTTTTTAAGACTTGCTCTCACAATCCCTACATGGAAGTGGGGGTGCTGGGGGTCATCCCCACTGGGGGTCCTAGCAGAGCTCAAATAAATATTTGAAAGATTACATCATATTTATAGATTGTACATTTCTATATTTTCTTGATTTGGATTCCATATTTTTCAGGCATATGTATTTTCTAATTAATTTTTTATTTTAAAATTGTTACGTAAACATGGAATTTCCCATTACGTTTGATACCATATAAAAAGGCTTTTTTTTTATTTGTTTTTATTTTTAGGATTTAAGAAGTCCAAAACCTTTGGCAACTTACTTTGATATAAAATTGACAAAGTGCCCTGGTATGAACAAATCTAAAAAAAAATAAAAAATTATGCTTTTCATGTACCTGTGTCTGTTTATATGATTTTTAAAATTTTCTTTTGATTTGATTTTCATCATCTTATAATGAAACTCAATGAATTATCATTATAATGATAAAGAGTTTGAATTTTTTAGTGATTTTTTTTTAATTGTATAAAAAAATGTAAATGATTGGTGTTTATGACTTCTTTTTAGTAGCTTATTAAAGCTAAGATTAAATTTTCCAAACAATGTCTAAACACGACATATATAAAGTTTCAATAAATTATAGGAAATAAAATTCACACACACGTAAATAGGAGTTAAATAAAAGTATTTGAACCACTATACCCATAGATGGATGTTTATTGTCCTAACTATTCTTGTTTATCCCGAACTATTCTTGTTAATCCCGAGCCCACTAAGGACGGGATTAATTTATAATACAACAAGGTTTTTGTATTGGAATCTCATGTGGATATGAATGAATCATCATTTATATACTATCTTCGTCTCGTAGGCAAGAGAATAATGACGTTCAAGTTTCAAATTCTGTCAAATTATGTTCTAGAATATCATATTTATATCTTTTCATCTATGAAAACCCATCATATTTAAGTGGGTACTCAACAGAGATACATATATATTTATCAGTAATGATATGTAGCTCGAAAATTTCCAAGCTCAAATTTACCCCGAATCCAAAACGACGTCGTTTTAAACGGTAATTTCGTTTTACGAGGGGGCTATTTAATAAAAATTATCTTACCGGTAAGAGAATTTTAATATATCTTACCGGTAAGATAATCCAAAACGACGTCGTTTTGGACAGTCGGGGGATTCGAGGAAGAAAGATTCAGGGAACAAAACATTGTTGATATATATATATATATATAAATTAAATATTATCTATAAACTATACATTATAAACAATTATTTTTATTGAGCGGGTAATTTATGTGAAAATTGGGCCGAGCTGAGTAATGAGTCATTGTAGGTCACAATGCGAAGGGCTGAGTAAAAAGGCCTTAAAAGTTAGTCCGGTGTCAGAAGGTTTTGAAGTTAGTCCGGTCTTAGAGCCCCGAAGTTAGTCCGGTCCGGAAGAGACTTGAAGTTAGGCTGGTCTAAAGACGTTTTGGAGTTAGTCCGGTCTCAGAGTTAGCCCGGTCATGGTGTATTGTGGTTAGACCGGTCAGAACCTTGCTATTCGGTAGCCCGGTCTAAACACGCCATGGTTTGTACATGAGAAACCGAGATAAAGGAGTAGTGCAAAGAAGAACCGAGCTAAGTATAGTTCGGCCTACTCTACGGCGCAGCATAGCCATGATTATCTCGATCCTATTAGAATCCGACCATGGTAGAACCATCTCACTTGGTTTAAGCAGTGAGGGGGGTGTTGAAGGATAAGCATTATCTTTCAGGCGTGTGAATCCTAGGAGGACTCTACATGGAGGAGTAAGAGTCCTACTTGGATTGTACCACACGGAACCTATAAAAGCTCACAACATCACCTATGGAGAGGTAACGCAACTTTGATTCCCGAATACACAGAGCTTTTGACTATTTGTCTAGTTTGCTGACTTAGGCATCGGAAAGGTGTCCGGCACACACCCGTCGGCTAGCTCACGTTTGTATTTTTAGGTAGTCGAGTGACGTCGTACGGAGGAGCGCAGACTTGATCAACAGGATTATACGAGAAGGTTTATTTCTTTCTCGTACAATTGGCGCCGTCTGTGGGAAATCAAACAAGAACAAAACCTCTTCATCAAGCTTTTCCTCTTTAGAATCAATGGCGCACAACGAAGATTTGCCACAATCCGCCATTGACGGACAAACACCAGAGGGGGGTGCAAGGCGCGAAGGTCTACCTTCTATCCCTCCTATGGCGGATTTAGAGCCATAGTGACAGAATCCCAGGAGGGATGCGAGGGGAAGAAAGCGAACTAACAGCCCCCATCACTCTCGTTCACAAAGTCCTGAGAGACAAAGGTAGAGGATTGATCCTCAAACTCTGGAGGACCTTGTGAAGGAGCAGGACGAACTGATACGACGGATGGCGGCGGACATGGAGTCCATGAAACGCCAGATAAAAGGAAAAGGAGTGACGACTGGAGAGGGGTGCAAAGGCAAGACGCCCCCTCGCCACTCAGAAGATCGTAGCAGACGTACCACACCATCTCAAGCAGAGAGTAGAAGCCTCAGGACAGGCGATACACAATCCAGGACTTCCAGAACTCGTCACTCCAGGTCTGAGAGGATAAGATCTGAGAGGTCATACACGGAGGGAAGCACCTATCGGCCCTCGTGCACGCACCAAACATCATCTAGGCAAACGGAGTTGCCTAGATCGTCCGACTTATGAACCGTGCTAGAGGAGAAGGCACGATGGAAAGAGGATGTCAGGGCGCGCGACCCACACAGAGTTTCTGCCTTGCGGCGATTGGCTCCTCGGACGCATGGAAGCGTCGAGGTTGGAATGCCAATACCACGCCCTGCCTACGAACCGACGGACAAAGCATTAGTAAGGCTACAGACCTCGCCGTTCGTTCCGGCAATCAAAAACGTGCCCCTACCTACAGGTTTCCTTCAGCCCAAATTCACCACGTACGAGGGGAAGACAGACCCCTACATGCACCTAAGCCACTTCTGCCAGGTTATGGCGGTATATCGACGCAACGAGGCTTTGATGTGCATCATCTTCCCGTCCAGCCTGGGTGACCTAGGCTTAACTTGGTTTGAAAAACTTCCAGAAGGCAGCATAGCCTCCTGGGCGCAACTAGCAGAGGCGTTCGTAACAAGGTTCAAGACGAACACCAAAACGCCAGTGGAGATCGACCAGTTTCTCTCTATTGACATGGGCGACAAGGAGACACTTAGATCCTACAATAGTCGCTACTGGGAGACCTTCAACCAGATTGGGGATTGTCCCACCAATCTAGCCAGTGCACAATACAAAAGAGGCCTTCCAGTCGGGAACAGACTAAGGGACTCAATCACCATGACACCGCCCCTCACCATGGAAGCCTTGATGGAAAGAGTGCATTAGCACATCAGGGTGGAGGAGGATGGCGCACGTGCCAAAACAAAATTTGGCACAACCACAGTACCAGAGAAAAAGGCCTCAGCAAAGGTCAACGCAGTAGACCGTCCGAACAGAAACGGACGAGGCAGGCGAGACAACGGAGAGGACCAGAATAAAAGATGGTTGAGAGTCCGCACTGCCATAACCATGGTATTCAAGAAACCAATCTATCGGATTCTAAGTGAGATTCGCGATGAACCTTTCGTCAGATGGCCTGCTAAGCTAGGAGAGGCTCAGAAGGACTACGACGAAAGGTCACGATGCACCTTCCATAAAGAAAAGGGGCACCGCACTGAGAATTGCACATCATTGAGACAGCACCTGGAGGAGTTGGTGGCAGCAGGACACCTGGATAAATACATTGAAGGAGGAACGCAACCAGTCCCCCCATGACAACAATAACCCCAACGGGATGCCAATCGACGCCCCACCTCAAGGCGTAATTAATGTGATACATGGAGTCTTTGAACATGAGCGTGTATGCGAGCTCAGAGGGTCAATCAAGAAGGCTGAGCACTTAAAAGAGGTACTAAGTGCACAACCTACCATAAAAAAGGGAAAGACAGAGGCCACGAACGTCATGTCCTTTTCAGATAGAGACTTGGCGAGGATATATTGCCCTCACAATGATGCCCTGGTTGTCACTCTCCGAGTCAAGGATTTTGACGTCAAGCAGATTTTTATTGACCAGGGTAGTTCATGTGAAATAATGTACTACGAAACATTTAAACAATTGAAGTTACAAGATAAAGACTTGGCACCTGCCGTATCTCCCCTGATTGGATTCAACTCAATGCCAGACTGGCCAGTCGGCAAAATAATTCTTCCAGTTAGAGCAGGAAGCGTAACGAAACAAGTGGAGTTCTGGGTATTGAAAGTCCCTTCCACTTACAACATCATCTTGGGCAAAACATGGCTGCATGCCATACGATTGGTGGCGTCATCCTACCACCAAGTAATGCGGTTCCCCAACGAAACCGGGGTAATTGAAGAGGTCTATGGAGACCAGATTATGTCCAAACAATGCTTTGTCACGGTGAATGGCAGCCGCGCTGCCAAAAGATATGTTCATTCGGTGGAAGAGCCTGAGAGCAATGAACTGTTCGCAGATGTCGGCAAAGCAGCTAATCAAAAAGTGATGGAAGACTTGGTAGAGGTAAGAATAGATGAAAAGAACCCAGATAAGTTCTTTTTGCTCGGTTCGTCGTTGTCCAGTACTGAGAGATTAGAGGTCTTGGAATTTTTGACCTCTAACATTGAAGTGTTCGCCTGGACACCATACGACATATTAGGCATTGACCCTAACTTCATCTGTCACCAACTCAACATCCACCCATCCGCCAGACCAATCATTCAGCGCACACGCAGATCGGCACTCCACCACGCTGAGATAGTGGTGGAAGAAGTGGAAAATCTGCTAGAGGCAGGGGCTATCAGAGAGGTGCACTACCCCAGATGGATTTCCAACACAATCGTGGTGCCAAAGAAGAATGACAAATGGCGTGTCTGCGTCGACTACAAAACAGTCAACAAGGCATGCCTAAAAGACAACTTTCCTCTACCACGAATAGATCAACTGGTAGACCTAACGGCAGGACACAACCGACTTAGCTTTCTGGATGCATACAGAGGCTACCATCAAATCGCCATGCATGAACCGAACCAGGAAGTCACATCCTTTACAACTCCAAAAGGACTGTATTGCTACAAGGTCATGCCCTTTGGCCTAAAGAACGCAGGGGCGACATTCCAACGGATGGTCACCAAGATGTTTGAGCCGTTGTTAGGCAGAACAATGGAGGCTTACATCGACGACATGGTGGTCAAGAGCAAGGATAAGAATGACCATCTTAAAGACCTAGGTGAGATGTTTGAGATCCTAAAGAAGCACAAGTTGCGCCTCAATGCGTCTAAATGTGCATTCGGAGTAGGTTCTGGCAAATTCCTGGGCTTCCTGGTAACCAACCGGGGTATAGAGGCAGACCCCTCCCAGATCAAAGCAATTCACGATCTGGAGAGGCCTAACTCAGTAAAAGAAGTACAGCATCTCACCGGCATGGCGGCTGCGCTCAATCGGTTCATAAGCCGGTCGTCAGACAGAGACCATTTTTCCACGCTTTAAAAGCCAAATTTGAGTGGGACGAAGAATGCGACCGCGCTCTGGAAAGCCTAAAAGAATACATGTCTTCCCCACCACTGCTTGTCACCCCAATACCTGGAGAAGAACTCTTCCTGTACCTAGCGGTCTCTCAGCACGCAATTAGCGCAGTGTTGGTCCGTGCAGAAGGAATGCAACATCTGTCCATCTTTTATGTCAGCAAGACATTGCTGGGCGCCGAAACAAGGTACTTGCCACTAGAAAAACTGGCCTTGGCCTTGATGATGGCCTCAAGGAAGTTGACGCACTACTTTCACGCCCACACCATAGTCGTCCTCACAGCTTTCCCATTAAAAGCTTTGTTTGAAAGGGCGAACTTTTCTGGGCGAATCTTGAAGTGGGCAGTAGAGTTGGGACAATATGACATTAAGTTCCAACCCAGGACCGCGATAAAAGCTCAAGCCTTGGCAGACTTTGTCGCTGAATTCACCCCAAGAAGTCATCATATTTTCCAGTCGACCTGACTAAAACAACCAAACTAGGGATGGAAGTTGACGTCGGATAACGCAACCCCTGGTACAGGTTACCCAGTCAGGTCACAAAGCAGACCAGAGTGAAGTAAGGGAGGCAGAAGAAAACCATACTACACCAAGCCAAGACTCACCAACAAATAAAAACTTGGTACAATCAGATAACAAGGGGCAGACAGCAAGCATAAACCCTGAAGAAGACACCAGCGACGTTCTTGACCCCAAGGTATCATCTGATCCCTCAACTTGCTGGAAGTTGTTCGTTGGAGAGATATGGAAGCTCTTCGTGGATGGAGCATCCAACCGGCACGGAGCAGGGCTGGGTATAGTCCTTATCTCTCCAAACGGCCTAGTGGTGGAGCAAGCAGTCAACCTTGGCTTCCCAGCGTCAAACAACGAAGCGGAGTATGAAACGCTTCTTGCAGGCCTCAAATAAGCATTATACATGAAGGCCACCGAACTAATGGTTTACAGCGACTCGCAGCTGGTGGTAAACCAAATTTCAGGCGACTACGAAGCAAAGGATGACAGGATGGCTAAATACCAAGAGTTGGTCAGAACAGAGATCAAAAAATTTGAAGTAGTGCGGATAGAACAAATCGGCAGGGAGGAAAACAACAGAGCAGATGAATTAGCAGGCTTTGCTTCAATGGCAGATACTTCCATCCCTCATCCATTGCTGATCGACTACCTACCTGGACCAAGCATTGAAGACCCCGAAGCAGAAGAAGTATGTTGCGCCAAGCTAAGCCCTTCTTGGATGGATCCCATCATACTGTTCCTGAAAGATGGCACCTTACCGGAAGAAAAGAAAGAGGCCAACAGAATAAGAGCGAGGTCGCAGCTACAAAAAATCATTCTCAGGACCCTATCTAAAGTGTGTTCACCCCAGCAAAGTGAAAGCATTCTTATTCGAGATACACGAGGGAGTATGCGGAAGCCATCAAGGAGGAAGATCATTAGCATACAGAGCAATCTCGCAAGGATATTGGTGGCCATATATACAAGTAGATTCAGAAAAGTATGTCAAAAAGTGCGAAAAGTATCAAAAGTTTGCACACCAAATACACCAACCTGCCAGAGAACTCCTACCATTAACAAGCCCATGGCCCTTCGCAATGTGGGGCTTGGACATAGTAGGGCCACTTCCAACAACACCAGGCAACAGGAAGTTCTTTCTTGCAGCAACCGACTACTTCACAAAGTGGGTGAAAGCAGAAGCCTTGGCATCAATCAAGGAAAAAAATGTGAAGAAGTTTGTCTGGCAGAATATCATCACTCGATTTGGCATACCAAAGGCACTAATATCAGACAACGGAACGCAGTTCGACGGCCGAATCTTTAGAGGCTTTTGTGAAGAGTACAAGATAGAGTTCTACAATTCTACACCGGCATATCCCCAAGCAAATGGTCAGGCAAAAGCATCAAACAAGGTAGTCTTGGATGGATTGAAGAAAAGATTAGAGAAAGCCAAAGACAAGTGGGCAGAAGAGCTCCCTCATGTTTTATGGGCTTACCGCACCATACCTCGGTGGTCAATAGGAGAAACTCCATTTTCCTTAGCCTATGGTATGGAGGCAGTAATCCCACTAGAAGTCGGCCTCCCCACAATTCGAAGCGAGAATTTTGATCCAGACTTGAATGGCGAAGCCATAACATTGTAACTTGACCTTGCAGAGGAAAGAAGAGAAAGAGCACTGGTTCACATTGCCTCATACCAGCAAGAATTGTCCAGAAAGCATAACAAGACAGTACATCCAAGGCAATTCAAAATCGGAGATTGGGTACTGCGCAAAGTAATGGGAAACACCTTGGTACCGGGAGATGGCAAGTTAAGGCCTAATTGGGAAGGACCTTACAAAGTGGTTGGATTAGCAGGCAAAGGGGCATACCACTAAGAAGATGAGGATGGCAAGGCAATTACTAGGCCATGGAATACTGCCAATCTAAAATTATTTTATTTCTAGCCTTCTTTCTTTAAGTATGTGTAATTTTTTCCTTTGTCAATAAAACAAGTAGTTTCTTTTCAGTATAGCCGTTTCTTTCTGTAAAAGTTTGTTTTAGTGAGTTAGGTGAGTTAGGGGTATTAAAAACACAGTTGGCCGGAATAACCAACTGCGACCCTTCCTAAGCCTAGGATAAGGATCCAGGCTGCGGGACGTTTGGTCGGAATAACCAAACATTTTATTCTAGGTTGGCTGGAAAAACCAACTTAGAGGTTGGCTAGATTAAACCAACACCCTTCCTAAGCCCAGGATAAGGATCCAAGCTGCAGGACGTTTGGTCGGAATAACCAAACATTTTATTCTAGGTTGGCTGGAAAAACCAACTTAGAGGTTGGCTGGATTAAACCAACATCCTTCCTAAGCCCAGGATAAGGATCCAGGCTGCAGGACGTTTGGTCGGAATAACCAAACATTTTATTCTAGGTTGGCTGGAACAACCAATTTAGAAGTTGGCTGGATTAAACCAACTCTTAAGTACTCTTCAGCCCAAGTAAGGGTATGGGCTGAAAAGTGGTTGGCTGAATTAAACCAACTCTTATTACTCTTCAGCCGAAGTAAGGGTTTGGGCTGAAAAGTGGTTGGCTGGATTAAACCAACTCTTATTACTCTTCAGCCGAAGTAAGGGTTTAGGCTGAAGAGTGGTTGGCTGGATTAAACCAACTCTTTTTACTCTTCAACCGAAGTAAGGGTTTAGGCTGAAGAGTGGTTGGCTGGATTAAACCAACTCTTATTACTCTTCAGCCGAAGTAAGGGAATAGCCTGAAGAGTGGTTGGCTGGATTAAAACAACTTTTAGTACTCTTCAGCCGAAGTAGGGATATCGGCTAAAGAGTGGTTGGCTGGTATGACCAGTCTGATTACAAGACTAAGACCGGGATGAATTATCTCGGCAAGAGAATGCACTATTTCATTCAAACTACAGTAAGAAAGCAAGTACAAGTAGAGCAGCAAACCGGGATAACAGTTAGAGCAAAAGAAGATTTTCATTGATAAAAGCAAATTACAAAGGAGGAGCCCCAGCCCGGTTACAAACTTTTTTGTCCAACAAAAAGAAGAAAAAACAAAAATCAGTTAAACAGATCATCAAGATCAGCATCAGCATCTATATCAACCCGAAGACCGGTTTCAGACGGTAGTGCGGTCTCGGTTGAAAGCTCGGTGTCTACTAGAAGCACGGTATCAGTCGGCAGCTCGTTAGTCAGGTCTTTCACCGTTGGCTCTAACCGAGCTGACTGATCGTTGGCTTGTTCATTGACGACCGGGGTATTATTGGGCTTGGTGTCCTCATCATCATCTGAACCTTGAAGAAACTGTTGTTGAACGAATGCAGCGTACTCCGCCAATGAGCTCGGTATGAAGTACTGAGGAGGATTGTAGACCTCGGTCTCAGGCCCACAACCGAGTTGCACCACGGCTGCCCTCCAACCGCATTTGAAAAACAAATCTTTGGCGGCTTCACATTGTTGCATGTAGAGGGCCTCCCCCTCCTTGAAGCCTTCAGCATTTGCATCTTCTGCCTTCTTCTTTAGTTCAGCGATCTCTGCGTCCTTATTACCTTCGAGCTTGGATAGCTCACGCAGGTATTTGTTTTTTATCACGGCTGCAGCCTTTTGTTTCTCCGCTTCAGCCGATCTAACGAGTCCGGTCAGACAACCGTTCTCAGATTTTAGCTCGGCTAGTTGCTTTTTGGCTTCTTCTAGCTCGGCAGTTTTTTCAGTTACTTCGGCCAACGCTTGCCTGGTAGTCTTGCGGAGTTCAAGCACTCGCTTATGAGCAATGTGGCTCTTCTGCATGGCATGCATAAAGAGGGGGAGACTTGTAATCAAACCGAGATAAAAGTTGTACAAATTAGACAGGTTAACAGAAGAAGCTACTTACAAGAACCATGGATTTCGTGGCCGAACGGATGGCCCTCAGTTCGGTCAGATGCTGGTGGTGCTCCATGTCTGCTGGAAGGCAGACACTCTTGGCAAGGTTAAATGCCATTAAGTGATCTTTTTCAACGAGCACTGAGTCAATGTCCTGAATATCTCGGTTTTGAAATGTAAGTTTGGGTGCCCACTTAGAGGAGCTAGCTCGGTCGGAGCGCTCCGGTTGCGGGCTCGGTGGAGGGCTTGGTGGAAGAGTGGTCTCGTCTTCATCAACAAGGCGTTGCTTGGTTGGGGCAGTCCGGGCACGCTTGCTTGGGCGAGATGAGGAGGGTTGTTGGGATGGAAGAGCCACCACGGTTTCCTGGGTTTGGTTTGGTGGTGGTACCTCGGCTCGGTTGGTCTCAGTTAAAAGGGCCCTTACTCTGTTCCTTTTTGCCATTTCTTGTTCGGCAGTCAAAGGGACTAAATTGATCTGGGGCAAGGTGGGGTCCGGTTCAGGGGCGTCTTCCAGTAAGAAATCTGTTACTCTGGCTTTGCGTCGGCTACTATATCTGTACGTCGGTTCGAAGTTCAGCAACTTGGCCCAATTTCTTTCTGGATAACGTAGTGCGGCGCGGAGAGTGTTCAGATTGGGGTAACTGTAAAGTGATTGAAGATGGGCTGAATCTGCATAGAGAAGACAACTGTTAGTATGGTCCGGGAATAGGAAACCGAAATAAAGCAGAAGCATGCAAAGAAACCGAAGTAATTATACTAGGGGTTCCTTTATTCCAATTTATACTGCGACCTGGGATCTGGGCTTGGTGGTCTTCAAAATTTTCAGATATCTAGAAAAAATCATCATCGTTTAAGTCTTTGTTTGGTGTGTCCTTTATTATTTTCTCACGCCGCGCGTCGTATTCTTAAATAGTAAACCCACCCGTCTTTTTTTGAGCCTATAGAATATTGGTGGAATAGCTCGGCTAAGCCAAGGTTGATACTAGCACGGCGGTTTAGCTCGGCTATACCATTTATTATGCGGTATGAGTTTGTGGAAAGTTGGGTTGGGCATATCCTAGTTTGCCTGAGGAATTCACAGAGTAAGGGCTGTACAGGGAATCTTCGACCGATTTCTACGATGGAAAGGAGGGTGAAGGGAATAAAACCAGGGTTTCCCCAAGGTACGATATCTTGTTCGGCTAAGGTGAGGTGGACGTTGTCATGAATGTTATATTTCCTTCGGAATTCGGCCAGGCCACCAGGTGTTTCTACTAAAAACCTATATTTACCCATTTTATGATTAAGTTATGAATAAATTATACTTGTGTTAACTCGGTTGCGGAAGTGGGCTAAGTAGCTTGGTTGAGCGCTCAAAGGAGTGCCTGGGCAACCTAAGTCTGCAAAGTGAAAAACAGAAGTGTTAAGCACAGATCTTTGGACCGTGCTAAAGAGAAATAAAGGCAAGATATATCAAAACCCAGCTCGGCTAGGAGAAGAAGCTATAGGTCTTAGCTCGGTTTGAGCAGGAGGCTTGTTAGTTCGGTTTTAACAAGAGACCTATTAACTCGGTTTTTGCAAGGGGTTTTGTTAGACCAGTTGAGCTTCTAGGGGCAGCTTGCTTAGTTTAGTCTAAAACTAAGAATGCTGGTTTAGCCCCGAGACATAGCTCGGTCGGAGTTGAGGTTTCCCAGTACACTATTGAACAACCCTAGTCTGATTAATTAGCTTGGTTAAGGAGAGTATTGTACTTTGGCTTATTGAGACTAATGGGGTGGCATGAAGTTCTAGTTCGGTTAGCTAGTCTGGCTGCAGTGACATCAACTACAAACAACTTCCTAGTTCGGTTGCATCATGATTTTGGATCAAATACAGCGTTCTACAGGATATTATATGTATTCAAGTGATCTATTGTTAAGTTTTTCCAGAAATATACAAGGCAAAGCAAATGGAAAGAAAGTGGTTCACGAAAACACAAACCTAAAGCTATGGATTAAGCAAATGCAAAAACAAAGAAAGCAAGACAGATTTGAATAGCTTACCAGGAAGAGAGGAAGAACTTGAAAATGGAAGCAACGACAGCAGCAAAACACGAGCTTCAAAAATTACAAGGTTTAAGAGCAATGGAGATTCGAAGAGAGAGAGAAGGGGTTGAATAGTGAGGTGAATAAATTTGAGAGAAAAACGAAAGGGTTTGTTTCGATGAAAAGACATAAATGCGGGAACTGTTCAAATTTTGCGAAATACGAAGACGGCGTGATAGCTACGATTGACCAATCAGAGAGTGCCACGTGTCATGGGAAGGAGAAGCGATTCAGTTGCTGTGATTGAAGAGACGTTTTAACCAGACTAGCAGAGCCCGGGGTAAATTGAGCTCGGCTGGAAAGGCTAAAGGGGTTTTAGCTCGGTTGTCAGGCTAAAGTTATTAGCTCGGCTGGAGGACAGGTAATCTTTATCATGTTGCACAGATGGAATTAAGGGGCAATTGAGAGGGTAATTTATGTGAAAATTGGGCTGAGCTGGGTAATGAGTCATTGTGGGCCACAATGCAAAGGGCTGAGTAAAAAGGCCTTAAAAGTTAGTCCGGTGTCGGAAGGCTTTGAAGGTAGTCCGGTCCTAGAGCCCCGAAGTTAGTTCGGTCCGGAAGAGACTTGAAGTTAGGCCGGTCTAAAGACGTTTTGGAGTTAGTCCGGTCTCAGAGTTAGCCCGGTCATGGCGTATTGTGGTTAGACCGGTCAGAACCTTGCTATTCGGTAGCCCGGTCTAAACACGCCATGGTTTGTACATGAGAAACCGAGATAAAGGAGTAGTGCAAAGAAGAACCGAGCTAAGTATAGTTCGGCCTACTCTACGGCGCAGCATAGCCATGATTATCTCGGTCCTATTAGAATCCGACCATGGTAGAACCATCCCACTTAGTTTAAGCAGTGATGGAGGTGTTGAAGGATAAGCATTATCTTTCAGGCGTGTGAATCCTAGGAGGACTCTACATGGAGGAGTAAGAGTCCTACTTGGATTGTACCACACGGAACCTATAAAAGCTCACAACATCACCTATGGAGAGGTAACGCAACTTTGATTCCCGAATACACAGAGTTTTTGACTATTTGTCTAGTTTGCTGACTTAGGCATCGGAGAGGTGTCCGGCACACACCCGCCGGCTAGCTCACGTTTATATTTTTAGGTAGTCGAGTAACGTTGTACGGAGGAGCGCAGACTTGATCAATAGGATTATACAATAAGGTTTATTTCTTTCCTGGACATTTATCAATAACTATTTAGACAAAAATTAAAATAGAAAAAGAGAAGCGCTATATAAATAAACTTTTTATAAGAATTGATGCAACTTGTAGTGGTTTTTGAAATGGATCCTCTAAAATTAAATGCTAGAGGCAACTCAAGTGAGACATTTATCATTAAATTAATTGTTAATTAGCTAAGTTTGTGGAATAAGAATAAGGGAAATTGTTAATATTTACTCGCATTTAGTATTGAATATTCAAAATTAGTATTGAAATCAAATAGGAGCATAAAGTAATTCAATTTTTCATTCTCTAATTATTGATGGGACTATTTGGTACAATTCATTTAAGCTGTTTAATTTTTATTTTGTATTTTGAGTCTTGCTAATTTGTTTAATGTAGTTTCTATTTATAAATTATTAGACAAAAATAATTTAAATAATTAAATAAATATATTTTTTTTACTGAAAGCTTAGAAAGAAATAATGGTGAAGAATCTTTCATGGTCATCTTCATATTATTTTTTTCTTGATCCGTAACATTACGTTTTTGTTTTACGTACGTCCCACGTGTGCAGCGTCGCGCAACCCAAAAAACAAACGCTACAAGAAGTCTAAAATTGATAAAATTGGGAGGTCAGAGCATGTCGATATTTATTGTCAACTACTTGTAATTAATTCTAGATCTGGATTGAATTTGTTGTTTGAGTTTCTGCACTAATTAAAAAACAGCGAAGGTGGTGGGATAATCTCATTGGGGTCTGAAGGGTTATTCTAACAGTCAATTATAACATAATAAAATAGAATGTAGCCACCCAATGTCTGAAAGCAGTTAACGTTGCGTACACGTAATCAATCAAATCAAACATAATAAATATAAATAAAAAAGAAAAAAATGAAAAGAGAAAGGTAAAGTTTAAAAGTTTTAAAATATCAATTTTAAATGTATTCATATTGATGCAGTTTTGTAGGAGTTGAGTCCTAATTGATTGATTTTAAACAAATTAATCCTTGATATACAATAATTCATGACATACTATCCCCTTGGGAATAAATTTAGGAATAATTTTTAACAATTTTAAGTATTTTTTAAAATAGATTGAGTAGGTGCAAAGAATTTTTAAAAAAAATAACGTAATGATATAAGATAAATGATGAATTCAATAGTTATGTGAACTCCACAAATGGGATTCACATTTTGTCTTACATTGTATTTTATTTTCAAATATGCTTCGGACCCCCACTGGGGGTGGAACCCCAGTGAGGTGGCAGTCCCTGATTCGTCCAAAAAAAACAATTTTTTTTTTTTTTTTTTTTTTTCAAGTGTCAGCCAGTGGGGGCGCGCCACGTCACTGGGGGCGCGACCCCCACTGGGGGTCTGTAGCGGGACTCTTTTATTTTATAAAAATATTTTATATTCATAGAATCGAAAAGAAATATTCTGAGCAATTGATGTATTCTATATTTATTATATTCTAATTATTATTATTATTATTATTATTATTATTTTGTGTATGTGGTGTGCAATTCATGTGACAAGTCCATGATTAAGAAGAGGTACATGTATTTGACAGAGGAAATTTTAAAAGAAAACCCAAATGTGTGTGCCTACATGGCACCTTCGCTAGATGCTAGGCAAGATATGGTGCGGCTGAAGTCCCAAAACTAGGCAAAGAGGCTGCAGCCAAGGCCATCAAAGAATCGGGCCAGCCCAAGTCCAAAACCACCCACTTGGTTTTCTGCAGCACTAGTGGCGTCGACATGCCCGGTGTCGACTACCAACCCACCAAGTTCCTCGGCCTCCGTCCTGTTAGGAAAAATTAATGATTCCCTATAAGTAAATCGATTAATGTGAATAAAAATTAATGCGGAAAAATTAAATCAAAAGCAACACAAGAATTTTTACGTGTTTCCCTTAATGTGAGGTACGTCAACGGGATCGAAATCCGATTCCACTATCAACCAAATAAGTTTCCAAACGATTACAAACGAGACACGAATAGTCTCACAAACCACCCTTAGGTGAATTCGAAATAATCACAAATAAATAAAGAGGAAAGATCTCACCAAATAGATGAACCAAAATCTTCAGAACCAAAACTGAAGAAGACCCAAAATAACGAACCAAATCAACTTCAGAATAGAGGTAACATAACCATCAACAAATCAACCACCCTTGACAAATCTTCACAAACTGTAATTATTCGGCACTAGTACCGAAACCATATAATTGGTATAGCAGCCGTACCTTTTTGGTGAAAACAAAAATATGTCTCTCAAATATATTATTGAACAATATATATTGTGAACTCTTGGATTTTTCATCAAAACCCTAGTTGTTATCAAATTGGATTGGGTCTCCACAAATTAGATATAATATATAAAAATATATTATAACTAATACCAAACCAAATTAAACTCTTTTAATAAACCAATTGGGTCCCACACTCCAATAAGGAGGTATACTCAACAATTCTCCCCCTACCGACTTAGGTGGAGATATCAACCATACCCGCCAAAGTTTGACACTTTAAATATTTGTCCCTCGACAAAGTCTTTGTCAACATATCCGAAATATTATCATCCGTGTGAACCTTTTCGAGTTGTAACAATTTCGAATCTAACATATCACGAATCCAATGGTATCATACATCAATGTGTTTCGATCTCGAATAAAAAGTAAAATTTTTACTCAAATGAATAGCACTTCGACTATCACAATAAAACATATACTTTTCTTGCTTCAAACCCAACTCTTGTAAAAATTTCTTCAACCATAACTCTTCTTTGCAAGCTTCTGTAATGGCAATAAATTCAGCTTCGGTAGTTGAGAGAGCGACACATTTTTGTAATTTAGATTGCCATGCCACAACTCCCCCTGCAAATGTCATCAAATATTCCGAAGTAGATTTCCTAGAATCAACATCACCAGCCATGTCAGAATCTGTGAACCCATCAAGCATCGGCTTACCATCTCCAAAACACAAACACACCTTCGAAGTCCCTCGAAGATACCTCAGAATCCATTTTACCACTGCCCAATATTCTTTACCCAGATTAGAGAGAAAACAACTCACCACACCAACGGCGTGAGCAATATCCGGTCTTGTACAAATCATGGCGTACATCAAATAACCAACTGCTGAAGTATAAGGAACTTTCAACATCTCTTCCTTATCTTTCTCACTTGTAGGACATTGATTCGAACTAAGCTTGAAGTGACCCGCAAGTGGACAACCAACCGGCTTTGCTTTATTCATATTGAACCTCTCAAGAACTTTCTCCATGTAGCTTTCTTGAGACAACCAAATCAGTCCTTCTTTGCGATCACGAACAATTTTCATACCAAGAATTTGCTTTGCCAGTCCCAAATTTTTCATAGCAAAAGACTTGCTCAGCTCCAATTTCAACCTGTTAATCATGGTAGAATCTTGACCCACAATTAACATGTCATCAACATAAAGCAAAAGAATAATAAATTTACCATCCAGGAAATTTTTCACAAACACACAATGGTCCAAAGTGGTTTTAGAAAAATCATTATTCATCATGAAAGAGTCAAATTTTGTGTATCATTGTCACGAGGCTTGCTTGAGACCATATAAACTTTTCTTCAATTTACAAACAAATTTCTCTTTCCCTTTCTCTACAAAACCTTCCGGTTGCTCCATGTAAATTTCTTCTTCAAGATCACCATGAAGAAATGCGGTTTTCACATCAAATTGCTCAACTTCAAGATTCATACTTGCAGCCATGTCAAGCACAACCCGAATTGTCACGACCCAAACCCGGCCCTATGGGTTTAGCACCGTAACCGGCCAGTAATCCGAGATTACCGAAGGCCTGCTTAACAGTAATACAGTAAAACAGAGTTCAGGGCCTGGCGGAAGCCAAAACAGTAAATAGATAATGTCCAATGAGCTGTGATAGTCTGTATGCAAAAAGATTCTTCAAACATTCAAACAGTTCAGAACGGTACAGCCTATACAATCATAAACAAACATTCAGTACGGGGACCGAACCCCTCGATAACAGTACAGTAAAACAGTAGACAGTCTATACAGTAGGGGACACCAAAAACACCCCAAGCCATAGCATGGCAACATCGGAACCTCGCAGTGAGGCACAGTGGTTGGCTGACAAAACAAAGCTTGCCTGACGCTCCTAGCGGCGATCCGGTGCCTGAACACCTACATATATATATGAGCAGTGAGCTAAAGCCCAGTAAATAACATAAAGCGTAAAGAGGTTATGAATGAATGTCCTTACAGTAATGAAACAGTTCATTAAACAGTATTTCAGTCTTTCAGTCAATCAGTCAATCAGTCATTCGGTTTGTGGCTCATATTTCAGGCCATAACAGTTATTCAGTCAAAACAGTGATATGTGGTACATCCATTAGCCTATAAACGGTAAGTCCGAAAGGACCAGGTCTTAACAGACCCAACAGTAATGATGGCCAGTCATTCAGTAAACAGTATGGTTCCACAAGGGAACCGACAGAGCTCTGTACAGTAACAGTAAACAGTAAGTGCTAAGGATGCCACAATACAGTTCAGAAATAAAGGACATACATTCATTCAGTAAATAATTCCAGTTCAGTAAACAGTTCAGTAAACAGTTCAGTAAGCAGTTCAGTAAACAGTTCGGTTCAGTATTCAAAAGATAACCATTTTGAACATATCTTTACACAATTGTTACTCACAGAGTTCTGGGCTACAGTAAGCTAGAGCGTCTCCTCGGTAAGCCAACCCTACACAGTATACAGGATGAACACACACTAAGCTATACAGTTGGGAAATATCATAGTTTAATCCCTAATTTGCCTCGGTGTGTTCTACATCAATATCCTCATTAAGATGCTTTAAACTAGGCCTAAGAATACCTAGAATGGGATGAGGATGCAAAGATGCACTTAGAAAGCACTTACAAAATTTGCTGAAAATAGGGGCCTCGCTCGAGCGAGCTTTCCTTCGCTCGAGCGAGATTCCAAAATCAAAGGCTTCGCTCGAGCGAGAAATCCTTCGCTCGAGCGGTCTGATGAAACAGTAAAAATACTGGATGCTGAAATTTTACGCTCGAGCCACCATTTCTTCGCTCGAGCGGAGCTCTGAACAAACGATGGTCGCTCGAGCGAGGAATCCTTCGCTCGAGCGAGGAGGCCAAATTCTGGAATTTCCAAATTTGTCTTCCAAGTCCGAACCAAGCATTCAACCACTCAATACTCGACCTCTTGGGCCCAAATTCTGGGAAACACATCTCAAATCAATATACAACAAGTTTAAAAGCTCGATTTGAGAATTCAAAGCCCAAGGGTGAGTCAATTAAAACCATTTTCAAACCCATTTTCAAGAATCATCTACAAACATGCCATGCATGAGTTTCAAAACCAATTGAAGCTTCAAAGCTTGCTCAAATGAACTCATTTCTTCAAAAACATGGTGAAATCATGGATTTAGACAAAAACATGTACATGCATGTAAGATTTCTATGAAATCAAACCTCCAAACTCAACAATATATACATGCATGCATGCTAGAAGCTACAATTCAACATTATAAGCCATATCTTGGCTCTAATCTTTAATGATCCTCTAAACCATGCAAGAATCAATTGAATTCACAAACAAGAGGGTAGTCACACTACCTTAGGTCTCCAATTACAAGAATAGAAGCACAATATGCAAGAATCCCTTCAATCTCTACAAGTCTCTAAGCCAATTTGTGAAGGACTCAAGCTAACTCCTTTCTCCCTCTCTCTAATTCGGTTTAAGCTCTCAAATGAGCTGATGAAATGTTTGTTGTAATGAACTAAGGCTCAAATATAGTATAATGAAGGGTCCACTAACAATGGCATTAATGTAAATAAGGCAACTCTTATAATTTGGCTTAAATTAATCTAGTTAATCATACTAAATCGATTTTCAGATAATTATGCCATAAAATCCCATTAATTATGATGATCATGGAACATCAATCAATTTTTGATTTGGCCGCCGATAAGGCCTTCAATTTGCAGTTTAAACATATAAATTCAAACAGGTGGTCAATCAATCAAACAGATGCAATATGCAATACAATAGACAAACTTATTCAATTTCAGTTTCGATTTCAATCGGTCCATTCAGTACTTTAGTTCATTCAATCATCAGTCATTATCAGTTCAGTTTGGCAGTAACCAGTATAAAATTCAGTGATTTCTCGGTAATTAATCGGTAATCAGTAAACAGTAACGAGGGTTGTTACACGAATAGAAGACATCTTTACAACTGGTAAGAAAATCTCGTCAAAGTCAATACCTTTCTTTTGCCCAAAGCCTTTCACAACAAGACGTGCCTTGTACCTCAGATTCTTGCCATCATTCTTCAATTTGAAAACCCACTTATTTTTCAGAATTTTCCTCTCTTTAGGCAACTTCACTAAATCATAAGTCTGGTTTTCAAGCAAGGAATTCATCTCCTCGTCCATGGCCTTTTTCCAATCACCTTTCTTTGCATGCTCAATTGCTTCTTGCTAGCTCTCAGGCTCCCCTTGATCGGAAATCAACACAAATTCATTGGGAGGATACTTTCTTGAAGGTTGTCGGTTCCTTGTAGATTTCTTCAACTCAAGTTGTGGTGGTGGTTCTTGAGTTGGATGCTCTTCCTCAATTTCTGGCTCAACTTCATTAGGATTAGCATCATCCTCTACATCTTCAATGGGTGGCTGCACATCTCTCCCATTTTCATCATCCACCGAAGATGAAGAAGATGGATCCATGTCAATGAGATCACTAGTTTTTGGTTCCGGTTGATCACCTTTGCCAAAGTCTTCAATTGTTTGATCTTCAAGAAACACAACATCACGGCTTCAAATGATTTTCTCGTCGACCGGATCCCACAATCTATACCCAAATTCATCACGCCCATAGCCAAGAAAAATACATTGTCTTGACTTACTATCAAGCTTGGACCTCTCATCCTTTGGAATGTGAAGAAAAGCTCGGCAACCAAATACTTTCAAGTGCTCATAAGACACATCTTTGCCGGTCCAAACTCTTTTTGGAACATCACCATTCAAAGGATAGGAATGAGACAAATTGATCACGTCAACCGCTGTCTTCAATGCCTCACCCCAAAAGGATCTTGGCAATTTAGCTTGTGAAAGCAAACACCTTGTTCTTTCCACAATGGTGCGGTTCATCCTCTCGGCAACGCCATTTTGTTGAGGAGTCTTCTTAATTGTCTTTTGGTGCCGAATACCTTGGCTGCAACAATACTCATCAAATGGCCCAATGTATTCACCACCATTGTCTGATCGGATGAACTTCAATTTTTGCCCTATTTCTCTTTCAACCATGGCCTGAAAATACTTAAATACTTCTAGAACTTGATCTTTAGTTTTTAGTAGAAAAGCCCAAACTTTCCTTGAATAATCATCAATGAAAGTAACAAAATAAAGTGCACCACTATGTGTTCTAACTTTTAAAGGACCACAAGCATCCGAATGAATCAACTCCAACACATTTTCTTTTCTAGAAGCAACATTTTTATGAAAAGAAACTCAATGTTGTTTACTCGCCAAACAATGAACACAAGTTTTAAGATGTGTACCTTTCAAACCGGGTAGAAGGTCTTTCTTGAACAAAACTTGCAGCCCCTTTTCACTCATATGGCCAAGCCGCTTATGCCACAATTCAGTAGAAGTATCATCTTCAAGTGCATTGACAACACCTTTACAAATTTTTCCTTGCATCGAATAAAATGTGTGAGTCTTCTTGCACTTAACCACCACCAAAGATCCCTTTGTGAGCTTTCATATTCCATCACCAAATTTGTTATTGAAGCCTTCATCATCTAGCTTCCCAGTAGAGATCAAATTGAGGCGAATGTCGGGAACATGCCTCACAGCTTTAAGCAACAACTTGCAACCCAAATTTGTTTCCAAGCAAACATCACCCATGCCAATAATCTTGGACAAACCTTCATTACCCATTCGAACAGAACCATAATCTCCTTCGGTGTAGGTAGTGAAGAAATCAACTCGAGAAGTCACATGAAAAGAAGTACCAGAATCAATCACCCAATTGCACTCTTGGCCCACAAAATTGATACAATCATCTTCACAAACGACCATGAAATCATCGGTAGTAACTGCTGTTGTGTCTTCTTGCTTCTTATTCACACTTTTGTCACACATTTTCTCCTTGTTCTTGAGCTTTCGGCATTCTTGCTTCATGTGCCCTTTCTCATGACAACAATAACACTCAATGTCTTTCTTTGAAAAAGAACCATCTCTTGATTTGTCTCGGTTTTGATCACGACTATGAGGAGTCTTACTTCTCTCCCTTGTTTTGCTTCGGCCTCTCACAACAAATACTTCTGAATGAGAGGAACCTGCTGATTTTTTTTCTAGTTTCTTCATTCAACAAACTACTGGTGACTTGGCCCATTGTGACAACTCCATCGGGCGTCGAATTACTAACTGTCACAATCAAAATCTCCCAACTTTCGGGCAAAGAACTAAGTAGCATCAAAGCCTGTAACTCATCATCAAAAACAATTTTCATAGAAGCAAGTTGGTTAACAATACTCTTTATTTCATTCAGATGTTCTGGAATAGGGCTGCCATCTTTATATTTTAAATTAATCAACTTACGAAACAGAAAAGCTTTATTTGTGGCTGATTTTCTACCATAAAGACTCTCTAATTTTTTTCATAAATCATGTGCCGAAGTTTCAGTAGCAACATGATGAAACACACTGTCATCAATCCATTGACGGATAACACCAACGGCTTTTCGATTAAGCCTATTCCATTCATCATCTTTCATACCCTCGGGTTTGCCACTATCACCCTCAATGGGTCCATACAAATCTTTACAAAATAATAGGTCCTCCATTTTAGTTTTCCAAGTTACCCAATTGCTTCCATTGAAGCTAGACATACGACTCACATTCCCCTCCGTTGATTTACACAAATAAATATACCCAAATAAACCGTAAGCTTTGATACCAGTTGTTAGGGAAAATATGATTCCCCACAAGTAAATCAATCAATGGGAATAAAAACTAATGCGAAAAAATTAAATCAAAAGCAACACAAGAATTTTTATATGGTTCCCTCAATGTGAAGTACGTCCACGGGATCGAAATCCGATTCCACTATCAACCAAATAAGTTTCCAAACGATTACAAACGAGACACGAATGGTCTCACAAACCACCCTTAGGTGAATTTCAAATAATCACAAATAAACAAAGAGGAAAGATCTCACCAAATAGATGAACCAAATCAACTTCAGAACAGAGGCAACATAACCATCAACAAATCAACCACCCTTGACAAATCTTCACAAACTGTAATTATTCGGCACTATTACCGAAACCATATAATTGGTATAGCAGCCGTACCTTTTTGGTGAAAACAAAAATATGTCTCTCAAATATATTATTGAATAACATATATTGTGAACTCTTGGGTTTTTCATCAAAACCCTAGTTGTTATCAAATTGAATTGGGTCTCCACAAATTAGATATAATATATAAAAATATATTATAACTAATACCAAACTAAATTAAACTCTTTTAATAAACCAATTGGATCCTACACTCCAATAAGGAGGTATACCCAACACGTCCCTCTGTCAAGCGCCTCATGATGTACCAATGAGGTTGCTTTGTCGGTGGCACCGTGCTCCGCCTAGCCAAAGACCTAGCTGAGAACAACAAAGGTGCTCGGGTCCTAGTTGTGTGCTCGGAAATCACTGCAGTCACCTTTTGTGGGCCTAGCGACACCCATCTTGATAGCCTTGTAGGCCAGGCCTTGTTTGGTGATGGTGCTGCTGCTGTTATAGTTGGGTCGGACCCAATTCTCGAGGTTGAGAAGCCGTTGTTTGAGTTGGTCTTAGCGGCCCAAACCATCCTCCCAGATAGCGACGGTGCCATCGATGGGCATCTTCGTGAAGTGGGCCTTACATTTCATCTCCTCAAGGATGTTCCGGGGCTTATTTCCAAGAACATAGAGAAGAGTCTAAATGAGGCATTCCCATCCTTGAACATTGCTAATTAGAATTCCCTTTTCTGGATAGCCCATCCTGGTGGCCTTGCCATTTTGGACCAAGTGGAATTGAAGTTGGCCCTTAAGCCTGAGAAGCTTCGAGCCACGAGGCACCTGCTAAGTGAGTACGGTAACGTGTCGAGCGCATGTGTGTTGTTTATCTTGGATGAGATGAGTACGGTAACATGTCGAGCGCATGTGTGTTGTTTATCTTGGATGAGATGAGGAAGAGTTCAGCAAAGGAAGGACTCAAGACCACTGGTGAGGCGCTCAAAGTGGGGCGTGCTCTTTGGGTTCGGACCAGGGCTCACCGTTGAGACTGTGATGCTACATAGCTTGTCCACTTAATTTTAAAATGTTGCTCAATCACTGAACTTCATTTTAGTGATTTTATTTTTATTTTTATTTTTAATTTAATGTGTGGTTGTGTTGGCTTTTATTTGGTTCCACTTTGCTTTGGTTGTTTGCATTTTGTAATGATACTCATGTAGTGAATTAAAATTTAAATAATATATGTTTCTTGTAATATTCCTTGCAATTATTTGGTGTTGCGCTATGCTTGAATAGATTTTTCTATGGTGCAATACCATGCCCAAAAATTACTCTCATTGGTTAAATTTGAATTAAAAAATAATAATAATAGTAAAGGGCTATAAGTAAAATAGATCTTGAAAAAAGGAAAAAAAATTTGTGGTTCTGCTCATCATTAGAAAATTATATTGTTGAATTGAATTTTCAAAAAATTGAAAAATAAGAAACACAAAAAATTAGTTTGGAAAAAAAAAAATGAAATAGATTAGAAACGCTAAATGGTTTTCTCTTTTTTGGGGCAAAAATAATTTTTTCAAATTCAATTTTTTTTTGGGGGGGGGGGGGGGGGTTTATTTTCTACACACTAATTTCTAATAAATAAATAAAAATATAGTGAAATAGATTTTAAAAATTCAACTATGACTAGTTTTGTATCATATGTGAACCGATGTCCTTATGGCCCGTTTGTTTTCAGAAGTAGAATGGAGGGGATTGTTAGTGAGGAGATTGATAGTGAGGGGATTAAGTAAAATTATTTTTGTTTTGATGATAGTTGTTAGTGTAGGGATTGTTAAATTATTTTTATATAAAATAAATATAAAATAATAAAACAAATAAAAAATACAAAAACATTAAATATTAATGTTTTAAAAAAAGTGCCTAACATGTAAAAAAAATTTTAAAAAATAAAAAATTTCCAGAAAAAAATAAAACAAATAAAATAATAATTTTTACTTAACAAACAATATAAAAAATTAAACATTAATGTTCGAAAAAAATACCCAATATGTAAAAAAAAAAAAAAAAAAAAAATTTAGTCCAACGAATTATTTTTCTAATACCAAGTCTTAGAGGCCCATCTGAATCTCCTCCCCAAGGGGATTCATAATCCGGAACTCACTATCAATTCCCTTTCCATCTCTCAAAACGAATACAATGTTAGTGAGTCCCACCTCACTATCAATCTCAATCCCTCCTCTAACTCTCCAAAAGTAATAATCTTGATCTTATTGAGTCTTAGGATTTAATTACCTGAAACAATCCACACCAAACATTCAACTTTTCCTTTCTTTATCAATCATTTATTGATTTATATTTTTCAAAGTGGTCCAATAAACTATGTTTGGACTTGTCGCAATTCGATCTTCAAAAAAAAAAAAAAAAAAAAAAAAAAAAAAAAAAAAAAAAAAAGGAGCCATATTTTGAATGTTTAATTTGTCAAAAAAAAAAAAAAAAAAGGCAAAGGAGAGAAAGAGAAATAGAAATAGAATTAGTTTATATATACTCATTGTTTATAGGATACTAGAAGAAAAAAAATTATGGGCATATTTGCTTTCGAATAATTGGAATAATAAAGCTTTTTTTTTTGGCTAGTAATAAAGCTTGTTACTCTGCAGAATATAGAGTTTTAGGCTTTAACAATGGCATTTTTTATTTTTATTTTTCTCTATAGTGAAAGCTTTTAAAAATTGTCAAAATTGTTTATTTTTAAAATTCTATTAGACTAAACGGCCTTAAAATTTTTTAAAATTAACCAAAATTTGTAGAAAGTTGAGAAAAGACAAAAGAAAAAAAGAAAAAAAAATCAATTGGTAAACCTTTTCTTGGTAACTGTTTTTAGTAAAACTTTTTTTTCAAATTAAGTTTATTTTTTTATGACTTTATATTGCCTTCTAAGTCTACAAGAACTTAAAAAATTTATTGAAAAAAATATGAAATTGTTTTTAAAATGTTCGCTAAAAGTCGAGAGAAACAAAAAAAGAAAAAGAAAAAACACTAAAAATGTGTTGCCAAAAGTGCAGTAGCCTAGGTTGTTTCCTGGTGACATCACCCCCAAGACTTCCATATGGGAGGATGCGGTTCAAGTCTCCTTAGGACGTGGGTGTTCGGATGGGTTCATGAACAGAGTAAAAATAGGAGATTTCACCAATAGAAAAAAAAAAAAAAAAAAAAAAAAAAAAAAATCTACTTTTTAGATTCACTTTCTAAACTAGTATCACTATATTTAGAAAGTGGATCTAAATTTTAAGTCTGAATAATAATGCTAAAAAAAAAAAGGTTATATTTGCACACCATCATTTCTTTCAACGCACACCATTTACTATTTTTTTTATTAGCATTATGTCCTTCAAGCAAATTACTCTGTTGAATAAAAGCATAAAATCTAATCTCAGTACACGCCACTAGCTGCTCAACCATCAACACCAACCACCTCTTCCACGAACCCATTGCCTCCCCTCCAACCCTTATTTCCCATTTCTCCTCCTCGTAGATCTAGGGTTTTAAGTTGGAAGGGTAGCAGCGGTGGGTGCTATAGAAGGGTGGCACAAGAGCAAGAGAGCAGGCGCAAGAGTGAAAGAGGCTAGAGAGAAGAATGTCAAGAAATGAAGAAGGGCTAGGAAGAGGGATCACATAGATTGGGGAAGGGGATTGTAGAAGTTGGAGTGGAATAGGGTTAGAAAGGGTGTGACGTTGAAGGTAGAAGCTTTGAAGAGGGATGACAACATTGATAGTGGGTGGTAAAGTTAGGGATAGGGTTACAATTTAAGATTTGAGATGGGGGTATTTTTGCATTATTTAAAAATTATAGGTACAAATTTAAAAAGGGTAAATTACCGTAAATCCCATAAAGTATATGATTTATTTGCATTTTGCCCACCTGAACTTTAAAACTTAACGGTTAACCACTTCAGAAATATGATTTTGTTACAGTTTTGTTAGGATTCTGTTAGAAATTTACACAAAATTGTATCATATAAAAAGCAAATGACACATGTATTGAATGTTTAGGAAAATATTATTTGTTATTAATTTTTTTAAGACAATAATATCCGTATCTAATGATTTCATTTGCACTTTGTGTTCCTTATTTTAATGGCAAATTACAATCAACATCACCAGATAAGGGCATTATTATCCTAAAAATTCAATAAATATGTCATATATTTTACATATGATATGATTTTATATAAATCTGTAACGAAATCCTAATAGAAGGGGTTAACTATATCAAGATAATACTTTGAGGTAATTAACGATTAAGTTTGAAGTTGTAGGAGGTAAAATGCAAATGGGTTATAGTTTAAGGAAATTTACTATAATTTATCCTTAAAAAAAAATTAAAGTGAAAAAAATGAATGTATTATGAATTAAATAAATTGAGTGTATTGGGATAAGTTGTGAAGTGCAAATAAAATTAGGCACTCGGGCCATAAATCTAATTTTGAAGCTTTTAAGATAGGGATGGCAATGGATAATCTACCTTATGGGTATCCATGGAGACCCAACCCAAATACATGGATTTTTTCCTTTTTTCTTATCCGTCGATTAGGGTAAGTGATATTCTTTAAATATCCACAGGGGATGGGTCGGGGATGGTGTCACGACCCAAACCCGCCCCTATAGGTTTAGCATCGTAACCGGTCAATAATCCTTGGATTACCGGAGGCCTCTGAACAGATTAACAAAATTAAGGGGCTAGCGGAAGCAAATACATAAATATAATTGTCCAATGAGCTGTGCTGACTTATATGAAACAGAATAATTAAAACTTTATATACATAATCGGTAGTCAACCATACGTTATACCCACACACATTACAGTATTTTAAGTACAGCCAACAACATCAAATCAAGTCTTGTACATATACAGGACCCAAAGGACTGAATATAGGACACTTCGGGAACCTCCACGTGAGGCGCAGTGGTTGGCTGACAACAGACACACAGATCCGAACAAAAGCCTTCGGGCTTGAACTCTAGAATGCTCACCTATATACATATATATACAAACAGTGAGCTATAACCCAGTGAATAACATTAAAGTAAAGGGGTTAGTGAACGAAATCCGAACATATCATAAGCGGAAAACAGATCAAAGCATAGTTACTCTCATATCAGAACATAATAATGGTAGATCCCATAGAACACATCACAGAACGTTTTCCGACTAGAGTAATCGATTCCGGATACCGATTAAACACATATCACCACAATGAAATGGCTAACGAGATCTCGTAAACTTGTATGTCATGGACCCGTATTTTCATGCCGTCCTCCATGACCTGGGACTATTTGATGGATGCCATAATAGATTTCAAACATGAAATATTCGTTCACGAAACAGATATTATTTCAGAAATCAGAACTTATCACATTTCATTTAGAACATAATTCATATCAACATATCTTTACAGAAATGTTACTCACAGTGGTTCCAGTAAGTGGTCAATCAATCCTCGAGTCTTGACCTACAATCACAAAATACATAACACAAGTATGTCTTATCATTACACATTCATGTGGCCAAACGGCTTAGCTTACATCATATTGATTCTTGTTCTTCCTTGACACATTGCTTAAAACACACTCTTGAATCTCATAACTTAATACATTCATTCCTTAGTGTGTTTCTAATCCATAACCTCATTACTATGGCTTAATTAAGGCTTAGGAATACCTAAGATGCAATGAGAATGCCAAAACATGCCGTGGAACACTTAATCAAATTTCTGAAAATGAGGTCTATGCTCGAGCGGACATGCAGACAATGAAGCTCCGCTCGAGCGTGACTTTCCCTGCTCGAGCGGACTGTAAACTCTAAAAAGTACTGGATGCAAGGTTTTTACGCTCGACGGGGGCTCGACCCACGCTCGAGCGTGGGTCAAATTTTTGAAAAATCCAGATTGACCTCCCAAGCTCAAAACTTGAATTCAACCATCCAAAATACATCTCTTGGGCCTCAAAACTTGAGATAACGTAGTAAACTTGTAAAACATGAAGAATTTAAGATTATTTCATAAAATCATAGCCCAAGGGTTTTGTTAAAAACTCACAATTTCAACCTAAAACATGATGAATGTTCACGAACACAACATGCATGGGTTTTCTTGGTCTTGAGCTTCCCAAATCATGATCAAATACCACAAAACAACTTAAAACTTGATGATTTCCCCAAATGAAGATGAATTTCGAACATGCAAGAGAAGATTCATGGAAATCATGCTCAATTTGTAAGAAATTGTACATGCATGCATGAATTGCCACTCAAATCTTCCTTTTAAGCTCAATACACACCCTTAAACACATAATCTTGAAGAAATCTCATGTTAAATGACTTAGATGCACAATCTAGAGGTTGTAATCTTACCTAGAGTCTTCAATTAACTAGATTCTTGCACAAAATTGATGAACTCAAGCAAAATCTTCAATTTCTCCTTAATCTCTTCCTTTCTCTCTCTAGAATTGCACTCTCTCTCTCTCTCTCTCTAAGATAATCCCTCTGATTTTTGCACTCAAAATGGGCAAGGATGAGCTCAAAAATGAGCTTAAGGCTCATATATAAAGCTATGGTGCTAAAATACAATAATTAAAATATTAGGCTAACCAAACATGACTTAACGAATCAGACTGAATCAAATTTTTTTTAAAATAAAATTTGTCATATGGCTCTAAAAATTCCAAATAACATAACAGTGTAGTCAATTTCGGTTTCGGGTGCTGATAAGGCTTTCAATTTACATATTAAAGTGGAATTCCAAACAGATATTCCTACAAGTAACAGATAGTAAGCCAAATATCATGCAAATCACATAATAAACCATAATTTATTTTATTCATTTAATTAACATCCTTAACTACCAATTAGTGGTTAATTGTGGATCGGGGTTATTACAGATGGGTACCCACTAATTTTCTCATATATATATATATATATTTTAAGATTCACAACCATTTTTTTTTTTAAGGTTCACAACTAATTTTTTTTTTTTTTTTTTTTAAATTTTTTAGGATTCACAACCAAAAGCTAAATATACATTCAATCTTTTTTCTTTTTTTCTTTTTTTTTAAGGTTCACAACCATTTTTTTTTTTTTCACAACCAAAGCTAAATATACATTCAATCTTATTTTATTTTATTTTATTTAGCTCAACAACAAAATCAAATACACATTAACTAACATTGTCACATTATTCTTGTCAAATTTTATGTATATCTAGAATTTTTGTAATTTATTTAGAAAAATTCTATTCCTACAAAAAAATTCTATCTTTTTTTTTTTTAATTTTATGTATCTCTTTCTCCTCTTTATTATTTGATCTTTGATAATCTGAAGGTGAGTTATTACTCTCGTTTCCATCTTCTTCTTCTTCTTTTTCTTCTTTTAAAATTTTTTATTTACATTTATAGAATGAATTTTCTAATTTTAATATCTCCTGCAATTATTTTATTGGATTTCTCTCTAATTTGATGGTAACCTTAGATTTAATTTCTCAATTTCCATCTTAACTAGCAATCGCCTTAATTAAAATTTTGTACATTTTTGTCTTCAATTTCCATGTTTTGATTATGATTAATTGCGCATTTTTGATCGATAGTCACAATCTTGTCACCGTTAGATTGTCGTTATCGCAAATCACCATTGCTGTAGTGAGAGGATGAGAGGGGGTCAGAATTAGAACTCTAATTGTCAACAGAGCAGTGAAAACATATGGAGAAATTATTTTTCGATGTACCTAAAAAAAAATATGGGAAAATTAGTGGGTACCCATCCCCGGTTGAGATTTAAAGAACATCACTTACCCTACTCGACAGATAAGAAAAAAGGGGAAACCCAAGTATTTGGGCTGGGTCTCCATGGATACCCACATGGTAGGTTATCCATTGCCATCCCTACTCTATTGACAATTAGAGTTCTAATTCTCACTCTCTCTCATCCTCTCACTACAGCAACGACAATTTACGATGATGACAATCTAGCGGTGACAAGATTGTGACTATCGATCAAAAACGCGCAATTAATCATAACCAAAACATGGAAATTAAAGAAAAAAATGTACAAAATTTCAATTAAGGTGATCACTAGTTAAGGTGAAAATTGAAAAATTCAATCTAAGGTTACCATCAAATTAGAAAGAAATCCAATAAAACAATTGCAGGAGATATTGAAATAAGAAAATTCATTCTATAAATGCAAATAAAAATTTTTAAAAAAAGAAAAAGAAAAAGAAAAAGAAGAAGAAGAAGATGGAAACGGGAGCAATAACTCACCTTCAAATTATCGAAGATCAATTAATAGAGAGGAGAAGAAGATACATAAAATTTAAAAAAAAATTAAAAAAGAAGATGGAATTTTTTTTGTAGGAATATAATTTTTCTAAATAAATTTAAAAAATTCTAGATATACGTAAAATTTGACAAAAATAATGTGATAATGTTAATTAATGTGTATTTGATTTTGTTGTTGAGCCAAATAAAATAAAATAAGATTGAATGTATATTTAGCTTTGGTTGTGAATCTTTAAAAATAAAAAAAATAAAATAAAAAAATATTGAATTTATATTTTGCTTTGGTTAAGATTGAATTTTTCAAAATAAATTTTAAAAATTCTAGATATATAGAAAATTTAACAAGAATAATGTGACAATGTTAATTAATGTGTATTTGATTTTGTTGTTGAGCCAAATACAATAAAATAAGATTGAATGTATATTTAGTTTTGTTGTGAATCTTTAAAAAAAAAAAAAAAAATAATAATAATAATAGTTGTGAACCTTAAAAAAAATAAAAATAAAAATAAAAAATAAAAAGAGATTGAATGTATATTTAGCTTTGGCTGTGAAAAAAAAAAAATTTGTGAACCTTAAAAAAAAAAAAAAAAAGATTGAATTTATATTTAGCTTTAGTTGTGAATCTTAAAAAAAAAAAAAAAAAGGGTCAAGTTGGGTTGGGGAATATCCAAACCCATTAGGAGATGGGGAGGGTAGTACCCATGGGGGATGGGGAATGGGGAATGGGAAAAAATAATTATAGGGAAATGAGGATACAGAATTAATATCCACCCCATTAACACCCCCATTGCCATCCCTATTTTGAGATCTTTTGGGGATAAGAACAATACCAATTTAAAATACCATATTTATCTATTTTATTCACTGTTCATTTATTTGTTCATATCATTCATATGTCTGCATCACCTATTTATCTAATATCACATATTTATCAACTTAATTTGCTTATTTGTCCATATCATCATCACCCACTACTACCAATGACTTTTTCAGTGACTAGTAATTGGTGGTCCAACGACAGTGAAATAAAAATGGCAAAAAATATCCTTCAAAATAATAATGTGTCATTTTTACCAAATAGTTTCATTAATCATATTATTACAATTAAAACAAAACAATTCTCGAACGTAATGCCATATACACTCATAAAATGGATATTTCATCCATCTTTCCAGTGAAATTACCCCAAAAAAACACACAATATATGTGCTCTAGTAATGTATTAAGGGTCATGCTACGATACACACCCTTTAGATGTACACCATATACAAGTTATGAAATTTGTAGTATTGGTTATGACAAATGGCATAACTAAAAAAAAGAAAATCATAATTAGTCAGAACTAAGTACTACATAAAGTGTAATTAAAGATTTTTTTTGGATAATAACCAAAATTATAATCACAACTAGCATATGAACCCGTGTGATGCACGGGCTAAATAAATAATTAAAATAATTTTAAAATTAAATAATAACAGAAAATTTATTTTAAAAATATATAACAATAATTTAGAATGAATTAAATTTTGACCTTCTTATTAGAATATATATTGCAGTTGTTATGTCATTAATTGCATATTCTAAGTTCACAATAAGAAATATATGTCATAATTTAATTGGTAAAGATAAAAAAAATAGAATAAATTAAAAAAAATTATATTTATAATAAAATAAAAATAAATTTCGTTTTATAATTCTTTTAGTTTTAGTTTATTCTATGTTAAAATTTGTCATAAAACTTAAACATACCTTTAGAAATAAAACAATATACATATTTTGATACAATCGTTAAAATCGATCAAAAAATCAACCAATTTACACAAAAAATAATTAATTAAAAATTTTAAATTTTATTATATTTTAAAATTTAAACTGTTTTCAACTGAAACATGCACAACACTATAATATTAAATGGGAGAATATGTTTACTTTATATAAGTGAAACAACTCACTTTTTTTTCTCTCATGTGAGATTGTGTAAAATAAAAATTAACAATTGTTCGGGCAGGAAATTTATTTCAAATAAAACAATATTAGTCATTTTATTTTTAATTAGGTGAATCTTTAGTTTATTTTGAATCAAACAAAATCTAACCAATATATTTTGATAAAATTACTAAAATCTTGGTTAAACCGACGAATCGGTTAAACTGAAAACAGTTCAACCTAATCGGCTAAGTAAAAAGACCAATCAACTTATACAAAAATTAAAAATTAATTAATTAAACCTTTTAAATGTTATTTTAATTTTTTTTAAATCTAAACTATCTTAAATTAAAAAATGCATAAAACGACAATGTTAAATAGGAGTATAAGGTTTATTTTATATAAAGAAAACAACTCACTTTTTTCTTCTTTTTTCGATATGGGATATCGAGATAATTTTTTTCAATTATCATAATAATTAAATTACAATTATATATATGGAAAATAAGTATTTCTCAATAGAGTTCATATAAAATTGTTTATTATAATTGAAATTGAATTTGTGTAGAACTTTATATGTAAATAGAAAAATCACGCTGAAGTGGAATTTTTAGAAAAAAAAGTAAGCCTTTAGATTTTGCCACCTAAGCAAGAAAAAAACACTATTTTTAATAATATATACTAGTAGTTGATCCGTATGATGCACGTGTTAATTTTTTTCCTTTTAAATAATATTTTATAAAATTAGATTAAATTATTGATATATGTTTATATATAAATTGTTTTTAGAAATATGTTGCATTGTATGCCTTACAAAAGAATAATATATATCTATGTATACATACATATATATATATATAATTATTTAAAAAATATATTACAAAATATGCAGTATAATTTTTGTTCTGTTAAACTATGAAAGTGTAGTTTAAATATATGTGATACTTTTGTACTTAATTTCAATATAATAAAATAAATATTTATTTTAATATTAAAAATAATTATTAAATTGGAGAAAAAAGTCATTTAAAATTAAAGAATAATTCGAATTATTTATTTTGATAATATTAACTTTATTGTTCTATAAAAGTGTTATTTAAACAAATATATATATACATATATATATGTATATATAATAATTTTATTCAATTATTTATGTGTATATTAAAAATCTTAACTCTACCGTGCTATACAAGTGTAACTAAAATAAATATATAATAATTTTATATGATATTAAATTATAACATAGTAAAATAAATACTCAATTTGACATTAATAATAATAGTTAAATTGAAAAAGAAAATAGTAACATACAATTAAAGTGATTCTAATTATTTATTTATAAAAAAATTATTTTAAAAAATTAAATATAAGTATGTTGCGATTAGATTAAGAAAAAAATAGATAGATTAATTACATTGAGTGTTGATTTTTCTTTAATATCTATTTTAAATCTGTTTATACATATTATATATAATTATATATATGTATATAAAGTTTAAATTAAATATAAATTTTTCCTAATAAATAACTTCATATGGAAACTCAATATAAATAAGATAGATAAAAAAATAAGAAATATATTTAATTTTAATATAAAAATTGAATACTTGAATAAAAGTGAAAAAAGTATAAGAAAATTAATTTGTAAAGTATTTTTTAGTATATATAATTATTTTAAATTTTATTTATGGGTAGTTTAGATTAAGTAGAAGTCTTTTAAATATTAGATTTTAGAAATAATTAAGGATAAGGGTATATTATGTGGCACTTAAAAAAAAAAAAAAAAGAACAGAAGAGAAGAGAGATATGCTACATAGGAGAATTTTTTTTTGAGGATAAACAGTACTTTTACATACATATATATATATATATATATAAAATTAAATATAAATTAATATTAAGATATCAATAAGATAGACAAAAAATATAATATATATATATATAAAAGAAAATTAATTTGGTCGGTATAATTAAGCACATTCTGTCTTGTTTACTTATTTGTATATCAAGATAATTTTTTTTCAAAATCATAATAATTAAATTATAATTATATATATGAAAAATATGTATTTTTCAAATAAAGTCCATATAAAATTAGTTATTATAATTGAAATTGAATTTGTGTATAACTTTATATGTTAATAGAAAATATATGCTGATGTGGATTTTTTAGAAAAAAGTAGAATTTTAGAATGTGTATATCAAGATAATTTTTTTCAAAATCATAATAATTAAATTATAATTATATATATGAAAAATATGCATTTCTCAAATAGAGTCCATATAAAATTGATTCTTATAATTTAAATTGAGTTTGTGTATAACTTTGTATATTAATAGAAAATGTATGCTAATGTGAATTTTTTTAAAAAAAGTAAAGTTTTAGAATGTGCCACGTAAATAAAAGAAAAATACTATTTTTAGTAAAGTATATATATGATATGATAGGTCATAATTAACACACATGAATCACCATCAAATCATAATTAACCATACAATAAATCATAAACAAATATTACAAATGTCATAACAGTAAGATATACACGGAGTAATGTTGGGGATCATGAAAAAAGTATTATGAAGATAATCATGAAAGATTTTTTACCTTAGAATTATACATATAATAAAACACCACACACTAATAAAAGGATAAAAAATTTTCACAATATATTTTATAATATTTTTTTCATAATCCTTAATATTAGTGATATAGACGTTCCAAAATGAACAGAATTTCTCATGCAGTGACAAACGGGCTTTGGTATTCCTACTTGCACAAAACACTAGGCCGGAGGTTCCTTTCAGAATCCTCTATTCCTTTTGGGCACATATATATAAAAATAGGCCATTCTATTCTAACCCAAAAATTAACTTAGTAGGCTCGATCCAAATTTTAAAATTTTAATTTTTATTATATTTTAATATAAATTTATTAATAAATATAATACATATTAAACATTAAAATAATTTTTTTATTTATTATAATACACCCTAATCAATTATACGTATTATTCTTATTTAAATGTTTTTATCTTCTTCTCCAAGTTTTAATTGTTTCTCTTTTTCTTCTTCACTTCAAAATTTTAATCCACTCCACCAAAACTTACTATTATCCTCAGAATCATAATTTTTTTCTTATATTGTTAATTGCAAACAGAAAAAAGTTTGAACAAAATTAAACAATGAATGAGAGTAATAATCAAAACAGTTTTTTGAAGCAACTCATCAAAGATAAGGCAAGTATTCACATAAATATCAATGTATAATTATTGATTTATGTGTGTGTGTGTGTGTTTTTTTTAATACATAAAAACAAATATTCAGCTTGTTTTTCATTGTTATTGTTCGAAATTACAGAACCGAACAATTTCATTTTGTTTGGCAGTGTATAACCGAACAAAGTAAATTTATTCGGTTCTGAAAGTCTAAACAAATTCATTTTGTTCAATTTTGAAAGTCTGTACAATAATGATGAAAAATAGGCTGAATGTTCATCGTTCTCCTTCGCCGTTCTCCTTCTCCTTTGCTAGTGCCGGATTCAGGCCCGGCCCTGAGATTTCCGGGGCCCAAAGCCGATAATCAACTGATAAATTTCTAGGGTCCTTCACAATTTTGTAAAAGGACAAAAGATTTAATGTGTCAAAATCACAAAAAATACTTAGCATTACATTACAACAACTAATAAGTACCGCTTGATTCTCGCTCTTCTTACATTTTTAGAAATAAATAAATCAATCATATTTGCATAATCTAGTTTTTTTTTTGCAAAATCATTTTCAATTGATAACAATGCTAATTATTTTAAATGAGTCTTTCAATTTTTTTAATGAGCCAATTTATTTTAAATTAGTTTGGGCCTTCCTTAATTTTTTTTGGACTTAAAACATACCTAATATATTACACTAAACTATAATAGGAGGGGGGCCTTTTTTGGGTCTATTGTCAATGGATAACAATGCTAATTTTTTTCAATAGGATTTTTAATTTTTGAATGGGTCAATTTATTTTAAGTTAGTTTGGGCCTTATTCAAATTTTTTTGGACTTAAAACATACCTAACATATTACACTAAATTATAATAGGAGGTCCCCCCTTTTTTGGGTCTATTTCGAGGGGTCCTAGGCCATAGCTTGGTGGGCCTATACCCAGGGCCAGCCCTGGCCGGGTTTTCTGATCGTGTTCCATGTATGTATGTGAATAAAAGAAAGATTTTTCAAAAGTAATTTGAATTTTTTTAAATTTGTTTTATTTGAGTGTACCATAAAAGGGTAATTTAAGAAACAAAAATAAAATATATTAAGAATAAATTATAACCCTAAATATTTTAATAAGGTATAGCTAAAAATTAAGTTCCCTTAAATATTTTTTAGGTGTAAATATAATAAGGGTGTTACTAGGGAGCCCGAAATTTTGGGGCTCAAATGCCCCAAAATTTCCATATAAGGAAATAAAAAAAAAAACAAGGCAAAAAAAAAAAGAAAAAAAAAACAAACTTATCCAAAAAAGAAAATTTGAGCCATTTGAGCCACAGTTTTTAGGGCCATCAATCATTTTCCATATAATAATCCCCATATAAAAAGCTATCAAAATAGGAATTTATTGTTAGGCCCGACTGGAATATGTTGTTTGGCTCAACAGGGTAGAAAGGGAATCATGTCTGTTTGATATCATTTTCATATTTAGGAGTTGTTTGAGGTGTTCTAAATAAGTGTATTTTTTGATTTTTTGGACTAAAAAGTTAAGGAAAAAAATATGATTGTTTGGAATAACTTTTTGACTTTTTATAAAAAAAATGTATATTAAAAAATTATATAAATTAGTATATAGGAGAAGATTGAGATAGAATAGGTGGTACAGTGGGATGAATTCAGGACAGCGTGTGCAGAGTGTAGGCTGGGATATGATTCCTTGCTTTTCGAGTTTTGAATTGGAGGTGTTGTTCGGCCCGTGGGGCCCACCACGGGTCTCATTTTGCTAATCAAAATCGTTCAATGTGTAGAATTTGTCGAGTACTATATACTTATTAAAAAATCAAATTGATCGGATATTGATACCTATCTGATCGAATTAGCTTTTTTTTAATCGTTAACTATAACACCATCCATTTGATAAATTTTAACTGATTTGATCATATAGTTACCGATATCCGATTAACGTGATTGTTTACAATCATATAGTACTCGACGAGTTCTACACATTAACGGTTCAGATTATTAAAACGGGACCCATGATGGGCCCCCACGGGCCGAACAACACCGTGTTATTTGTGCACCTAAATAAATGCAATTTTTCCAAAACGTCAGCTCCGCCTGTGGGACATCAGAGTTGTCTGAAATTTAATTATGTGTAAAATTAATTTTTTAATTTTTTTTTTGTGAATAGTGATAATTTTTTAACTTTTTGAGTAACTTTTTGACTTTTTATCTTTTTTAAGACATGCCAAACCAGGCTTTAGTGTTTTAAACAACAATAAGATTAGGGAAAGTCCTAATTAACTTGAAAATTTATTAACTCTCCACATGAGAGCTCACCTTAAAATGGAGACTTTTAAGGGAAAAAATAGAGTTTCAATTAATTAATTTGTCATTACTAGATAAGTAGAGAAAATAAGTATGTATTTCTTTTTATTTCCTTTGAATATCTTTTAGGATTGTAGCGCCATGATACATAGAACTAAAAAATAAAATAAAATAAATAAGTATTTCAAATACGTGACAACCACCTTCTTAATTAAGCAAATTAATTATATTAATTATATACTTATTGCTAATTATGTGATTATGTGTTATGTGAATTATGTGCTATATGATATATGCTTGCATTGATTGGTATTATAGTGTTATTGTGAACAAATATGTAAAGGAATGAAATAAACCTGTCTGATTCGCTAATTTTAACAAGTTAGAATTAAGAAAATTGGATAGGAATTAGAGCATAATTCAGTATAATTAAATTTAGTGTAATTAAGATTATAAAGATGAGAATTAAATTAATTTAAGTGAATTTAATTCCAATTAGTTAATACAACACATACATGTAGAGAGAGGGAGAGTCTTGGAGAGTAAGAGTTCAACAGAAGAAGAAATAGAGAAAGAAGAGAAGCTTATGCAAATCATTGCAACCACACCTTGTCCTTTATAAATCACCCACTCTAAGTAAGATTTCTTCTCTCTAATCCCGTGCATCTGAAGAATCATGCTCATGACTATGGAATTCAAGAATTATCAAGAAAAATATAAGGTTAATAGAAAGATTTGTTCTTGTAATTAGAAGGTTGTTACATGCATGGCTTTAAATGAAAGGAATGAGTAAATTAACTCTTAAATTTACCTTGCATGGCATGAATTTTTCATATCCTTGTTGTTTCTTGTAGTTACAAATAATTTCATGCATGAACCTCATGAACTCAAATGATTTCTTAATGAGGTTGTTTTGTAATTCAATTGAAATGTAAGCTTTTCAAATTGAAAACTAAGGGAGTTGATTTCAAGTGTTAATCTCTAGTTTGATCTCCCTTTTCTGTTGAGGGTCTAAATTCAAGGTTGTTGATATAAATTTATGGCTTGAAACATGTGAAATTGAGACCAAAATGAAGTGAAGATGAGGACCCAAACAAGAGCAGATTTTTGGAGTCTAACAAACCCAGCACCGCACGTGCGGAAAATAGGGCAGATTTGAGGAGCATTTTACTTAAATTGTAGGTGCGGGAGGAAGGTGCGGAGGTGTCCCCGCACGTGTGGCAAAGACCCCTGCACGTGCGGTAGTTTGGGTAATCCGGGTTTTGTTTTTCGCTTCTCTTCTCCACCCTCCGGGCCTCCGTTTACATGGTTTTAAAGTGTTTTCATGATCATTTGCATCTCACGAGTGCATTGGAGTGCATAAATGAAAAATTAGAACTGAATTAGTAAAGACGAGTAGTTATTGAATAAGTAACAACCGAATCAAATAGAATAGGCTAGCGATATGAATGTCATTGAATTATTGTGCTTGAATTTGTTTGTTTAGGTCGGATGCCGAACCAATAGTACGTGTATTGAGAAGCCTACTGTGAGTAACAATGTTGTAAAGATATGTTCTGTAACGCCCTCAAAATAAACCCATAAATCATCCAACAATAGCATGTTTAGACAAAAGAGAATGAAGCATAAATATATTCCATCAGAGTAATCATTACAAAATGTATTACATGTTGACAACAAAAGTAAATGCCCTATGGGCTTACAACTTTCCAAGTCAACACTTGGTTACAAAAAGAGAGTGCTAACTCTATACAAAGAAATCCCTTGGCTTGATATACATGTAATACAACAAAACAACAAAAGGAGTCCCAGCCACTAAGCCTCCCAAGCTACGTCCTTGGAGGTGGCATGCTACCTGTACGTGAAAATAATGTCCCATATAGGGTGAGCCACAGCCCAGTAGAAATATACTAAACCAACTATAAACAATGACTAAGATAATAGCATTCAACAGATGGTCGATACTTATATTCCAACTCATGCCATATTACAATTTCATGACAATCATATTTATGTTACATTTCACTTTCCATTTCTTATTCAACTTTGAATTTGAAACAAGGCTTAGAACCTGGCCAAAAAATTTAATGAGATTATAACTCATTGCTAAAACACTTTCGAAATTCAAGACGAATACACATTTTGGTGTTGTATCTATAACTCATAAACCACTTCCTTACTTCACAGGTGATACACATTTTGGTGCTGTATCAATATAACATAGAAACACTTCTATACTTCACAATTGATAATGATATACATTTTAGTGCTATATCAAATCAAACAAACACTTCCATACTTCACCATGATACACATTGTAGTGCTATATCACTGTCACACAAATTCCGGATTAGAGGTCCATCCCCTATCTCCCCCTAAACTATGGAGTACATCCCCTATCTCCTCCCACACATCACAATGTATATAAATACAGATCATATACATAATCAATCAAAACATAAAGTTAATGTATTTTTCAGCCGTCATACTCGATGACACATTCCATTGATTAGTTTTAGTTTGTCTAATCATCATGCATTGTCTACAACAATCAAGACTATCCTCCACCGATAGCCCAAAGCAGTTATTTCTAAATAGAAAATAAATGCACCAAATGTATAAATTATCAACATTTTCCTAGGTGAGCGATAAATTAATCCAACTACACCCTTTAATCCCATACCTTTCCAATTTGAATATTTCCTATTCAATTTCTCATTTCCCAAAATTAATTATACAAATTAATTTATCAACAATTAGGGCTTTTTCCCATAATTACAACACCAACCCTAAGGTTCCATTCTCATCAAAAATCCAACACCAAGTCCTTTTTTCCAATGTATTACATACATAAAGGTTTTAAACTTTGAAAACCCCTCTTTTGAAAATTACACAATGGGCCCAAACTTTCTCGAAATTACCCAACAACCCCCAACGTATCGAAATACTAAAATCCAAAGACAAAGCTCATAAGATGGAGTAGGATATCCCTACCTCGAAATTAGAGCTCAAATGGAGAAGAAGACCAAAACCAAAGTGCTCCAAACTCCAAACTTTTCGAATTAAAACGAAGCCCTCGACGATCAATACACTTTTTACAAAGGCCGAAGGATAGGAGAACACTCTAACTAGATCAAACCCTAGCGAGAAGGTATTTTCTAGAGAGAGGAGCTCTCAAAATCGGTTTTTAGAAAGTAAGAGAGAGAGTGTGAGTGTAAAAAGTGATTCAAAAATGCCCAGCTGCCATCTGATATACGACAGGTCTGCTCGAGCGGAGAACAGGATGCTCGAGCGTCAAGAACAAAAAACTAGATCCGCTCGAGCATAAGAAGTCCCGCTCGAGCGCCAAGACACAAGAATAAAGTACATCTGCTCGAGCGCGAAAACCAGTCCGCTCGAGCGTAGATTTCCCCCTCCCAGAACTTTCACAGACAAAGCACTACCCGCTCGAGTGCCAACATACCCGCTCGAGCGCGACCCGCTCAAGTGTAAAGAAACCCGCTCGAGCGTGAAAAAAACACCTGCAGAAGTTTTGCAAGGGCACGAAATACTAGAAGTATGGAATCTCTGCTCGAGCGCACAAGGACCCGTTCGAGCGGACCACTCAAAAACTGGGCAACAAGAATTTGAACTAAGGCTTAACCCACCTGTTCGAAACACGCCCAACACATCCTAAAACTCAAACATATGGAATTAAAGGATGACAACAAGGTATACAACCACCAACTTCACGAAACCAAAGTCCGGAACACAACAAATACAGAAAGGGAAAACTGGGATCGCTATAACCTTCCCCCCTTAAAGAATTTCGTCCCTGAAATTAAATACAAGTTTTTTTTCAAAAATAAGATTTTCTCAATTCCCAACATTATTACAATGCGAAATTCAACAACTCGACCCGTTACCGGTCATCTCATCTCTTTTCAAGAGGCAATTTACAACATTTCCCACAACATGTATTATAGATATGCATTCCCTGAAATTCCACAAATTTCAATTCCATATTACACAATTTTATATCATATTCAATGCTCATGATATATTTCTATTTTAAGGCAAGTTTCAAAACATACTTCCATAAACCAAAACATATACAATGTTTTACAACTTAAGACATATATAATGCTCTTAAAGTTCAACAATATTACAAAATTACCAATGCATGGTTACACATCAACAAACAAGTCCGGATATTTCTCACAGACTTTTAATTCACGTTCCCAAGTAGTTTCTTCCACTCCGTTATGCTTCCACAAAACTTTTACCAAGGGAATGGTCTTGCCTCGTAAGACTTGATCCCGCTTATCCAAGACCCGAACCGGTCTCTCCTCATACGAGGCATCCTCATCTACCTCTAAGATGGTCCAATCCAACACGTGCGATGGATCCGGCTCGTACCTCCGAAGCATACTAACATGAAAGACGTCATGAACTCCGGACAACTGCGGTGGCAAAGCCAAACGATAAGCAACCTCCCCAATCCTCTCAAGGATCTCAAAGGGACCGATAAACCGAGGGGATAACTTCCCACTCTTTCCAAACCTCATCAAACCTCGCCTCGGTGATATTTTCAAGAAAACATGATCACCCGTTTCGAATGCCAAAGGCCTCCTCCTACGGTTGGCATAACTCTTTTGGCGACTCTGGGCTGTAACAAGCCTCTTACGGATAAGCTCAACTTTCTCCGTCGTTTCCCTCACTAACTCCGGGCCCAACAAAAGTGCATCACCCACCTCGGCCCAACAAACCGGAGACCTACACGGTCGGCCATACAAGGCCTCAAACGGTGCCATACCGATGCTTGACTGGAAACTGTTGTTGTAGGCAAACTCCACCAAGGGCAAGTGCCTCTCCAACGTCCCACTAAAGTCAAGGACACAACCTCGAAGCATATCCTCAAGGATCTGAATAGTACGCTTGGACTGCCTGTCAGTTTGAGGATGATAAGCCGTGCTAAAGGTCAACTTGGTGCCCAAGGCACCCTGCAAACTCTGCCACAATCTAGTAGTAAAACGAGGGTCTCTATCCGAGATGATCATCACTGGGACCCCGTGCAACCTCACTATGTCCCGAATATACAAATCGGCAAGATGATCTATCGAATCTCTCACGCGCATAGGGATAAAGTGCGCCGACTTAGTCAACCGGTCTACAACCACCCAAATAGCATCACTACCCCGCTGAGTCCTCGGAAGACCTACAACGAAGTCCATAGTGACATGCTCCCATTTCCACTCAGCAATAGGTAAGGGTTGCAACAAACCCGCTGGCCTCTGATGCTCGGCCTTCACTTGCTGACAAGTAAGGCATTTAGATACGAAGATTGCCACATCCTTCTTCATACCCTGCCACCAAAACTGGCGACCCAAATCCCGATACATCTTAGTGCCTCTCGGATGCACCGCAAGGCGTAAATGGTGAAACTCTCAGAGTACCTCCTCTCGGCAAGACTCCGGCACAAACAAACGGTCTCGGTATCTCACACTCTGGTTAGGATACACAGACAAACCCTTCTCAACCTTCCCACTAGAGATCTTCTCTTGGAGGGATTCTACCTCAAGGTCACCTCGCTGTGCCTCTAACACTCGGCTCACAAGTGTAGGCTGTGCAACAACGGAAAACAAGGCCGCAGCCTCAACGGATTCGCCCAGAAGCAAATCAAACTCTCCAAGTGCCCCCAACATCTCCCACTCCCGGATGGCTATATAAGCTACATCACTAATGGATTTTCTGCTAAGGGCATCGGCCATAACATTGGCCTTTCCCAGGTGATAGTGCAACTCAAAATCGTAGTTCTCAATGAACTCCATCCACCTTCTCTGCCTCAAATTCAAGCCTCTTTGTGTAAATAGATACTTTAAACTCTTATGGTCCGAGAACACCTCGAACCTCTCACCATAAAGGTAGTGCCTCCAAATCTTCAAGGCAAAAATCACGGCTGCTAGTTCTAGGTCATGTGTAGGGTAATTCTTCTCGTGAATTTTCAACTGACGTGAGCCATAGGCTATTACTTTCCCCTCTTGCATCAACACACAACCCAAACCCTCTCGTGAGGCATCACAATAAACCGCATAACCCAAACCTCTCTCCGGAATAATCAAAACAGGAGCGGTGGTCAATCTAACCTTCAGCTCTTTGAACGACTTTTCACAAGTCTCACTTCATACGAATTTGACCCATTTCCGCGTCAATCTAGTCAACGACGAAGCTAGTCTGGAGAAATCTTTCATAAACCGGTGATAATACCCAACTAATCCCAGAAAACTGCGGATCTCAAAAACACTCTTAGGCTGTGCCCAGTCTTGCACTGCCTCTACCTTGGATGCATCTATAGACACCCCTTTTCCGGATACCACATGGCCTAAGAACTTGACTTCTCCTAGCCAGAACTCATATTTCCCAAACTTGGCATACAGCTTATGGGCTCTAAGCAATTCAAGCACCACTCTCAAGTGTTCCTCGTGCTCCTCCTCCGAAGGTGAATAAATAAGAATGTCGTCTACGAAAACGACCACAAAGCGATCTAAGAATTCCCGGAAGATTCGGTTCATCAAATCCATAAAGACTGACGGTGCGTTGGTGAGCCCAAATGGCATCACCAGAAACTCATAATGGCCGTATCGCGTGCGGAATGCTGTTTTAGGAATATCCTCCTCCCTGACCCTCAACTGGTGGTAACTCGATCTCAAGTCTATCTTAGAGAAACAACGGGACCCCTTTAACTGGTCAAACAAATCATCTATACGGGGCACAGGGTACTCATTCTTGACCGTAGCCCGATTCAATTTCCGGTAGTCGATACAAAGTCTCAAGGCACCATCTTTCTTTTTAGCAAAGAGGGCCGGTGCTCCCCACGACGAAACACTAGGGCGAATGAAGCCCTTATCTAACAATTCTTGGAGCTGAATCTTCAACTCACTCAACTCGGCTGGGGCAAAACGATAAGGTGCCATAGAAATCGGCGCTGTGCCGGGCACTAAATCAATAGAGAACTCGATCTCTCGGTGAGGTGGCAAACTAACGAGATCTTCGGGAAAAACATCCGAATACTCACAAACAACTCTCGGTAATACAATTTGGGTCTCGTCACACTCACCACTCATGAAGCTAGCGAGAAGACCACTAAGTTCACTCCGCCCTCACGAATCATACACCGGTGGTAACACACTACCAACCCGATCCCCCAAGAAATGGAAACACTCCCCGCTCAAGGTACATACTGTAACCCTCTGGCGGTAGCAATCGATAACAGCCCGGTATGACGATAGCCAGTCCATACCCAAAATAACATCAAAACCCGTCATGGGCATAACCACAAAAGGAAACGAAAGCCGACGATCTGCTACCTCTATATCACACCGTTTACACCCTTGTTTCAAAATCAACTCTCTCCCAATAGGTGATACAACACATATAGGAGATGCTAACTGTGCCAACTACAAACCCAAAACAGATGCAAATTCAGCAGATACAAAGGAATGAGATGCACCCGTATCAATCAACACACTAGCAACCGAGTTACAAAACAGAAAGGTACCTCTCACAACAGATGGAGCTGGTACTAGGTCCTGCACGGTAACAGCATACACGCGCCCTGTAGGCCCCTGATCAACCTGCTCACCTCTAGGAGTAAAAGACTGCTGCACAGACTGGGACGATGAAGCCCCCTGATTGGCCCTTGAAGCCTGCATTGACTGAGCTGGCTGAAAACTCTGCCTCTGCCCAGATGCACCAGATGTGCCACTCAACTGCGGGCAAAACCTCTTCAGGTGCCCCGCCTGACCGCACTGATAACAAGACAGTGACTGACCCCTGCCCTGACTCTGGCTCTGCGGTCTACCTGAAGATGAAGCAGCTCTCTGATCTCCTCCCCTCTGTGGGCAAGTTGGAGACTTGTGACCCAGCTGGCCACATTTAAAACAAGTCACGTCTCCCTGACTGCCTTTCCCAGAGCCTACGCTCGGCATTGGAAAGGTAGATCTAGCAAAACCTCCCTGAGACTGCTGAGGGTGTGAACCCCTCTGTCTCCTGCCATCACCTTGACCATCCTGACTCCTCTTGGAGCCTTTCTGCCCCTCCTCCTCCTGCATTATGATCTCCATATGGGTTGCAGCATCAACCAAATGCCCATAGTCTCAAGTCATAGACCCGCCAATTCTCATCTTGAGGCCGTGCCTCAACTTCTTCTCAAACTCGATACAACGGCGTTCCTCGGACGCCACAAGTTCAGGTGCAAACCTGGACAAACTAGTAAATGCAGCCTCAAACTCAGCTACTAAAGAACTCAGCTGCAAAAACTGGCAGAACTGGTCTCTCAGCTTCTCCCTGATAGCTGGTAAGAACTTCTCCTGGAAAGCATTCACAAAAGCCTCCCAAGTGCCATCCAAACGGCCCTTCACGAATTTCCACCACTGACCCGCATCCCTCTTCAGCTGGAAAGATGCTAAGGTCACTTTCAAGGCTCCGTCCTCGATGCCTAGCATCTCGAACGTCTTTGTCATTTGTTCTAACCACTCATTTGCCTTAAGTGGCTCTTTTGGATCCCCAACGTCCGGATTAGACCGGAAGAACTCCTTCTTCAAAAAGAAAGGCCCTGCATCAACGACCTGGGCCTGCACTGGATTCTCAGCTCTGAGAATTCCCATAGACTCCCTCAAAGCATCGGCTATCCCACGGGCTAAAGCAACCATAGCCTGCTGACCCGCTGGCTCGGCCAGATTGGCCTGGCCAACACCCTCCTGTTGCTCCGGAATCTCATCCGGTATAGGCATCCCCTGCCTCTTAGGCCTATCTTGCCTACCACCACGTCCTCGTCCTGACATCCTAATAAAGGTAACGAAGAACGTTAGCACATTCACAAATGTGCCGAAGCTATAACACTCGCGAACTAATGCATGGACAACTGTAATTCATTCCACGCAAGCACATAATCACATAAACACTTACGAATTTCATTTCCGGATAATGACAGTCCCAAGGCGTTACTAGAGTTCCGGTTAGAAACAGTATTGATCAAGTACTTTTCCAACAAGACTCATAAAAACCCAAGGATCCAATTGATATCCTAGAAATTAAATCCCATACCTAAATAATCATATAAACATGTTATCAAATAAACACATACTATCATGTATAAGTCTCTAACAAGCGAGACAAACCCATTGTGATACTAATCACTTCCCACGTACCCAAAGTATTCGAACCCGGTACGCTCTGATACCAAGTTGTAACGCCTTCAAAATAAACCCATAAATCATCCAACAATAGCATGTTTAGACATAAGAGAATGAAGCATAAATATATTCCATCAGAGTAATCATTACAAAATGTATTACATGTTGACAACAAAAGTAAATGCCCTATGGGCTTACAACTTTCCAAGTCAACACTTGGTTACAAAAAGAGAGTGCTAACTCTATACAAAGAAAGCCCTTGGCTTGATATACATGTAATACAACAAAACAACAAAAGGAGTCCCAGCCACTAAGCCTCCCAAGCTACGTCATTGGAGGTGGCATGCTACCTGTACCTGAAATGATGTCTCATATAGGGTGAGCCACAGCCCAGTAGAAATATACTAAACCAACTATAAACAATGACTAAGATAATAGCATTCAACAGATGGTTTATACTTATATTCCAACTAATGCTATATTATAGTTTCATGATAATCATATTTATGTTACATTTCATTTTCCATTTCTTATTCAACTTTGAATTTGAAAACAAGGCTCAGAACCTAGCCAAATAATTTAATGAGATTATAATTCATTGCTAAAACACTTTCGAAATTCAAGACGAATACACATTTTGGTGTTGTGTCTATAACTCATAAACCATTTCCTTACTTCACAGGTGATACACATTTTGGTGCTGTATCAATATAACATAGAAACACTTCTATACTTCACAATTGATAATGATATACATTTTAGTGCTATATCAAATCAAACAAACACTTCCATACTTCACCATGATACACATTGTAGTGCTGTATCACTGTCACACAAATTCCGGTTTAGAGGTCCATCCCCTGTCTCCCCCTAAACCGTGGAGTACATCCCCTATCTTCTCCCACACATCACAATGTATATAAATATAGATCATATACATAATCAATCAATACATAAAGTTAATGTATTTTTCAACCGTCATACTCGATGACACATTCTATTGATTAGTTTTAGTTTGCCTAATCATCATGCATTGTCTACAACAATCAAGACTATCCTCCACCGATAGCCCAAAGCAGTTATTTCTAAATAGAAAATAAATGCACCAAATGTATAAATTATCAACATTTGCCTAGGTGAGCGATAAATTAATCCAACTACACCCTTTAATCCCATACCTTTCCAATTTGAATATTTCCTATTCAATTTCTCATTTCCCAAAATTAATTATACAAATTAATTTATCAACAATTAGGGCTTTTTCCCATAATTACAACACCAACCCTAAGGTTCCATTCTCATCAAAAATCCAACACCAAGTCCATTTTTCCAATGTATTACATACATAAAGGTTTTAAACTTTGAAAACCCCTCTTTTGAAAATTACACAATGGGCCCAAACTTTCTCGAAATTACCCAACAACCCCCAACGTATCGAAATACTAAAATCCAAAGACAAAGCTCATAAGATGGAGTAGGATATCCCTACCTCGAAGTTAGAGCTCAAATGGAGAAGAAGACCAAAACCAAAGTGCTCCAAACTCCAAACTTTTCGGATCAAAACGAAGCCCTCGACGATCAACACACTTTTTACAAAGGCCGAAGGATAGGAAAACACTCTAACTAGATCAAACCCTAGAGAGAAGGTATTTTCTAGAGAGAGGAGCTCTCAAAATCGGTTTTTAGAAAGTAAGAGAGAGAGTGTGAGTGTAAAAAGTGATTCAAAAATGCCCAGCTGCCATCTGATATACGACAGGTTCGCTCGAGCGGAGAACAAGACGCTCGAGCGTCAAGAACAAAAAACTGGATCCGCTCGAGCGTAAGAAGTCCCGCTCGAGCGCCAAGACACAAGAATAAAGTACATTCGCTCGAGCGCGAAAACCAGTCCGCTCGAGCGTAGATTTCCCCCTCCCAGAACTTTCACAGACAAAGCACTATCCGCTCGAGCGTGAAAAAAACACCTGCAGAAGTTTTGCAGGGGCACGAAATACTGGAAGTATGGAATCTCCGCTTGAGCGCACAAGGACCCGCTCGAGCGGACCACTCAAAAACTGGGCAACAAGAATTTGAACTAAGGCTCAACCTACCTGTTTGAAACACGCCCAACACATCTTAAAACTCAAACATATGGAATTAAAGGATGACAACAAGGTATATAACCACCAACTTCGCGGAACCAAAGTCCGGAACACAACAAATACAGAAAGGGAAAACTACGATCGCTATATGTTGAAATTGTATTTATTTTCTGAATGATAAATTGTATTGTTTCTAAACGGTTACTTTTTATCGATTGAATGATAATCCTCTTTTGAATTATTTTCGTGGCATCCATAGTGTATCGTTATTGATATTGTTATTGATATCGCTATTGTTACAAGGATCTCTGTCAGTTCTAAATCTTGGAACTATTGTTATTGTTTGATAGCCATCAATTGATTGTTCGGTCTTTATAAGACCTATTGTATTGTTGCTATTGGATGTACCATGTATGACCTATATGAATATGATTAATTGAATTGAACGACTAAACGATTGATTGAGAAATAATATTGATTGAAAATGTTCTAATCGTAATCGATTGTTTCAAAGACTGTAAGGACATCGTTCTTAATCTCTTTACACATCTGTTATTTATTGGGCTTTAACTCACAGTTTATTATATACATGTAGGTGGCCAGGCACCGGATCAAAGCTAGAGGCGTCGACCCGAATCCTTGTTTTGTCAAGCCAGCTATTGTCCCTCATTGCGAGGTTCTGAACTATCATATGTCAAGGCCTTTTGGGTGGTTCAAATTCACTCTTTTGAGTTTGCCAAGTGAAAAGAATGTTTTAAGACTTTTAATGATATTACTTTTGGCGATGAAATTAATTCCCTAACTTGTATTTTGTCTTGTATATATGTGTTGATGAGCATAAATGGTTATGGATATGTCTATGTATATGAAAGTTTATTTGCATTCAGGTCCTCACAGCTCATGGGACATTATCTTATTATTGATTGGCTTCCACCAGTCCTTTTATATTGTAATATTGTTATTATTGTTTAGCAGACCTTTGGTAATCACGGATTACTAGTCGGTTACGGTATTATTAAACCTATAGGGGCGGGTTTGGGTCATGACAAAATATATATCTATATATATAAATAATTCTGTTTGTTTAAGTTTTTTAAGTTTTTAGAATTTGTGTTCTAAATTTTTTTCTCAAAAATTAGAAACTAGTTTGACAAAAATAAATATTAAAAAACACATTTTTAAAATTGTTTAAAATTATTATTTTCCAAAAAAGCGAAAATCATATAAAAATAATGAGTTTTTAATTTTTTGGTTTTTTTAACAAACAAATTTTTGAAATTTTTTAGATTTTTTTTTTTAGAATTTTTTTTTTTTTTTTGAAAACTCAAACAAACAAATTGAATCAGAAACTTTGATACAGGTTACTTGATTTTTTAATTAAAAGAAAGGTAAAAGAAAATGTTGATATTTAAAGATGAATTTGTTCTTTTTGTAAATTTATTTATTTATTTATTTATTTTTTTTTCACACAACTTTGTAACATAGGATTGTAGCATTGGTTCTAAAAATGTCTAAGAACTCATCTAAATCGATCATGGTATCTAACACAACTCTTTACATGAGTTGAGTTTCATCTTTTTGTGAATCTCAACTCATGTGAGAAGTCCTTTCTGGGGGAAAAAAAATGAAGAAAAAAAACTATGTAAAAAGATTGTATCCATTTCTATAATTAGTTCTTGTTTAATTATTTCTAAGTTTTGATAGATCCATATGAATTTATTCTTCAATAGTTTCATAATAATCACTTATTTACGTGAGGCTTTTGATATCAATAATACATATCGATAAATTAATTAATTGGAAATCACTTATTTATGTGAGGCTTTTTTTTTTTTTGGGGCTATGTACACGAGTTTTTATTAATAATCACTTATTTAGATTCATATGAATTTGTTCTTCCTCTCTCTCTAGTAATATAGATTGATAACTTAATTAATTAAAGTATATTAAGGTTAGGGTATTATATATATATATATATTTTTTTTTCCTGTTAAAATAAAAACAGCCTCCACATTGAGCTGGGCTCTATGTGGGCAGTTGGTAACTTTTGAGTAAATTGGAGAGATTCTCTAGACTTAGGCCTTGTTTGGGAAGGCTAAATAAGTGCACTTTTTGTCTTTTTTAACTAAAAAATTGAGGTTGAAAATATGGATGTTTGGGTTAACTTTTTGACTTTTTATGGAAAAATGTGTAATAAAAAATTGTGAAAATTGGTTTTTTAGAGGAAAATTTGAATTGGGAGTTGTGCAGCCGTAATTGTTGACTTTTGGTGAATAGTGTTAACTTTTTGAGTAACTTATTGTTTGAACAAAAATAACAGAAAGTTTGAAAACTCATTTTCTTTAGGTTAGAAATTAATTTTAAGAAATTTAGAAATAAATTAAATGTAAAATGTACACTTTGTTTGGTTTCATTTTCAAAATCTATTATTTGAAAGAAAAAAAAAAAACTAAAAACTAATTTTTTCAACAATATTTTCAAACTAAATTTTAAAAATAATTTGCCAAACAAAATTTCCTTATTAATTTTCATTATTTCTACTTTAAAACCATAATATTAAAATCACGTATATTTTTTTACCGATGATTTTGGCCATAAGTCCATCTTTATAAGATTTTATCGTCAGAAAAGACAAGCTTATAAATTTTGTTGCAATAAAGACAAACCCAAACAAAGAACTATGTCTACTTAGAGTATTATTATCAAACTCATTAAAGTATTTTCTTTTTTATTTTATAGCACAAAATCATAGACAGGGCCAGCCCAACCTTCAATGAGGCCTAAAGCGAAATCTCAATAAGTGAGCTTTTTTTTATTTTATTTTTATATTTAAATGTTTTACAATACAAATTTTGGGAGTTATCTAAGGGAACGGCTTCTCTCTAGTCTAATCACGGACTGGAGAGTGTTGTTGGGTCCGTAGGGCCCATCATGGGTCCTGTTTCAATAATTCAAACTGTGCAATGTGTAGAACTCGTCGAGTACTATATGATTATAAACAATTACGTTGATCGGATATTGATAGCTATGTGATCTAATCGATTTTGTATGAAAAAAATAGACAGTGAAAAATAAATAGCTTACAAAAATCTGATTTAATCACATATCTATCGATATCCGATCAACACAATGTTTTACAGGCATATAGTACTCGACGAATTCTACACATTAACGGTTTGGATTATTAAAACGGGACCTGTAGTGAGTCTCTACAGATCCAACAATACCTTTCAGTCCGTAATCGGATCGGAGGGAAGCTATTTCCTTATTTAAAGCCTTTATAAGGGTCTTGAAAAGTTCAAACTGTTAAATACATATAATTTATAAATTCAAAGTGAAGCTCATGTAAAGAAAAAAAATTTGAAAATTGAAAATAAACTTGTAAAACATATTCTAAATTGACGTAGGCTGTTTTTCAAAGTAACTCTTTCTAAATTAACTGATTGGATAATTTCAAAATTTGTGTAACTTTTTTTCAATGTGTGTACCTTCCAAAAATAATGGAGTGGGTACTTTGTACGAACATATGACAAATACGTAGTGCTTTTTTTTTTTTTTTTTTTCCCGCAATATGTATAACATGTATTATATTCATGGGTTGAAGTCTTTTTATTATAATATTTCAAAATAAACTTTTAAAAAAAATATAAATATATAATTGTAATTTCTTTAAATTTAGGGCCTTCTTCACAAATTGGGCCTAAAGCCTTTGCTTTAGTTGCTTGACTATTAAGCCAGGTTTGATCATGGAAACACA
>CM069907.1:115502170-115656596 GCA_036172215.1 Camellia granthamiana
TGATCAAAAGTTTAAGTCAGAATTACCTACTTGGTTTCTGAGATGGTGGACACATTATGGTGCCATTCCAGACATCTTCCCATCAGTAATTTTGGATCAAGTCAATTACTTTTCCACTGTTTTCTCATTCACTCCACAGCAAAGAGAATTCCCTCAATTGCTTATTTTTATATCCAAATATAAGATCCCTTGGATATTCAAATGGCAATATGGTATTTCTGGTAAAGTGATTCAGCGGCTACATAAGGTTAAATGGTGGGATAACTTCAAGATTCAACGAATTGTTGATATTGTTCAAACTGAGTTCCCGATTAACATTCATGCTCCTACACCTGCCATGGTTAAAGCTCATCAGATTCCAACTGCTCCAGTCACTCAAGGAAGCCAACTTCCTCCAGTCAATCTTGGAAGCCCATCATCCAGTTCTTCCAAGCCCAAGTCATCCAAATCAAAGATTAAATCCAAGTCAGCAAAGCCCAGTTCTGACCAGCCCAAGTCAAAGGATAAATCCAAATCAAAGGTTAAGCCCAAGTCCAAGTCATCCAAAGATGAACTCCTCCAAATGGCTCGTTTACTCATGGCCCAAGCCAAATCAGACTCGGATAACAGCAGTTCAGAAGGTGGTTCAGACGGTTCAAACTCTTCTGAAGGTTCAACTACTCAAAATCCATATGGACCCGAGTTCCAAGATGCTCAGGACCCATATGCTTAATTCAGTCATTGGATTCTATATAGCTATAATTATCAGCTTCAATCAATACTTGTCTTTTGAGAAAAGCTGCTGATATATATACCTATATTTGATTCCCTCAGTCACATGCCTCCAAGCAATGAATAGTAAAAAAGTCAACTTTACTGTTCACTATTCATCAAAAAGTCAACATTACTATTCATCATTCATCATGATTCATTCTACCGACAAATTCAGCACAGTAAAAGTTTTAATAATTCACCGAAAGCAGCAGACAACTCCCATGTGCTTCTGATGCTCCTTTCAAGTCAATACTATTCACTCACAAGGCTCACAGCAATCACTCACAAGGCTAACAGTAGTGGTCTCTTTTGATTATAAAAGGGCCTCTTCAGTCAAGAATAAGGCAGAGTTAGAAAAATTGAGAGCATCCCTTCCTCAGGAGAAAAACCTATCTCTGTAATTTTCTTTTCAAGTCCGTTTTCAAGTTATGTATTTTGAAGAATTGTTAGTTTCAATCCATTAAACAATTGTAAGTTTTATTATTAATGTTTATTTAAACTGTTTTCTTTATTATTTCTTACTGCTTCCAGATTAACTTATTTTTAGTATTATTTGTGCTGTTTCCTTCTGTTTGTTTTCTGCTTCCGTTAATAGAATGATATCATCCATTATTATAGATTATTTTAGAAAAATAATTTTTAATCCATTTTGAGTCATATCTCTCATACTTTTTTATATATTTTTAAAAAAATAAAAATAAATAAAAATTTATTCTTAACTATCTTCCCAAAACAACCATATATCCAATATTTACTCTTACCTCAAACGATTTTCTTGACTTTGGTAAGAAAGCAAGGTGAGGTTTTTTTTTTTGAACCAGGAAGAAAGCAAGGTGAGGTTGAGTTTTCCTTTCACAGCATCCTTCTGTCCATCCGTCCAAATTATATTTATTAACTATTTTAATATATATATATATAATTTTAAAAAATATATTAAAATTAAAACATCAAAATATGACCCTGAGCAGTCATTTTCATTCTTATATCTTTTATGAGCATCTCTAAGGGGATAATTAAACAAAACTTGTTAGACATTTTAGTCAATGTAAGTCTAATTTTGAGTTCCAATAGGCTAGCTATTTTACTATCCTATTTTTGGGTGGTTACAATTAAAGAGCCCTAGAGGCTCTCCAAACAATAATGTATATATATATATATTAAATTTTTGTATATTTATGTCTTGGATTTAGGATTTTATATATTATATATATGTGTGTGTGTAGCAATTTTATATGTTCTTTCAATTCTGTTTGATAAATTACGGAATAACTTATTTTATATTTTGTATTTTTTTCTCCTCATTCTACAGGTTTTGTATGTTTGTATGGACAAATTTATTATTATTGCAAATTTATATTAGTAAAATATCAACAATTAGCATTTTTTTATTTTAAAAATTAATTAAGTTAGTTTAAATGATTAGCTAAAATAAAGAGCATAGTTGGAGAACACAATAACTAAAGTAATTAGATAAAATAAATAGTGTATTTTTTTTTGTACCTCAACTAGTGAAAAGTAGAGAGTATAATTGGAGTTACTCTAACACTCACTATTTATTAAACCAGTACATATTGGGTATGTTTGGTTTGCATTTGGGAGATGAGTTTGAGAAAAAAATTTCTAAAAAATTGTTTGATTTGAGTTTTTCTCAAAAAAATTTCAAAATCACTTTCTCTCTCTTACACATTAATCAATTACTTTTTCTCTCTCCTCTCTCCTTCTCAATCACTTTTTCTCTCACACACATCTACTTAAATTCTCCCAAAATATCAAATCATCCCAAACTCCCAAAAAAACAACTCTCCCAAAATATACAACCAAACAAACTAAAAAAATTTCTAAACTCTCTCCTCAAAATTTTTTTCAAAAACAACTCTCCTAAAAACAAACCAAACAAGCATTTTTTTTTTTTTGGGTACGGCCACCATACCTACTTTCACGCATAGCAATGTCCTTGTTGATAATCTCTCGGGTTTGTTTTGTTATCTCTGTTTTTTTTGTTTTGTTTTTTTTTTTTTTTAAATTGAATTTTGTAGTTTTAGTATTTTTATATTTAATAAAATTTTTAAATATTTTATGAATTTTTTTTTTATTTTTTAGATACATCTCATCTAAATATACTTAAAAATTATAATATTTGTAAAAAAGACTTAAAAAAGTTCATCAAATATAAAAAATATAAAAATTTAATACATTTTCGTGTTTTGTTATATTCAATAAATTTTCATATTTTGTTGTATTAAACGAATTTTAAAAAAATGTACAAATTTTATATTTTTTAAGTATATTAAGATTAAGTGAATCTAAAAGTAAAAAAATTATTAAAATATTTTTAAAAATTACTAAAAATATAAAAAAAATACAAATTAAAAACTCAGAAAACTGCCTTTGAAAACTCAACCAAACAAAGCAATCTAATGTGTTTGAAATATTTTCTAGGGCGAATTATATTAGCAGTCCCTATAGTTTGAATCTTGTGTCACTTTGGTTTTTAATTTTTTAATTGTGACACATTTGACCCTAAATTTTGAATCTTATATAAATAAGGACAATTGAAGATATCATTACTTAATTTTAAAGACAAAGTCGTCCATTTGATAAATATAACCTAATTTGACAAACATAAATGTCAAAAAAATATTTTTAAATTTTTTAAAATTAATTCTACTCACCAAAAATAAAATTATGTAAAAAATCCAAAAACAATTTTTGAAATTTCTTTATTAAATAAATTTTCTGTACCAATTTTTTTTCAGGTATGTAAAAACAAAAAAACAAAAATGCTCAATTATGTTCTCTGCTTCAATTTTTATTTCCCTTCTTGTTTTATGGGAGAATTTCAATTCAGGGTAATTTTTTTAAAAAAAGTACACATAAATAATAAAATTTATAAACATCAATAATTGAAATCATAATTTTTTTATAAATTTATAATAATATTATGATAATACATTTTTTATTTTCTCACCAACCAAACAAAACATTAATCAAAAGTCAATACAGACAGACTGATGAGTACTGAAACCGCAACGGTCACGCGGACCACATGTCCACTAGGCATTTTTAAAATTTATTTATTTTAATTACACTTTTCATCCATATATTTTAACTCAAATTTTATTTTAATTCATATCATTTCAATTTAAATAATTTGATTCATTTACTTTCAATTCTGTTTTAATTTGATTATTCTATCTAAATTTATGTTAATTTTTTTTTATATATACAACTTAAAAAATTAACAAGTGTCTTAAAATTATAGTTTTAACCTCTAATTTGGATTGAAAAACTAAATTAAAATTAAAATTACATTTACAAGGAGCCAAATCGTTTAATTTAAAAATGAATAAAGGTTGAGACCCCTTTTGGGAGTCACCCCCTCACCCCTTTTAGTTTTGATTGTTCAACTTTTCTTTTTTTTCTTTTTTTTTTTTCCTTCTCACCCAATCCCCAACCTCTATGTGTGTGAGAGGGTTGTGGGGGTGGGTGTTTTAAGGGGGTCTAAATCAATGCCCTTTAAAAATATAGAGATTAGACTAAATTTTATATTAAACTAAAGCGATGAAAAGTATAATTAATTCAAAATTTGATTGATGAGTATTAGGAGTGGTTTGGGATGTTCTAAATAAACACACTTTTTAACTTTTTATGAAATATGAGTTGGGTATGGGTTGGGTTTGAAGTGATGTAGTAGAGAGGTGATGTGACTTAAATGGATGATGTGACTTAAATAGGATAGTGACTTTTTGACTTTTTTAGTGTATGCCAAACAAGGCCTTAGTGTTAAGAAACTTATTAAGAATTCACGGCGGTTCAATCATTTTTGTGTGCTAAGTAAATATTAAATTGAAATTTTTTAATGTTTAAATATTAATTTGTGTAATTATTTCTTGAAATTTAAACTGTAAATTTTTTTATTTAAGTTTCATTTTTCAAGCTTTTTGAGATACAAAATTATTGATTTTTTTTTTGTAATCATGTTTTTTTTTTTGCGTCTAAAACATCTTTTCAATTGATGATATTACCAATTCATTTAATCACACTATCTAAAATAAAAATTTGAAAATTTCGTTTTTGCTGAAACAATTATAGTTATTGTCAAATATTATTTTATAGGCATTGCATGTAACCAGAAAGAACGCAATCAATTCAATGCGTCAATTCTGAAAATAAATCTAAATCATCTCTATGATTACGAATATCTCTTTGAGATTAAAATATTTATATACATGTTAAACTATCATCATTTAATAATTTTATTTTATTTAAAATTAAATAAAAAACAAAAAAAAATCTTATACAATTAAAATTGTTCAAACATCCTCCCTGTGAAATAAATTGATTGATATAATAAGAAAAGAAATGATTAATTTTTAATGATTTTTCAATAGATTATAGAGTAATGCTAGAGATCTATATATTTGACTAGGGCTGCAAATGAACTGAACTGTTCATGAACAGACTCAGCTCAACTCCTTAAGGGTTCGGCTTGATTCGGTTCATTTAGTAAATGAGCATAACTCGAGTTCGAATATTAAACTTGTTTAGTAAACGAGCCGAATTCAAACTCACATAAACTCGGCTTGTTTTATTTAAATTATATAATAAATATATTATTTATATATTAAATAATATATAAATATATAAATAATATTTTTTATTTAAATAATATAAATAATATTTAAAAAAATCTTGTCGAGCCGTGCTCGAGCTCAACAAAGCTCTGCTCGACTCGGTTCATTTGTAGCCTTACATTTGACTCACAAATTCATCCACAATAATGTGGAATGGGAATTGAGCTCTCAATGATTAGATGTATAAGAAATAAAAAGTTGACACCTATCCTAACATATCATTGTTGGCAAGAGCAATGCCATAGAAAGGATGATGGTTCCATCCATCCATCACCCTACCAAAAAATCCTAAATATATATTTTTTATTTGATAACAGAGCCGGTAGTCAGCTCCGACAAAGTTTGTTCCGATGTACGAGGAAGAGAGGACGTTAATATCAAAGCTAAGGAGTCTGAACAGAAGGATTAGCAGAGGTAAAAGAATCTACAAAATTTGTAGGATCAAAGATTTGGAATGTTTTATCAAAAATGGAAGGAGTAGTAGCAACTAGTATCGGACTCCCTTTGCATACCGGAGATCAAGGACACCGGCGGCCAGTGGATATAAGCGTAGTTACCATGATCGTGCACCTTTTAAGGCAGCTTACATTCGCAGACAGTACATTCAGAATATTCGCCGATATATTAAAAGGGCTAAGAGGAGAGTAAGGAAGTTGCAACTATACGATGAACAATTAAGAGACGTTAAATTTGATAATAAAGGTGTGGCGAGATTGCTGAATGGTTTTGAGCTGGATAATAAAAGATGTGACCGTCAATCAGACAAGATCGTGGTTAAGGGTATAAAATTAATTGAGAATGTTCAATTGGGACAGGAAGCTAAAAAGGAAGCTATGGTCCACCACATATTGTTTTTCGTCATGAGTGATAATAGTCAGTCAGATTTCATCCCCACATCTAACAAGATATTTATTGGAGTTAGTGAAGGTAATCCCAAGACCAGAATTGTTGATCCTGAACAGTCTGACAAGTTTTGGATGCTAAAAAAAAATGAGATTCAAGCTCATTGGTGACAAGGACAAAGAGTATGTTCATTACGAAATAGAAGTTGTGGACCGGTTCTTCCAAGTTAATGTTTGGACGGACTACAAAGATACGCTATTAGAAAATATTGGAAGTATTCATAAGAGTGCCATATATTTAGTGACTGTTACTATTAGTGGAAAAGAATGCAAAATTACGTTAAGGAGTGAAATGTACTTTAAAACTATATAGAATTATAAATTTATGTATTTTTATTTGTAATGTTCAGGTGAATGGAGGTAGACAATATAAAAATTGGTGTTGTTGAAGGTGTTTCAGCAAGTGATTTTAGTTGCTTTTCATTTTAGTTGCCTAATTTATTTTTTCAGTTGAGGTTAAGATACAAACAAAAGAGCATTAAGATTAATAAAATATTTCCCCCTTTACGCATCCAATGCTAGTGGGTTGTTCAGACTAAATGTGTATAATAGAATGTTAGAGGGTAATGACAGTTTGCAGGTGTACTTCATTTTTCCCGTGGACTGCTATTGTGAATTAGTTTATTATGGGAAGTGTAAAATGATAGATCTACGACTTGAAAATTTGAATTAGTTTATTTAGATGGTTATTATTCCATTAACGACAAACAGGTGCTATGGATGGTGAAGTATCGACTTGAAAATTCGAACATTAAAAGGGGTATTACTTATGGTAAAATAAAGGAGTATTTGAAGTATTCTACTAGTAAAATGCCAAAAGATTCGTAGATGAGGGCCGCATCTATTGTTGTGTTATCTAAAAAATATATTAATGATAATGTTGATATTTGGTATTGTGCTTCAACCAAGGCTATTCTGATTCTTTCATGGACTATGTCTATGGGTTTACTACAGAGACGAAGAGATTTGTTGTTAGAAGGTTTTGGGGAAAGTGGTTCAGTTATTCATGAACGCAAAGGTCGTCTGAGTTTGTCTGAGATTGATATATGCAGAGGTGATGATAGTACTTGTCATGACCCAAACTCGTCCTTATAGGTTTAGCGTCGTAACCGAGCAGTAATCATTGGATTGCCGAAGGCCTCTTAACAGTATAACATATAATTAGAGGCTGTAGAAGCGATATATAAACATACATAGTCCAATGAGCTATGCTGACATATATGAGACAAAATTTTCAAAACAAACTTATATATATTTACATGTGACATCATAAATACAATCGTCTTACGTCACCTATTTACACAGATAAAGTCAAAAGGGAACTTAGCCCAAGTACAAATAAATAGAACAAAACCAAATAAAGCCTTGACATGGATCTCTCAAAAGGAACCTCCTCAGGAGGCATGGTGGTTGGCTGACAAAAGAGAATCTTAGGCCATCAACTCTGAGTCTGGTCATATACCTGATCACCTACATGCATAATATAAATAGTGAACGAGAGCCCAGTGAATAATAACGGAGTAAAGGATTTAATGAATGATATCCATACCAGATTCAGAAAGCAAATTCATATTTATTTCAGAAGCAGAAGCAGAAGCAGAAGCAGATCCATATTCATAATCTTGTTCAAATCATATACAGAAGTTAGAGTTCATGCTTAATCATATGTGGTACATCCATTAGCGCTAACAAAATAGATACTAAACAGATGTAAAACATATGGTGGTTATGAGTAACCAGTTCCATAAAGGAACCTCCGAATCTGAGTAATAGATGACAGATATGTTGAACTTCATGATGGAGCCTCCAATATAGGTAATAGGAGTGCAGACATAAGAAGTTCCATAATGGAACCTCCGATACCGGGTAACAGCTAACAAATATCATATGATGCTAAAGACGTCACGAATACATTGTCAGAGAATTGGACAATCATTCATTGTACAGAACATAGCATTTCAAAAAACAGATCTTATTTTATCATACAGGAAGTAAATAAAGTTGAACATAACTTTACTAAGTTATTACTTATAGAGGGCTCCAAAAGTAGACAGATGATACAGGCAAATCAGATAGCTTACAGCATGTGACCTACAATAACACATAACATGTACACATTGTAACACACGCTCAAAATTCTTTACAGTTATTGTGTTTCATTCTTAGTGTGTTCCTAAGTCTTATCATCATTATTATGTCTTAATCATGGCCTAGGAATGCCTATGATGCGATGAGGATGCCAAAATGTACTTTGCAACACTTAGTCAATTACGCTGGAAAACAAGGGCCTTACTTGAGCGCAAATTCCTTCGCTCGAGCGGAGGGTCAAAATATGAGGGGCCGCTCGAGCGCAACTTCCTTCGCTCGAGTGGTCTATAAACTCTGAAAAAGCACTGGTTGTGTGAATTCTCCGCTCGACGCTCGCTTGACCGTCGCTCGAGCGTGAGACTAGGGTCCTCGCTCGAGCGCAACTCTTGTCGCTTGAGCAGTTTGCAAAACATATGAACTTCTGGGGGCTTGCATTTCACGCTCGAGCCAACTTTTAGTCGCTCGAGCAGAAGTGCAAAAACAAAGGTGGTCGCTCAAGCGCAGGATCTGTCACTAAAGTGGAGAGGTAGAATCTGGAATTTTCAAATTGCACTCCCAAGCTTCAAACTCACCCCAAAGTTATAAATTATGGTCTTGAGGGCCAGAAACTTGAGAAAACACATCTAAACTTGGAAAACATGGAAATTCAAGATCATTTCATGAAATCAAGGCCTAAAATTATGTCAATTGTTCAAAATCCACCTAGAGACTTTAAGAATATAACATGAATATTACATGCATGAAATGGTTTGAGCTTCAAGTGTCCAAAACATAATCAAATGAGGTGTTTAGCTCAAAAACATGTTGAATTCTTAAACCATAGCTAAAATATGAACATGCATGGGACAAATTCTTAGACAACATGCTCTATTTGTCGTGTGATGCACATGCATGCATGCATCTTCTTCTTTCTACATCAATCAACTTAATTCTTGTTTCAATTCACTTAGTTCATTTGAATACATGTGGTAAGTATTCCAATTACACAACTAAATGCTTGATTTCTTACCTTAGGGGCCCAATTTTAGCTTAGATGTGTTGATATTTGAGCTCACAAGTCAATTCTTTCAATTCCCTTTCAAGTCTCTCAAATTCTCAAGCTCAGAGTCAAATCTTCCTACTTCCTCTCTTACTCTCATGTGTTTGCTACCAAGGATGAAGATATGAGAGTGTAAAATGTGAATGAGGGTCCACTAATGCCTTATATAGGCTAAATTAATGGTTTAATTAAATGGTTGATCAAATTACTCAATTAGACATAAATTATTCTAATTAAATCGTTCTGAATCAACTTTCAATTGAACCTACTATAAAATTCTAAAAATTCTAACTAACACATAATTCAAGTCAATTTCACGATCGGATGCCGATAAGGCCTTCAATTCACAGAATAGAACAGAACTACAAACAAATATTTCTACGATGGACAGATAAAAACACAAATAATGCCATACACACATACAAATAAATTCAAAATTCCATCTTAATTCTTCTTAGGCATATTTAATAATGGATTAAAGGTTAATCACATGTCGGGGTTGTTACAATACTAGTGATGTTGATCCTGATCTGTTGATTTCGGAGGTTGGTGCCAGAAAAGAGGAAGTTGATCGGAGAGGATTAGTTGTTATGGACATCGCAAAATTTTTTGATGTTTTACGAAATGTAATAATAAGTGTAGAAAATTGTAATGACTCTAAAGATGTAATAGTTGACAATAAGAGAAATGTAGTAAGTAAATAAAAAGTTAGAGTGGTTATATAAATAAAACTAATAAAATTTTTCATTAATCATAACAGTGGTTACATTTATATCAAACCATTCTCTCATTTTTTGGGACATTACATCTAACCAACTACTGTCCCCATTAGTTAATATAATACAATGAATTCTTCCTCTAATGATGAGATCTGATTCGAATTTAACAAATACATGGAAGTTGCTTTGGTAACCTACTAAATTCTTCATTAGTTTGGTATAAAGACTGTCGAGTATTTGATGTTGTCTATGATGTTTATGTAACGCCCCAATTTTTGTACTTAAATGATAATACGATAACCATGGTTCTTTAAAGTAAAACTGAAAATAAATCCCTACACTTGTATTACATGATACAAATAGTCTTCAGGCGATAATACATGCACTTCAAATCAAAATAACATAAACAAATAGATACCTCCAAGGGTTGCTTAGGCCTGGTTACACAAAATGGTTATTCAAACCCATACAAATACAGCTCTTGGCTTACAAACAGAGTTATAGCAAAATGAGAGCCTTATACTCTCAACACATATTTTCTCGCCTTTAGTTAGGCGGGGATCACCACATCTTTTCCTGCACAAAAATCCCGTAGGGTGAGCATAAAGCTCAGTAGGAAATTCTTAACAAAGTATATATATTTTATACAAGTCTCAAGAGATGAAATGCACATGTCATGTTATGCCCATTTTTGAAAGTAAATCACATTTTCATCTTTTGAAAACCACCATGCTCAATGATGTCATGCAATTTCAATTGTTCAAAACTTAACAATTTATTTCAAGGGTAGTAAATACAACTATGGTAATTCCTAGGTCGGTGTCTGCAAGTAGATTATACAAGTACTACCAAATTGTCATTTTTACCGGTATTAACCAGAAGGCTCGACACCTATCCGCGCAGGTTTTCGATCTTTTACCCCGGACTCTCAGGCCAACTTATTCAATATCATCTACACCACCTATCAACACTTACCAACGTATTTACCCCAAAACCATTCCATGAACTTGTTTCTCAACATTTTTTTCTCAATGCAAGTTTTCAAATCAACTTTCAAAGTTTAATATAATCAAATGAATTGATATGCCAATTCCACAAGATGAATATAAATACTTTTATTTTGATTCATCATCCAAGGAATAACACAATTCTCTCTTCTCAAGTATCCTCAACAATTAGTCATTTCAAGACTATTTTAACGTTTTGAACAATAATTTCCAAAATGAACAACAATTCTCATTTTAACAAGTCCGCGAGGGACCTCGCTACAGTTCGGACTCGATTTGTGCCACGGTTCTAAATCTTGAACCAAAGAGTCCAAATCCGGCAAATCGTTTTGAAAACAGATTTTTTTTGAAAGAAGTGCCAAACATGGACTGCTTTGCCAGATACAGAGTCGCCACCTAAATATTTTTTAAATGGGAAATTTAGGAAACCCTAACTCGGTGCCAAAGGCCACGTGTCCGTCACCACCAAAGTTGGCTCGGGAACTTGGGTACGATTGGGGAAGGTCACATCGTGAGCACCCCCGCTCGCCCGGTCAAAGACCGGCCTCTACTAACCATGATATCCGTTTTTGAAAACTTTGTATGTTCTTATTCCGGTTATTAGCCTAGGTTACTATGTGATGCGCACAGCATACAAGTATAGACTAAGTCGCCTGAATTGGAACAAAACATTTCATTTTTGTTTGAAAGACGGTTTGCTACCTGCAGGTAGGCTTAAAATGCAGATTTTGCCACCCTCGGGTGGGCTTAGAAAACATGGTGTTGCCACTATCTAGTGGGCTTAAAACAAACATTTGATGAATTGTCCCAATCCAAATAACACAACCTCCACCCACAGGCATTCAAGGCAGTTATATCACATAAGCAAATAGCCTCATGGCAAGCATGCTATTCATGGCAACACTCACACGCATGCAAGGATGCTAAAGCATAAAACTTACCGAGTACTCCAAGCCAAAACAAAAGCTGATTAGAAATCATGCATGAATCCTAATATGCTAAAATGCCTAATGCAACACATGCAAAATGCAACTATAGCAGGCTCGGCTATTCTAAACATGGTATGTGAAATGCTACAACTAACGTGTATTCAACTTGGAATTGAAATACGATGCAGTTTGTATGATGCGCCGAGCCCGGTGCATGCAAGACAAATGAATGATGCAAACATGCTGTCATACTGTATGCTAATTGAAATATGCCCTATATCTAACCATCGTAAGCAGGTAAATAAAAGGGAGAAAGAAATGGGGGTTGGAAGACATACATCACACTCACACACCCTTATTACAACATTGCCCTCGCGCGGAGGGTCCGAATAAATAATACAGACCCGAATAAAAGAATAGTACAGTCCGAATAATATACAAAAATCCTAATTAATTTACAAATTAAATGAAGAAAGACTGTAAACTGGCATGCAAGCCAGGGGGTGCCTTGCTTCTGATGAATAGTGCATGTTTGGGCTGCTTTGTGCGGAAATCCACTGGGATGCCCCAATTAGCCTCTGTTTGCAATGTTTCTCGAAATGCGTGCCAGACTCCGGAAAGTTGCTGATTCTTCATTTTGCTGCAACAGAGAGCAGGAAATGGGCATAGCAATGTATTTCACAAATATATGCATGCCTCGATTCTCGTGTCACCAATCACGCATATCGATGCATGATGGCCGAGGAGTCGGATTGCACAACTCAATATAGGATGAATGCACATGAATGCTACAACAAAACCTAACTCTATCATGGGTAATTCGGAGTGTCGGTGACTTGGGAATTGAGACCCGTTCCGTCACTCGGAGTACGAAACGTGCCTCGTTTCCCGTGCCCGGGCTAACTCCTATCCCGAACACGATGCAATATGCATGATATGCATAAAATGCAGCTAACATATGACCTAGCATGCACAATGCTATGAAAATGAGATGCCTCGAAATGCGTGCACGCTGGCACGCAAACCGAGGCAATGGCATACGGAATGCAATGATACTGAAATGACAAATACAATGCAACATGGACTTATACTAACATGAGAGAGCCTCAGCCGCACTCACATAAGAGGCCGTCGGATAAAAAAGAAGCGTCTCGAAATGCGTACACACGGGCACGCAAATCGAGGCAATGACATAAAGGCATGAAATGGCCTAAAATATGATATACAATGAGACTAAAATGAGATGTCTCGAAATGCGTGCCCACGGGCACGCAAACCGAGGCAATGGCATACGGAATGCAACAGGACTAAAATGAGATACGCAACGCAATATGGGCTTACACTAACATGAGAGAGCCTCAGCCACACTCACATAAGAGGCCGTGAGATGAAAATGAGATGCCTCGAAATACGTGCACACTGGCACGTAAACCGAGGCAATGGCATACACGATGCAATGAGACTAAAATGACATACAGAATGCAAAATGGACTTACACTAACATGAGTGGACCTCAGTCACACTCACATAAGAGGCCGTGAGATGAAAGTGAAGCGCCTCGAATTGCGTGCCCACGGGCACGCAAACCGAGGCAGTGACATAAAGGCATGAAATGGCATGCAAATGCAATGATGGGCTTATACCAACATGAGAGGGCCTCAGCCACACTCACATAGGACGCCGGAGGATGAAAATGAGGTGCCTCGAAATGCGTGCACACGGGCACGCAAACCGAGGCATGGCCCGAAGGCATGAAATGGCATACGAAATGCGAATTGGGCTTACGCTAACATGAGAGGGCCTCAGCCGCACTCACATAAGCCGCCGGGAGATGAGAATGTGCTGCCTCGAAATGCGTGCACACGGGCACGCAAACCAAGGCAGTGGCATACGCAATGCAAATGAAACGTGGCATATGGCATATGAAAAATGCAAATTTCAGTAGCTAAAATGATGCACAAATAGCCCCCGAATTATGACAAAATTACACCCGATGCCCGCAATGCAATGTTATGCACCCGAAACGGCCTACAGCCCTACTAAACATGCACAATATGGACATAACATGTAAAACAGTAGCAAGGCAGCCCCTAAACTAGCATTTTTTCAGTACAAAGTATGACCAAACAATGATCACAAGTATGGCAAAAATAGCTTGCAAAAATGGGGGAAAAGAGGAGAATTACAAAGCAAGTGGTATATACAATGCTCAAACTGAAAAACACAGTTCTACAAAATTAAAGAGGGACCAAAAATATGCACATTTACAAGAGATGACATCCCCCAATTCAGTATGTAGATAGGCTAAACATAGCATGCAAAATAATGAGCCAACAAAGGCTATAACATGAGGTACCAAAAGCATGCATCAAACAACCTTGGACCCTTAACAAAACATGAAGAATGGGTCATTTTAAGACACTTTCTAAGCCTGATGAATGCTGAAAACAGAAGCCAAGAAAGCCTAACAAAGCATGCAATTTTACAGAATCAAAGATGGTATTACACGAAGTACCAAAAGCATGCACCAAATGGCCTAAGACCCTTAACAAAACATTATGAAAAGGCCAAAACAAGGCTCTTTCCAGGCCTGATGAAGACTCAAAACAGAAGCCAAATAAGCTCAAAGGGGCATGCCAAATAGGAGTAGAACATGAATTCAAAGCAAGTGGCATGTAGAGCATGAAAACCAGGTTGAGCCCTTCTTAAATGTTTAAGAGGGGCTCAAAATAAGCACAATATTAGTTCATGAGATGCTCCAAATCAGATCACAAATAGGCCAAATAAATCATGCAATTTTACGGAAAATATGGAAGATTACAAAGAAAGTGCATGATAGAGAGGCCAAACATGATTGAGCCCTTCTTCAAAGTTGAATAAGGGTTCAAAATAGGCCCTCTCACAGTATATATCAGGCTCGAAAATGGATCACTCAAAAGCCAAACAAAGCATGCAATTTATTGGCCTAAAGAGTGGTATTGAAAGAGGTGCATCATGGAGACACCAAACAGAGCTGAGCCCTTCTACAAAGTTGTAGAGGGGCTCAAAATAAGCCTAAAACCAGTAGGGGTCGGAGCCCAAAACAAAAATCAAATAGGGTAAAGAATTGAAGCAAAAATGTGCTAGAAAAAGGGAAATGAAGACTTACCCTTGAAGACAAGTCTTTTGATGCTTCTTGGCTTCAATTTGTTGATCCTTAGCCTTTGAAAATCACTCCTTTGCTGCTGAAATGGAGGTGGTGATGGTGGTGCTTAGGGTTGATGAAGAGAGGAGCTAGAACCTTGAAGCTTTTTAGGGTTTTTTGGCTATGGAAATGGAGGTTTTGGAAGAGAGGCTCTTGAGATGAAATTTTCTAACCCTAACAAAGGAGCTCATCAGCCCCTTAAATGGACCAAAAGGGGTGTAAAAGGGGAGGGAAATGCACCCAAGCTTTCCCTCCCAAAATATCCCCCGGAGGGCTGAGATATTTTGAAAAACAGCTGGACAGCTGTAAAGGGTTCAAAAGCAGAAAGCTGGCCGGCCAGGTAGATTTCTTGAAGGTGGCCGGCCGGCCACCCCAACTGGTCGGCCAGCCACTCCCCCTGGCCGGCCGGCCATGGCCAAAAAAAGAAGTGAAGAATTACTGGCCGACCACCATGTTTTGGTGTCCTCCCAGGTGTGTAGAACAAGGTTCCAAGGTTGGAATTTGGCAACTCTGAAACAGGAGTCACAACATTGAACTTGAAGGAGAGGCTCAAAAATGAAAGTAACAATTACTGGCCGACCAGTACTTTTTAGGGTCCTCCCATGTGTGTAGAACAAGACCCCATGGTTGGAATTTGGCAACTCTGAAACAGGAGTCACAACATTGCATTTGAAAGAGAGGCTCAAAAATGAAAATCACAATTACTGGCTGACCACCAGTTTTTAGGGTCCTCCCATGTCCCCTCATCACAAATATGTAGTCTCGGCTCGAAGAAAATACCCCTAGGGTGTTCAACATTAGCCCGGAAGTGAGAAAAACGAGCGCCGGAGGAGCGAAACTGGTTTTCTGAAACAATTGCTGGCCTCCCACCCTCCAGTGATCTTCCTGGTGCTAAAACAGAGGTACCTGCCAAAATTGAACAAAAACTAATGCAAAACGAAAGCTCGGGGACCAAAACCGCGCGGTTCGGGGTCCCGAAAATGGGCTGCAGGCACCGAAAGTGGTGTTCGGCCACGAAGTGGGTATCAGAGGCCCCAGTGTCCCTCAAAATGATAAAACAGAGGCACTTTCCAAAAATTGGAGAAATCGGAGATGGTTGGGCGGTCCCGAACCGAGGCACACGGCCTGACGGTCCCGAAAACCGGGAACCGGGCTCCGAAATGGGCAAAATGGCCTACGGCCACGAAAAGTAGGCCACGGCCACTGAGAGATAGTCTACGGGACCACTCCCTCCCCTCAGGAAAAGAAACAGAGAAAATCGAGTCTGGTTCGCAAACCGAGACAAGGCACAGAAGAGAGTTCGGGAGTCCGGAGGCAGGGCGCACGGCCGCGACTCTGAGACTCCTGAACGAGCACGATATGCAACATCACCGAGCGCTCAATCGGTGACATCTGAGTCTTAAGGTCGGTCAAAAATGGGGTGTCTACACTCATATTCCATGAAATTTATCATTTATATAAATATAAATAAGAAAATTTTCAAACATCCATTTATTTTGACACACAAAATAAATATAACAACATCATTAATGGATTTTCAATCTCTTTTAAAAAACCCCCAATTTCTACGTTTTCTCACCAAAACTATATAACTTAAATCTTCTGAAAGAAAACTTTTCAAAATCATCTTTTCTTCAATCAACGAAGACCAAAACCCATAAGATCATTTTAAAAGAACAAGAGACAAACCCACTTTCAAAATTGCTTAACTTCTTGAATCAACAATCAATTTTTAAAGCTATCAAAGAATAATTTTGAAAATCATCTAGATCTTGCAAATATATATATATATATAACTCTAAGAAAGTCCGTACCTCAAGTATTGAAGAAGGATTGAGATGAAACCCCAAAATCAACGATGCCTAAACTCGATCTCTACCACACACAACGAAGCCCTCGAGATGATAACCAACTTTGATGAAGAACTTAGGTCTAAATCCTAATGGATTTGGAGAAATCAAAGAGAGAAGATGACTTCTAGAGAGAGAAGCTCTAGATCTGAAAAAGTGATCTGAAATATCAGATCACAAACTGATATAACATGGTCCGCTCGAGCGTGAAAAGCCCCGCTCGAGTGTCAGACACAGCCTCCCGTTCGAGCGCGGAAAGCTTCGCTCGAGCGTTGAATACACTTTCCTAGTACTTTTGCAAACATGTCAAACTTCTGGAACCAAACGTTCTCCGCTCGAGCGGACAAGCAACTTCGAATGCATTTTGCATTTTTGCTTTGGGGGTGCTGCCTCTCATCCCCGCCTGGGTGCTGCCTCGGACCCGCCAAGGGGCGTTGCTCCCTAGACCCCCGCGAGCTGACTGGGCAGCTCGATCCCCGATCTACTCAGCGAAGTGGCAAAACATGAAAGAATCAACTTCTGATACAACTCTACAAGGCACAATTCGGGTTGAATTCGTATCTAAAGGTTTGGAGACATTACCTGTTCCAAACACACCGCTACAACTCGATAACCAAAATAAAAGAAATACAGGGAAACTAATATATGTAATACTGTTCAAAACCATACCAACCCAAGCCCGGAACACCACATAGAGACGGGTCAAAACCGGGATCGCTACAGTTTGTATACGACGTCTTGATCATAGTCCTTGAAACTTATTTTGCCAAAGAAATAGTTATGTCATCCGAGACTTTTGACCCAGGCAGCTTTATTTTTCAATAGTTAGCATATACATTTCAACTTGAGAATGGTTGAATCCTACGGTACACCAACAAAAAAATATGTATTCCTTATTTAAAGATTCTAGTACATTTGCCGTCTTTACTTGAAAGATTCTAGTACATTGGCTTTTTTTTTTTTATGGGTAAGTTATACTTACCTCCCTAAGAGTATCCCAAACAGAACTTTTATCCTCTACTTTTTCTAAATTGATAAGTTGATTGTGATAAAACCCTCTCCAACACATCTCCTATAAAGTTTCTTAAATTTGGGATTGCTACTGTTACTCCTTATTTGTAAGGAGTTATTATAGCTCCCTCATATATATAAAAATTTTATTTTATTTTATTAAAGGCGCGGACCAAAGATTGGAAGGCGCGAAAGACCTAACTTGCTCTTTCAATAGAACATCTATATCCTTCTTTCTTTTCTGCAAAACTGTGCAAAACTTCCACCAACTAGTTGGCCACTCGGTCATCCACCTGATTGACCACCCAAAGATTTTTTGCTACTTTGTTGTCCGCCCCTGGTCGACTACCTGGGTTGGGCATGCGGATGTCATGTCAATTCTGTATAATAATTATTTTATTATTGCAAAAATGATTTTCACCATTCAAATTTAAAAATAAATGAAAAGAATATTTTAATAGAACTGAGAAAGAATATGGAGTGTTGTTGGGGTAAGTAGTTGAAAAAATGACTCCCTAAAATAAGGAATTAATTTTTTAATTATATTTTAAGAAAAAAAATAAGATATATTATTGGAGATACTCTAAGATTGAAATTGTAGAATTCTCCTTTGAGATTTTTTAAATGACTTAAACCTCATTTGAGGTTTAATTTTCAAATATTCACTGAGAATTTAATGAGATTGTTGAAATGACATAAACCTCTGTTCAGATTTAGTTTTTAATTACATTAACCTCTCATGAGGTTTAATGAAATGGTAAAGACATTCCATGAAATTTCCGAAATGACAAAAACCTCCTTTGAAATTTGATATTTTTTTATTACAAATTCCTTATTTTGTTATTTTATCCTAAAAAAATTACAGAACATGTCAACATTAGTAATGTTTTTCTCTTTGAGGCTCTTTTGAATCGTTTATTTTTTTACCGTCTATTTTTTTGTACAAAATTTATCAATCCTTCTTCAATACTTGAGGTAGGAATTTTTCCTACCCATAAGATCTCTACTCATAAGATCGATTTAATTTTTTACATAGATAATATACTAGACGAATTTTAAAATTTAAATAATTTAAATTATCAAAATGGAGTTTAAAAGTGAAACCACTAACCGAACTGGACAGGCTAGTCTTCATGTGGAGACAATTTGGACCGTAAAATAAAATCTGATTTTGCAAAGCACACAAGTTGGTGTAAAGTAAAAAATGACAGGTGTATTTGGAAGCACATAATTAATATTTTGGGAAGATGGTTATAATCAATTTTTTAGTTAAAAATTAATTATAAGTTGATTATAATCAGCTTTTTGTAAGAGAGGGAAGTATGTGATAATCTGGGAAGTGGATTATAACTCACTTCCCAAAAGACTCCTAAATTTCATAACATAAATACCAAAATCTCATAATTTAGGATGTATATACACTATAAATAAATTTAGGTCTCATTTAAAAATCACTCACTCCGTTTCAAAATATTATTACTCTATTTTATGTTTTATTATTGTAAAATATTAATCATTTTTCAAAAATTAAGGACAAAAATAATATGAATTTTCTATTTTGCTATTATTTTAAATTCATTAACATAAAAAGTACAATTATAACAATTGATATTTCCTAAAAAAATATACTATCAAATGGTAATTTTGAAAAATTAATTTTTTTAAAGTGCAATAATTGTACCATCATAAAAAGTTAGATTCCTAAAAAATGACTATTATTTTGGAACGAAAAGAGTAACTATTTTAATTAGTTTTTTAATTTTTACTATTTTGTTTTTTAATTTTTACATAAAAAATAAAAAATAATAATATGACAACTTATAATAACTTTTAACTATTAAAAATTAAAATAACAACACACACTATAAATACTTGTAATTTTCATTACAAAAAAATTAACTTTTTTATTATATGTATACACGTTCTAAAATTCTCCATTTAGAGGGACAAATCAATAATCTAGACCCAATTATCTGAATTATCTTTCCGACACCATTTAATGATCAAAAATAAATTTTCAAATCTTATTTCATCACTTTTTTCATTATAATTAAATAATTATATTGTATTATTCAAGCCTCTTTGATAAACCCAAGGCCCATTGGTCAGGCCAGGCCCGGTCAGACTCGTGGGGTCTAACTTGATGGATTTATAGAAGCCCAGTCCAAAACTCTATCTATCCAAAAGGGTCGTATTAGACCTATATACCTATATATAATAATAAATAGGGAATATTAAGAAATAAAAAAAACCTCCAGGATTTGACTATTATAATAAAATAAATATTAAATTTTAAAAATTTTCACCTTAAACTTCAATATTTTGATTTGTTTTTAATTTTAATTATTTGCCTATTATCATCAAACAAAATCGATAGAAAAATAATATTTTAGTTATTAAACTCAATATAGGTGTATATAAAATATCTAAAATATATATGTTTTTGTTAAATTTAATGACTCAAAAATAATTTTTTAGTCAATTTCACTTAATAAAAATAAAAAATAGTTTATATTGAAAATAAATTAAAAGATTAGGATTTAAATTGAAAAAATTAAAAATTAAATTTTTTTTTGTAATTTATCCTAATAAATATTACTCTCTCTCTCCCCACCCCTCTCTCTCTTTTCCTCCTTTTAGTGTAAATAAATTTTTTTAATAAAGGCAACCTCCTTTGGAAATTGATTATTTTAATTATTTTTTGACTTTTTATCAAAAGATATGTAGAATTATAAAGAAAGTGATATGATAATTTATATTAACTTTTTAACTTTTTAACTAAAATGTTTAGTCCTAAAACGAGGAAGAAATTAAATAGTATATTTGTGAAGAAATCTAAAAGTTTTTTTTACATACCCTTCTTTGCTTTTTGGGGGTTTAGTTTTTTTTTTTTTTTTTTTTATAAATATTTTACTTTTTAAAAGAATAATTGATTGAAGGGTAAATTATAAATATATCCCTTGAGATTTGTTTAAAATATGAATTGTCCCTTGTAGTTTAGAAAATTACAAATATCCCCATGTCAGAATTTTTTATTTAACAGAATAAATTAAAAAAGTGAAAATTTCTAACCGTTCATCTATACAATAATAAAATTATCTGAATTATTAATTAAAATAAAAATTTAACATTATTAAAAACTGTTAATAAACTTGATAATTTATTAATAAAATGACCTATTTGTTATGAAATTAGAAACCTTAGGGGCATAATGTAATTTCCAGAATCACATGGATAATTTGTAATTTAAGTAAACCTCAGGGGTGTGTTTGTAATTTACCCTTGATTAAAATATAAAAAAAACTCACTTTAAATAAAAAAAATAAAAATAAACCAAACATATTTTTGTTATAAAAAAGGGATAAATTGCAAATACACCTAATGAGGTTTGCTTAAAATATGAATTGCTCCATGTGGTTTGAAAAATTACAAATACTACGTTGTCAAAATTTTTTATTTAACATAATTACTTGAAAATGTGAAATTTCTAACTGTTCACCTATACAATAATAAATTTTTCTAAATTATTAATTGAAATAAAATTTTAACATTATTAAAAACTGTTAATTAACTTGATGATTTATTAATAAAAATACCTATTTATTAAGAAATTAAAAATCTTAGGGGGCATAATATAATTTTTAAAACCACAATGAGTAATTTGTAATTTAAGTAAATCTCAAAGGGTGTATTTGTAATTTATCCAAAAAGAAGAAGAAAAGAAAATACAACTAAAGGTGTGTTTGGCTTGGTTTTGAGAGATAAATTTTTAAAACAAAATTTGGGAAATAGTTTAGGAATTTGTTTGATTATATATTTTGAAAATAATTTTGGAATATAGAAGTTTGAGATGATTTGATATTTTGTTATAATTAAGTATATGTGTGTAAGAGAAAAAAGTGATTTAAAAAGAAAGAAGAGAAATAAAAAGTGACTGATCGATATGTACGACAAATAAGTGATTTTGGAATTTTTTTTTTCTAAAATTGTTAAACTAAACAAAATTATTTTATTTCTAAAAAACAAACCAGCGAAACTGTTTCTATGCTACGGGGATTCACCATAAACATTTTGAGACAAATCAGAGCGTGACTTGTGTTCCCCAAAATACACTTCACGCTCTCTATACGCGCGTGCATTTAACTGCCACTAAAAATATCATCATCATCACAATGGCAGCACAGCACCGCTGTGATAACTTAGAGAGAGAGAGAGAGAGAGTGAGGAGAGAGAGAGGCGGCAATAGTTGTATGGTTCTTGACACACATCAAACCTAGATTCTTGAGTTTCTTTCTCTCTCTGTCATGGATTTGAAGGATCAGCAAAACCCATTGAAGGTTCAATCTCTGTTTGCTTTCTAATCTGATTATTCATATAAGGGTTTGGTTTGATTCTCAAAATCTTGAATTGTATAGTTTTTTGTTTTGTTTTTACTTACTTGATTTTATTTTCTTTGGAATTTTGGTTTTTTTAATCTAATTTCTGCCCTAATCGAATTGTGTGGTTGGTTGTTTCCCTTATTTATTTTTAAATAATAATAAAAAAAAAATAGATTGGGTTGTGGGATTGTTTTTATTAATCTATAGAAGGAAGAAATATCTACTGTCCATTTTGATTTTTTTCTTTGAAAATTGTAAAAAATGAAGTGGTGTTAAAACACATTTGGTGGGAGTTTTGAATTTTGTGTTTTGAGAATAGTTCGTTCTCAATAAACATTTGAAAGCAGTTTTTATGGATCTTGAAAAATTTGTATCCATAAACAACTGAGAAAGACCAGAAAGCAGTGCAATTTTGAAAAAAAACTTCATAACCATGCAAGTGAGCCCAAGAATTTTATTTTGAAGTGTGAAATTTCTCATGTGTATGTAGGCAATGAAGCTTCATATATACCCTAGAGCTTTTGAATTTTGAACACCTTAACAGCAACTGTTTTATCTTTTTCTCTCTTGCTTTGGATGGGTTTCTCACTCTGCTTCCACTTTCTCTTGTGCTCTGAGACTTTGAGGGATTTACAACTCAGTTTAACCCGACGGACCATATTTACCCTAATCTTTGCTCATTGTGCATCATTGGCTCAAATGTAGTGTCATTGATTTTCGGTATCTCTTGCATCATCTTTTTTGCATTTTTCAACGAATGATACTGACATATTTTGTGCTGGTTTAACTTTGAAATCCCTTTGCTGAGGTCAATGATGAACAAAACAAGATATCAATTCATGCATATGCTGTGTAGAAAATGTCTTCCTCAACTTAGCTCTGAAGATGTTGTAATTGGGCGTACATCTTCCTTGTCACTGTTTCATTTCACCATTTTTTGTTGTGCATATTATAACTATAAGTGCTATTTTTTCTCACTTGAATATCATTTGTGCTTATCCTCAACTTCTCCTTGTATGCCTTTTTGAAGTCGATAACGATCATACTGGAATCTTTTCCATTTCAACCTATATGAAGTCTTATTCTTAAATTTGTCTTGAGATTATGCATTTTCTCACAGATATGAAATGTGGGGGACTTAAAATACTTTTGGCCTTTGGATCTACTCCTGTTGTCGAGTTTTTTTGCCCCTTTCTTTCTTTCTTTCTTTCTCGTTGTATGGGTACCAAGATACATTTGTTTTAAAAGCTTTTATAAATGTATTTACATGGATTATAACTTTATCAAGGACTGTATGAAATTGGTATGCACGAGCTGTGTCTTCTTGCTTCTGCAGATGATTGTAGCAAACCATTCCCATGAAGTGCTCTCTATATGATAATGCTCTTGCTACCTGATACATATTCATTTAATGGATTGATACGGGTACCTTTTTGTACATAGGTTGTGCCCGCTCTCTGGCATTTTTTAATACCATTTCCTCTACTAATAAAAAAAATCGTTTAATTGATTTCACTTTGTGTATCTATTTATAGACTACTGACAATTGACAAGAGTATATCTATTCTTTGTGTCTTGTGTTTTTAGTGCTATCATCTATTATGTTTACTAACTTTTGTTATGATATTTATATAATGACTAAATAACTTTTGTAATGAACATGAAGTTGATTATTAGTCACAGTTGTTGCTTATTTTTGATTGAGACTGTCTGGAATTTTGTACAGAACACGGATTACATGGACATTGATCAGGTATTCGATGTTCCTGATACTCCTGGTAGATCACAGAATATTAATGGCAGAGATTGTGTTGAAAAAGAAAGTGATTCATCAGTGCCTACTCATTCAGGAAACACTGATTTTTTTGATGAAGCAACCAGAAATCAGCCAAGGGACAGGAGTAAACTTGTCATTGATAATGGGCACAGCAGAAGGCTTCCTTTTCGCTCGGGAAAAAATCTTAGTATTTCCAACAAATCTGAGTGCGATGGTGATTTCACAATTTCCTTGGGGAATTCATCTTCTTCCAAGAATGCTCATTGGTTTAGGAGACTGGCGGCAGACAAGACTTCCAATCATGAGAACAAATATTTTTTGCATTCTCAACATAAAGAGAATGGGAAAGCGCTGTGTACTTCTGATTCTCATGCCCGTATTGAAAATGCTGTTGTAGATTTGACAGAGCAGAGTGGTCCTGCCCGAGTATCCCAAAATGCTTTCCCAAATGGAGCATTGGAAGATCATCAAGCTAAAGAAATTAGAAAAGGACCAGTATCAACCAATGGCTTCCCTTTTTTACCTGGCATAGCAAATTCTTCAATGACGGCGCACAATGGCTGTAAAGGAAAAGAAAAAATAGATGACCCTTGTAAAGGAGCTTCAGGTATTGACCGTGGAAAAGGAATCTTTGGTGTTTCTCAAGCTAAAGCTGGAAAGAGTATGTCTCCATCTTTTTTCTCTATTCCCTTAACTAGAGACAGTGGACAAAAAAGATTAGTGCGAAATGGATGTATCTCTCCACATAATATAGCAAAAGCCAAACAGTTTGGTGAAAATCACAGTAATGGTTCCATGGATGTACAAAATGATAAGGGAACTCCAGTATTGGATTGCTCATCGGGTCTGATTAGAGATTTGATTGCTGAAGATGATAATTCTCATAGAGGACAAGGCGTTATACATCATCCTTTTTCATCAAAAAAAGTTGATGCAAAAACCGTAGATTTGTCTTCCAGGTACTTCATTTTACAGTGGAGATCTGTTTAAGTTAAATTGCAGTTTACCTTTATTATTTTTTTTGTTAGGAATAAGAATTTGTAACTAATCTTGATTGGTATTTGGTACATATAGTTACTGAAGAATTATGTAGGATATTAGAGATCTCAGTTGAATACTTTCTCTCTCTCAATTTTATGAACACCTCCATCTTCTCCAATAATTTGTTTTTATCCAATTTATGTTTGATTTGTCTGAATCTTGAGCTTGGATCGTTTCACTAGATAACTGTCTTATTTCTGTTAGGTAGTATTCACTTCCTAAGCTTGTAAGGTATGATTGTACAGTTCTCGTGATTTTTCTACATTAGTAGTGTTCTTCCACACAAATGTTGGGTATATGGAATTTAAAATTTTACAATGTGCAGGATTCTCTGATCCTTTTAAAAAGTATGGGATTTTCCAATTTTTTGTGCTTCCTTCATCACACGGATTTAATATACATTTATGCAATTGTTGGTTATGACAATTCGGCATAAAACATGGAGTGACATTGAATTCTCTCTACTCTCTACTCTCTACCTCTGAGGAAGTACTGAAAATTGCATGATCGAGGGCAAATTGCACACTGTTATTCTTTGTAATAACTAAAAATATTGGTGAAAATACATATTTTACATGTAAAATGGTTTAGAATGTTCTACAATATTTAAGAAAGCAAAAAAATAATAATCTAACTGGACTGGAGTTGAACAAATTTGAAAGTTAAATACATTGTATTTTAGTAGTTCTTAACTGAGATAGTTCAATAATAGTTAAAAGACCAGGTTATGTAAGGGTATAATTTTCATTCAGGAAGTCATTGTTCAATTTTGCTTCAACTAACATTTCTAACTATTAGATGGGAGTTGACTATTTGTTTTAACCAAAATTATACGATTAAATTACTCAATTCTGTAGTCTACTTACTACTGTAGTCTACTTACTAAAGTAGTTAGCGTAGAAATTTTTAAGATTACTTTTAAAAGGTTTCATCTCACAATATTTGTCAAAATAGTTGAATTTAGTATAACAATTGTTTGGGTTAAAATTTCGGGTCATCTAAATTTCATTCAAGTAATAATTAGCTATTAAGAATTATTTTGTTATACTATTTAATGTCCTAACAAAGTTACATTAATGAATGTAAATCTCACATGGGTTAACACTTTAACTAAATTAATGTCGGATTCATAATCTGCGTCAAAATTTTCAGTGGTCACTTATCTTATGAAATATAGTCAAGGTATTGGGTTTTAAAAGATCAATGTAGGATCATAAGTTTGAAAGAACAATAACTTTAGCAAATCATTTGATGTCAATTTTATGATTCAAATATCCCTGTGAATTGTCAAATCATGCACTGTAGGTTTTTGTGACAAGAAGGCAACCATAGAGAAGTATTGGTGAGTTAGTTTCTCTAGTTTGCTCCCCTCCAAATCTGGAGAGATGGACGAGACAGACATATGAAGAGGGAGCTTTATTTCTTTTCAAGACCATGAAAAGTTATTCTACTTATGGTTCAAGAAGTCTATTTTCTTCTCTTCTGTAGAGCCATAGTAAGTGTTGTAATGTAAAAAGTTTCAATATCCTTTTCATGTACCTATTCCTTTTTAATCTCAAGTTATTCTCTTTTCATAAATCCAATTCTCAAATTTCTGTATAAAGGGTGCCGACATGAATCCATTCTCTAAAATTCTGTTTCTTTATTGATGGCTAAACCAGCTTGATTGTTTTGCTTATCACTTGCCACCCATTGCTTCATGCTTCTGTTTCTTTTTTCTCTATTCAGTACTTCTTCTACCACTTGCTAATCATCACTGTGCATAGTGTTTCTATTGTTTTAAATGTTTCTCTTCCAACCATAACCATACATCTACCTGCTGATTTATTTTTCAGATTTAATCCACCAAAGAATATTAAGAATATAATCTGATGTTCTCCGTCCTTCCTGGCTAAATGCTTCCATTTGTCATTTGATACTCCTGTATTCTTGTTCAATATCATGTGATCTTATTGAACCTGACTTCTGAGTATCAGAACCTGTTGTTGAATAAGGGATTGAGATCTCCTTGAATGGTTGTTGACTGGCTGATTCTATTCATGGTTTTAATGTTTTTGTGTAAAATAAATGGAAGCGGTTCTTCTCTCAAATTTTCATAAACAGTGTGCCTCTTCTAATTTGATAGTTTCTTAGTTTCTTTTCCCTATGGTAGGCAATAAATTAGATTTTGACATAACTTTTATAAATGTTATAATTTCTCATTCCAATTGGACCAGAAAAGGGTGAAAAGCTATGTTACATGGACTCGGGTACGGGTGTCGGGTGCGGGTATGTATCTAGAGGTCGGACTCATAAAATCATAAATTTAAGGGTATGCGGACTCGGCAAAAAAATGTCATATTTTTATATTTTTAATCTAGTATGTGAGATAAAATGGTACTATATGTAACTTACAGTGTCAAAATGACATTTATAACAATTATACAACAATATGTACATATAATAATAGTGTTATTTACAATTATATAAGAAGCATCCATTGAAAAGTATCCTACACATATTCCATACCCTTGTCCGAGTGTCGGGTGTCCGACACGTGTATTTGATTTATTTTGAAGAGTCCGTGTAACATAGGTGAAAAGAAACCTTGAAAACATTGTTCGACATCTGGTGCAGTAACTTGATGGAAACCTTATGTGGCTTGTAGTTGACACTTCCAATTTTCAAACTAAGACCTCTTCCTACTGTTATTGTTAGAGGTCTTGGTGCATGAATTCTCTCTCTCTCTCTCTCAAAGCATCATCTTATTATATATACTCGCAGGAGTTCATTAGCTCACAATGAAGAGGCTAGTGGAACTAGTAATTCCAGTGGAGATGCAGTCAGATGTTTTGAAGGAATAAGTGGGTGGAGAAGTACACGTAACCGCACAAAGAAAATAAATGTTCCCTTGTCCAATGAGGGTCAACATGTTTCCAAGACAAAGGATGACCCATGCTTTGTCAATCAACAAAATGAAAACCAGGTGTTGAGAAGATATAATGGGAATGGAAGTAGTAACAGAATGGGTACTGACTATCATGAAGACCAGAATGCAGTCTCTTTCCAGCATGGTTCTGCTTCAACTGCAGCTCAAGGAATGTCCAGCCTCATGTTGCAGTCGGACCAAGTTGGTGGGTGTCGTGCTCCCACAAGCACTCTTGTCAAAAGACAGAGGCAGGGCTCTACCTCAAGTAATCATGGTGGAAGCTCTACATCTGCCTCTCTTGACGCAGAAATAGTGTTTTTTGGCTCATCAGGAGAGCCATCAAATTCAAGATCAACCAGAAACCAGAATGGTCATGGTCCGAGCATTTTGGACCCCATTATTGAAATTGATGAATTCTCTTCTGAAATGAGACACATTGGGTCCCACAATATAGGTAGTGGTAGTAATGATGACTCAGATGCTAGGGCTAGACAAGTTGAAGCAGATGAGATGTTGGCTCGTGAGCTCCAAGAACAATTATATAATGAGGCACCGGGAGTTGGAGATGGCGAAGTTTGTTCCTTTGCTCTACTTCTATATTTTTTATTAACTTGTGGCTAGATGCTTTATTACCCTTTAATTCTTTTTTCTTGTATTTTTCTGAATAATTTATTTACCTATCAACAGATTGATACAGACATAGCATTGGCATGGCAACAGGAGGACAATGTGTTTTCTAGTGGAAGTCACCCTGTTTTCCATCCTGTAAGTAGGGATCTTTATATGTAATGTTATCGTAGCCCACAACCCGTTTTCGATTTTGTGATGCTGTGTGGTCTTCATTGTGTTAGTGTGGGGGTTTTATTTTGGTGGGTGGGGAGGAATAAATCTAAGTAAAGAAACTGTGGTTATCTGAATACATATTTACCGATTGATAGTCCAAGACTCCTGTCATTTACTAATTCGACACGTGTAGTTGTTGCCATCAAAGAGTTGCAACATCATTTCTTAGATGATGATTTTTATTTTCTTCAATAGTGTCTTCTTTAGGGGTTCAGAAGATACTACTGAGTTTCAAGAAAATAAAATTATAATATTCTAATACATAAATAGTTCCATACTAATTAAGACTGTAAAGCTTTCAATGTAAAATGAAAAGTAAACATGGTGCATTGTTACAACTTTTTTTCTACATGCGGAATTTGTAAGCCATAAGTAATCGACTTTTTGTCAATTGTGCTAGTCAACTAGTGGATGTTACATGATTTATACAAATGTAGAGAACACTCTGCTACGAAAGGGAGCCCAATAGTGATGCAGCCCAAAAGGCTAATGATTTGATGTCTTAGATGAAGAAAATAAAGATCTAAATAGCAAGGACCAAAGTTTTTAAAGGCGAATGCGTACCTTAAGGCGTTTTACCCCTCATGAGGTGAGGCGTAAGCCTCAGGGCGTTGAGGCGTAAGCATTTCAAATTTCAAATTTTAATATTTACTGAATAAATTAAATATTTTTAAATAGTTAAAAAAATAAAAACAAAATTAAATATAAATGTGTAAATACTTTTCACTTTAATGCGTTGAACATTTTACTGCATAGAAGGAAGTTTTCCTTCACTGAAAGAGAAATCGATATTCTTAACTTCAGTGATTGAGCTTTTCACTTGACCATTAACTTTGTTTTTCTTGATTGATCATTTACTTAATTTTTCCTGTAGAATATATATGTAAAAATGGATTCTTTTTAATTTTTTATGTTTAACAATCTAATAGACTAAGTTTAACAAATGCCCAAGGCAACTTCTGCATGTGCATACTCCTCACATGCTTATGCGCAAAAGGCGTAAAAAGCGCACTTAAGGAGCATGTCTCAAACTATGATACGCAAGCCTTTGGGGAGTAATGCCTAAAAATCAAAGCCTTGATGCGTTTTACCTTAGCCTCGAGGCGAGGCGAGCCTCAAGAAAGCCTTTTAAAACTCTGGCAAGGACAAAGGAAAAACTAACTAGTACAAAATTTGAGAGAATAATTAAAAGAGGCTTCGATTCTTGGTGGAAAAGCTTGCTGCCCAAAGGATACAAGTTACAGCCAAGCTACTACTCAATAGATGCTCGATAAGAAACTACCACCTCAGCCTTTTACAATGAAAATTCAAAACCAGACTTACCCTATATAACAGTCCCTGAGACCCTTAATAGCTCTGTTATCAGAATCTTACGATTCGCGATTCGATTCACGATTTTTGCAAAATCGATATGAATCTATGGGTGAATCTATTTTGGAAGTGAATCTCTAGTGAATCGCACGATTCACAATCGATTCACGATTCGATTCACTTTTTACGATTCATGCAATTTTTGAAATTATTGTGTACGACGTATTCTCGACTCTTTTTTTCTCCATCTTTTTAGTGAAAATGGCATAATACAACTTTTAATAGCGTTTAATACCAAAATAACCAACATATATACATGATTTATTGTTATTTTAGTGATCATGGAGTTTTTAATAGGATCCAATCAGATTCAATCAGACCCAACATATTTTTAACCTTTCTTCTCATTTTTTTTCCTCTTAAAAAATCATAATATATCTTCTAAAGATGTTTAAGATTAAAGTTACACTATGAATTATCTATTACTATTTTATTAAATTGAATATTACATGTGTGAGGTCAGTTATACTTTTTAAAATGTTTTAGGCTTTAAAATAAAAGATTCTAAATAATTCCTTCTTATTATTTGCTCACTGTTACTTAGAAAAGTATATATGCTTATTGTTCAAATATCAACATTGTTGTTAATTCTTATTACTTTGGAAATTGATAGTTTGTCTATTTGGTTACTATCTTTATTGAGAATGGCTGATAAGAAATATCTAAAAAAGAAAAAAGGCAAGATGATGAGATTACATCTTTATTAAGAATGGTTGATAAGAAATATCTAAAAAAGAAAAAAGGTAATATGGTGATCTTACATAAGAACCTTTGTTAACTTCTTATCTATTAAACTACTTGATTATTATTCAAAATAACATTTTTATTGATTTAAGTCTAAATATTTTATATTCATAACATATATTTAACATCTAAATGTGTAGATATATGTTTTTAAGTAATTTAGAAAAAGTGACCGAATCTTTACGATTCACGATTTGATTCGCGATTCGGTACAAGACCGTTTCGATTCACAATATGAATCCCGATTTGACAACTATGCTTAATAGACTTAAGAAGAACTCTAGAAAATAAATTCGTATTTTCAAGATTCCCAAGAAACATCATGCATGTTGTTACTCCCAATTTTGTAAGACTTGAGTCTTTAACTCATTTATTACTTAGACAACTTTTGATTTTGATTTAATTATTTCTTGACTGACTCTTGGCTGGTTTCTGAGTTCAAACAACAATTGTTGTGTTTGCTCCATCAAATATTTAATGTTGGAAAGCAGTGAAAGTGGTTTGTTGGGCCGATAATGGTTTTCTAGTGTTTTATGGGGCAACAAAAGGGTAAGGATTTGCACATGAATAGGTGGGATTTTGAGCCTGTTCAGGGGCTTCCATGAACAGTAAGTTAACTGGTTATGTTTACTTTTGTGCTTTATGGTTCAAAAATTGAAGAAAGTGTGGCTTCGGCTTGTATAACTGGGTTAGCAGTTGGAAAAGGGTGTTGAAACAGGTCTTGTTCTATCCTTTCAAGGGATTTAAATGTACAAAAAATGCAGGCATTACTACTGTTGCATCACATCTAGGGTTAAGGATTGCATCACAAAATCCCCAACAAGCTTCAAAAAGCTCTAAAAATTCTGTAAATTCATTTTTCATTGAATAAGGAGATTTAGTTTGAGAAATACTTTTTGTTCTAATAAATTTCCTTAGGCATCATTCCTAAGATTCAGGGTTGCATCACAAAATCCCCCAGAAGTTTCAAAATCTCTTAAAAACTCTCTAAACTCATCTTCATTGAATAAGAAGAATTACATAACCTCTATATAGGCAGAGCGAAAACTCTTGATTCTAAAAGAATTACGACTTCAAAATTGGAAGCTAATGACTTCAACATCTAAAACCTACTAAAAACATATATCAAGCCCTAATAATATGATCCATATTTTGACCCATGGGTGATCCATGTAGCCCATACTTAAAAAGTTGTAAGTTATCAAAACACCTTAGCATATGAAACATTAAAATCATGTAGAAAATTGACTAGAACTAACATAAATAACCTTGAAGAGCTAAGAAGCACGGACATGGACATGTGACACGACACGGATACATAAGCTTTCAAAAGTGTAGGACAAGATATGTTGAGGACACGTGCAAAGCATATAATTTTTTTTTATAATTATTATATCACATTTTTGAATATTGTATATTTATTCTATGTTAAATATTTATTCGCATCAAATTAACCAACCTTAGTATGCTATTTTGGTGGTTGGGGGGAATCTGAAAAAATTGGTCCCCAACGTGTTTCAAGTGTGTCTGACTCCTTTCAATGTCTTTGACACGTGCCTGGAGCATGTCTATGTCTGACACCATTACGTTACCTTCAGAGAGGTGTCCATGCTTCATAAAGTAAGAGTACATAATGATTAAAAACTACTTGCTGTCCGACACCGTACATGACCTTCGGAGAGGTGTCCTTGTTTCATAGAGTAAGAGTGCATAATGATTAAAAACTCAACAATTTGTGGTCCTTGGTCCTAAATTGAGATTCAACCGCTTTCTAATTTTCGACACTGCTTTGAATACACTTTTTGCTGCTCTCAGAACAATTATTTGTAGGTTTGGCAAATGGATATTCTAGCTAGGAAAAATTATATTTTAAATATCATGCTGTCTGGTTTCTATGCTTAGTAATATTAATGTAAGATGTGAAAGCAATTTCTCTATCCTTAAAGCTGTATATTTTGGTTTTGTAATTATTGTTGTGTTAATCTTCCAATAGTCATCATCTTGTTTTCCTGGATATTTTTAATTAAATTCTGTGTAAATATCTTGTGTTATATCCTAAAAGATTATTGTTTGCATTGTATGCAGAGCGGCTCATTATTTTCAAATTTCTATAGGCATTCTCAATCACAGTCCTCTCAGAACCCTTCAATCCGTAGAGGCACTCATGCTCGAGGTCCTGCCTCTGGTAGGTTGACACGGTTGAGGAGCCGTTTACCTAGCCAGTTGCCTAGAATATCATATGCGGAAAGTTCCCTCTTTCCTCCGAGCATGGACTTGGACATGGTATCTCTGTTCCTAATTTGTATTACATAATGTATTCTCTTTTAAGTTTCATTCTTTTGTTACCTGGATGCCTTGATATGATGTGGGGTTATGAATTGAAGAGATGGTTGATAGTTTTTAGTTGATCTTATTGTTGCTTACCATGCAATTATTATCTATTTTACTATTTTTTGTTTTTGAAACAATGTGTTGGTTTTGCTAGATCACATTCAACTTCAAATTAGGCTTCTTTTTAGTAAGTAATTGATTTTGTCAAATTTTTAGGCCATGTAAGTTCAGAAAACAAGATCAATGAAATTGGGTACTATGATTTTGGACGGTTGAAAGCTTTTCCTGCTATTTTGACTAGGGTTCATAAGGCTTATTATATTCAATTAGATGCATTGTTAAAAATTGGACAGAAACTGACTCAGTTCTGGATTACCTCATGTATTAGAATGGTACTCACAGTCTTGCTATTTTCCTTTCAGCGAGGACTAAATTATCATATGAATTCTTTGCGATTGAGCCCCTTCTATTTTTTCTAGTACTACTATTTTTAAGACCATCTAAGTAACTTTTGATGGTGTGAGTTATGTACCTATTATATTTCCCTGATCCTTGAGGTTTTGTCTCTGGTAAAACTTTTTCTCTAGTTTGTTGGTCTTATCTTCCCCTATGTTCCCAACCAATGTACCCTGGAAGTTTATGTCGTTTTAGATGGAAGCAATTTTTTGCATGGCAGCTTTGATGCTCAAATGTAGGAGGAAACAAAAGCCAATTAGTCGCTGGTGTGTGTGATACCTACAAATGAAACACTATGGCTAGACCATATTTATCTTCTTACAGCTTACTGAAAGGAATGCTTTGTTTGGGGTTGTAAGCACAATTGCACAAGTATGCTGTCATCAAGGGGTATCAAAATTTCTTCACCAAAGGTTCCAGTTTTAATACTCTGGGGGCATGTTTGATTACCTTCATAGGCCATGGTTAGATTAGCAATCTAGTGGGCCCACACAAGTCATGTTTGGTTGTGAAAAATGGGATTGGACTTAGAGTCCCATGAGACTATGAATCCCCAAGAAGGGTGGGATTAGCATTCCCATGCAATTCCTATCCCATTGGATTTAGAGGTTGAAAAACTATTTTGCCTCCACTTAACAAAAAAAAAAAACAAAGCCACCTCATATGTAATTGAGGGCTTTTAGGTAATTTCATAGATTTTAGTTCCAACCAAATAAGCGAAACAAACGTGAACAAACAAATGCAATCTTCAACCTCATACCACCACAATAGTAATTCCCATCACTCAATCGGACTGTACTTATGATCCTGGTCAATCTAATCCGGATATCAAATATGGCCTGGGTCTGTTACTAAAGGATGGTGATATATCGTGGCTTGTTTGTGAGTTACTTGAACAATAAAAAGTACTTATGAGCATATAATAACATTCTGATCAACTTAGCAGCGGGCTAGGTAAGTTGGACTGCTTCATAGTGGGCATTGGTCACTAAAAACTTCCATGATATTTAACTTATTGACATCATTCTTACTGCTTTCTGAGGATATGACCGCAAATAGAAGTAACTGGAGGAAATGGATACCTATGTTACACGGACTCTTTGGAATTTCGAAGGTACCCGTGTCGACACGACATGACACGGGTACGGGTGCGGGATACGGCTCCTTAGAAACGGATACGGCAGAAGAATCGAAAGAGGAGAGAGCAAGAAGAGAACCTGGCCTTCGACTTCAATCTGACTTGGTTGCAGAGCTCGATCGATCTGCGAAGCTTGATCGCGAAGTCGATCACTGGGCTCCTTGAAGCTTGATCTGCGAAGTCGATCACTGTGCTCCTTCGTCTTCCCCTTTGATCTCGATCTCGATCTCCATCTCCATCTCCATCTCCATCTCCATTCTTCTCTTCGTCACTGTGCTCCATCACTGTGTCGATCACTGTGCTCCATCTCGATCTCTTCGTCACTCTCTCTCTCTCTTTTTTCTTTTTTCATCAGTCTGTCCGTCTCTTCTTTTTAATATATTTGAATTATATGTAATATAAATTATATTATTATAATATTATTCATATTATATAATATTATTTATTCAAAAAAAATATTATATAATATAGTATATTATAAATAACATAACTTTTATGTCTAAAATTAAAATAATTTATTTTATCATATATAATATAATTTATTTTATGCCTAAAATAATGTTTATAATTTTTATTTACTATTTTTTTTAATAAAATTTGTTATTTCTTAAACTTTTTAAACTCATCTTCATATAATAAATATATTTAAAAATAATTATTTAACGTATCCCCGTACCCGTATCCTAATTTGGATCCATATCCACGTATCCTTAATTTTTAATTTTAAAGTGTCCGACCCTTAGATACACACCCGTATCCGATACTCGCACCCGAGTCCGTGTAACGTAGATGGATACTGATTATACTTGACGATGACACATTTTATTTCCCAGTTGAAACTGAAAAAATGTTAGTGCTTCCTTGGCCTTTTTGGAATTGAATATTTTGTTTTATCTAGATCTATGGAATTCAACTCTTCAAAGGAAAAAGGTCAGGGATTGACGGGAACTAGGATAAAAGGGGATGTTGGAAATGGTGATTTAAACTTCTAAAGATGTGCCAACTAGAGTTGGGGTTGCAGTATAGTTGGATTTCAATCTTTCTCAATGCTAAGCAGACTGTTGTTATTGCAAATGGAATTTTGGACCAATTCTCAAACATGATTGTAAGCTTTCTTGTGCCATTGTGGATGTTGACATTTCTCGAGGATATTGATGCAGGAGCATCCTATGTGTGGAGCCATGCTAAGGTGAGATGTGGAGCATCACACTGCTGAAGTGGGTCTCACCCTGACTGACTGGAAGCTGGACTATGAAATGAAGGGATTGATTCACCTCCTCCCACTAGCTGTGACTTTTGGGATCAATGGTGGGTCTCCCTGTATCAAATAGTATCAGAGCAAGAGGTCTTGGGTTCGAAACTCTTCCAGTGTGGATGTGTGATGCAGGAGCATCCTAGGTACGAAGCATCACCCCGTGCTGAAGTGGCTCCCACCTTGACTAAAGGGATTGAATCACCTTCTTCCACTAGCCACGGCTTTTGGGATGAGTGGTGGGTCTCCCTGATATTTTGTTAGAGATTAGAACTTATTTGTTGACCTTGCTGTTAAAAATTTTTTATTTTATTTTTTTACATATTGGTTGTTCTTTTCTCTCTAAAGGCTCTCTTTTCATCATTCCATCTTTCATCAAATTCCTAATAAATTTATTTTTTTATTTTCCTCTTGCTGAAAGGGAAGCATATGGACTTTATGTCTGTAGTTGAAACTACTGCCACAATGCTCCTTATGTCAAATGCTTTGAGGAGCATGGGCTTGGATACTTGTAATTCAATAAAAATGTTTTGACCCGTAATGTTTGTATGGAGGTCCTAGACAGCAGAAAATGGATGCCATAATTTGATTTTTGAATGTTATTTTGAAGATCTGGTGGGTCATCTGACCATGAAAATGTCTCTTTCTTACTGTGGTTTCGTTGTGGCTATTAAGGCCAAGTTTGGGAAGACTAAATAAGTGCACTTTTTGACTTTTTATGAAATATGGGTTGGATTTGGGTTGGGTTTGAAGTGATGTGTTAGAGAGGTGATGTGACTTAAATAAGATGATGTGACTTAAATAGGATAGTGACTTTTTGACTTTTTAGATTTTTTTGAGGATGCCAAACTTGGCCTAAAGCTTAAGAAGGTAGTAGGTGTATGCATGTTCATGTTAGTTTCAAGTAAATACTGATACATTTTTTATGTAATGCAGAGAATCCATATATTGGAAGCACTAGAGGCCTTTAGTGATATGGGAATGGCTGGCAACTTCCTTCAAGCTGACCGTGAATTCAACGAGTAAGTTGTTTTTTTTGTATTTTGATTGATTTATATTAAGTTCAACATTAGGTGAATATTTAAGTATTATTTTTATGTTGTGATCTATTTGTATATTTCCTTGTTCATTATTGATTTTTGTTTGTTGGAAAAAGATGCCACATGTATTTGACTGGGTTAGTTAATGAAACGTGGGACTTATCCATGGTCAAGGAAATCAATCTTAATACTACGCCACTAGTTTCATGTTTCTTTGTCTTTTATTAAATTTTTTTCCCCATATTTTAGTTAAAGTTTTTCAATAATGTAAAAATAAAATTATTTGTAAAAGAATTTTAAAAAATTAATATACTTTTTTATTTTTGTCTTTAGTAAACTTTTTTAGATTTTTTTTTATAATGTTTTTCAGATATTAATTTTTTTACATATGTATTTTGTTTTTAGTGAACTTTTTCATATTTTAGTAAAAAAAAATAAATGTACTTAAAAAATAAAATATTTGTGAAAAATCTGAAAAAGTTTACTAAAGACAAAAAATTTTAAAAATAAAAAACTCCAAAATAATTTGAAAAAGTAAACAAAATAATTGCAAGCCTACATTCTCTGAGCTTTTAATATGTTTAATAAATATTTTGTCACAGGTTTTTTATTGTCTTTTTACTAATGCTATGATAGACAAATAATAGTTTATTCTCGTGATTGCATCCCCAAAGCAGGATAGTGCGCCTATGAATGACGCTACCTTGTGTGGCATGAGAATCTCTCTCAGAGATTAAACATAAACCTTGGTTAATATAGAAGTTTATTTGAGTGTTGTAAGTCCAACTCAAAAGATCCAAAGAATTCTGTGTGGGACTTCTAAATACATTTACCAAATTGCTCTCTACACCCATCACATGCGTTGCAATCCTTTAGGAAGAAACCCTTGTACCTTAAAAAGAGTATGGGTGTAGAGAGAAATTTAGCATGTGTACTTAGATATTCCCATTCTGTACACTGCTTCCAAATCTGATGCTCTTGGAGCATTGATGGATCAATCTTTCGTTTTTGCACTATTTTCATATCAATTTCAGATGAGTATGCAAAAATTACATATTTTTCCACAATTATCTAGGGCCTTCGGCATCAAATAAAGCACTTCTACTGTTCAAACACAGTCAATGACTCTTTATAGAGGAGTTTGTTTAGGTTCTACAACCTAGCTCATTTCTTTCAATATATTGAAGAGAAAGATGAGTGAAATAAGTGTCCTTGGATCTAGTAAATGTCTATCCCAAGAAAATATTCCTAGATTTTGGAAATCTGTATTCAATAGGTGGAAGACATTTAACTTCTTCCACCTATTGACATATTTGTTGTAACTTGTAAGTTCTTCCAGGTTGTGGCCACCTTAGTGACGAGCAAAGTCTGTTCCTTCGAGAAATGGATTTTTGCATCTTAAGACTCCCAGTTTAGTGCCACAAGAAAAATTTTCCAACTTTATACTTAAAATTGCTGTTTTCATGTTTAACTTGGAGTAACCAATATCAGTTGTGATGGTAACCAATTGTTGGTGGAACTCAAAATTTTCTTGTGATAGCTACCTATGGAATTTGTTGCCACTTGTGAGCCCCTTTGACTGCTGACCTTGCCTTTTTTTTTTTTTTTTTTTTCCTCTTCTCTTGGTCATTTTACTTTTAATTCATTGTGCTATCTACTTGCATCTAGTTAAATTACGCAATGGAGTCACGTAACCAGGCCACTACATTCAGTGTGAAAATTCCTACACTTCATGTCTATGGTAACTTACGATGCTAGGATAGTGTCATTAAGCACAAGTACTGAAATTATGTGTTGCTTGTATAGATAATCTGCAAGTAACTTTTGTGATGTATCATGAATTTTTTTTTTTATATTTTTTTCCCTTTGAAATTACTGTTATAAACAATGTATATGGGTTTTAAAGGAAAAGCCATACGGGACAATTTGTTCTCTTAATGTTGCGAACTGATTGAGGCTTCTTCTTTATGTTTTGTTTCTGTTTGTTTTAGGTTTTGAAAGTATGAACAGTTATTTATAGCCAATTCCTTTGTTTTTTAATTTTTAATTTTTACTGTTTTCCAGAAATGATTATGAAACATTGTTGGCGCTTGATGATAACAATCATGAGCATGGTGGTGCATCTGTCAATCAAATTAATAGCTTGCCACAGTCAACGGTTCAGGTAATATACATTCATACCTATACAGGGGTGTGGGTGGGTGTGTGTGTGTGGGGGAGAGAGAGAGAGAGAGAGTTTGCTGATCTGTTGTGTTTTGTAGGGTGATTTTGAAGAACCTTGTGCAATTTGTCTTGAAACACCAACCTTGGGAGACGCAATACGTCATCTCCCTTGCTTGCATAAATTTCACAAAGATGTAAGCAACTTTTATCTTTGCTAGTTATTATTCATTTGCTTTTAACCATGAATTATCTAACTTCTTTTTTCCCACTCTTGCAGTGCATTGATCCATGGCTCAGAAGAAAAACATCATGCCCAGTATGCAAGTCATCTATCACTTGATTAGCAAGAGTTGAGTTGAGTTTTTTTGTTTTTGTTTTTTTGGCTTCATGTCATTTTGCAGCGAATGACACCAAATCTGCAAACAATGGCATTTGGGGTTTCAGGATAAATCATTAGCTCGCCTTGACAGTCTTTGTGATTGCAAATTTGTGCTTGAAGGGAGACTACCCTAGTTTTGGTTGTTTCAATTTAGTTATCGACATGAAAATCTTCTTTGGGATTAAGCTGATAATGTATGCATTATACTTTGCGAATTGATTTATGGTCATGTTTGGAGTAGCTTGTTTTCACAGTAGTTGGTTTGGTGCACAACCTTGTGGTCTTCCTGAAAGGCTAGATAGTTTCTGCATTTTGAAGCTTCTATGGCAAAGAGAAACTAGGTGTATTTCTCTAAGACATCAGGTGTATTTGTGTATGGAATTTGGATTGCTACATGTTTTAGTGGTCTTATGAATACATGCACCGAGTGTTCTACATGCTTTACAATAAATATGATCTATTGGTCACACTTTATGCCCAGGCTCCAACAGAATCTATACCACCATATTGTTTGTTGTGGGCTAGCATAGCCAACTTTATGCAAATTTGGGAACATCCTGGATTGCAATTTGCTCAAAAAAGGGGGACTTGGGATACTGTTGTGACCATTGTCACAGCAGGGTCCTGTGGTGTCTCAGTGAGGGATTTTTCTGAGTCTTTTTCAATGATTTGAATCGTTCATTTTATAGAGTTTATTAAGTATATAATTCTTTTAAAAAAATCAAGTTAATTGAAAATCTGTAACCCCTATGATCCAATTCTAATTGTTTAGAAATTTTTTTTTATCAAGTATTCAATCAATTTGATTTTTTGAATTAATAATCTACTCAATAAATTTTATAATATAAATGGTTTGAATCATCTCAATATACTTTATAATATAAATGGTTTGAATCATCGAAAAAGATTGAAGAAAATCTCGGCATCACATGACCTTGTGATTTACAGTAGGATTCCTAGAATCAGTCTACAAGCCAAAAATCTCTGCCGCTTTCTTGTTTGTTGTGTGTTTGAATTTTGAATTTGTAGAGAAAAAATAAAGAAAAGAGAGAGGAAAGGAAAATGATATGAAATTAAATGAAGTTGATTTTTTTTCCCTCTTTTTTAGTTTGGTTAGAAAATGAGAAGGAAAATAAAACAGATTTTTTTTTGTTATTCTTATTTTATTTTATATTTAGATGTTATCAATGAAAAGTAAACGCGTGTGTACATAATTTCATTTCCTTCGCATTTTCCTTTTCCTAGTGGAAGTTTAAGATCCAAACATATCTACAGTGGCATCAAGGTAAAAAATTTGTGAGTAGTGATAATTGCAGGCTAAATATTTAAATATTGTAAAGTCATTCGGTTCTGCTCAAAAAAAAAAAAAAAAAAAAAAGGTAAAGTGATTCGGCTTGTTTTGGTTTGGATTTTTAGGATCAGAAAATTAATTTTTTTTTTTTTTTTTTTCATATGTTTTTGTTTTTACTAAATTTTTTTAATATTCTAAATAATTTTTTTTTTAAATTTTAGATACATCTAATATAAATACATTTAGAAAATATAATATTTGTAAATTTTTTTTTTTAGAAATTCATTAAATATTAAAAATATAAAACAAATACGAAAATTTAATACATGTTTCGTATTTTTTTGTATTTATTAATTTATTAATTATTTTTTTTTATAAATATTTTATTTTTTAGATACATTTAAGTAAAGTTCATTTAAAAAAGTAAAAAAAAATGATTAAAATTTTAAAAATATTTATTAAAAATAAAAAAATACGAAAAACAAAAAACTTAATTTTCAAAAATTGAATTTAGAAAATTGAAATCATTGTTCAAAAATGAATTCCTCGGTCAATTTGGTCATTATACCCCCTCAATTTCGGAGAATATATGAACATGAAGTGGTGTAACTTAGGCGAAAAGATCAGTACCTCCATTGTGATCATATGTTAAAGAAGTATTATGTTCTTAATGGTATTGATGATGTGAATCTGAAACAAGTCTTTTGAATTCTCTTCTTGATCTCTTGGGAAATGGAACCACCAAGCAATTGCAAAACAAAAGCTTGACCTTGTCCAACATTTCTCTTGGTGAACTGTACCAAACTTCTCTATCTGCTCTTGATAAATTATAAACCGAATCAAATCAAATTTTAAGTCCCATCAAATGGAATGAGTTATATGAATTGTCTTTCTCCACTTGACTCTATCAACGACTATTTAGTTAGTCAAATTAATAAGATTTATATCTCTATTTACTATATTAGCCTACGTTAATTTAGGTTTTTCCTTTCTCCTAACACTTCCATCTATCATCATTGTATTGCATCTTTTTATTACTGTCTCTGTTGGTCTTTATTATATATGACCAAACCATCTCAATCTATTCTCTCTTAACTTGTCTTCTATCGGTATTATTCCTACTCATTCACGAATATATTCATTCATAACTTTATCTTTTCTTTAGTCTTACCACACATCCTCATCTTAACAACACTCATTTTATTTACATGTTTCTTAGTTGTCCAATATTCTATCACATACAATATCGCTGGTCTAATATCCATTCTATAAAACTTTACTTTTAGTCTAATAAGTACTTGTTTATTGCACAATATTCTCGACTCACTTTTCCACTTAAGCCATCTCGCCTTAATTTTATGGATTACATTTGCTCCAATCTCTTCAGTCATTGTGATAATTAATCCTAAATAATGAAAATATTTACTCTTAGATGGTGTTTTTGATAGACTATGTAATTATAAATAATAAAAAAATTCTCAATCGATTGGAAGAACATGGAAAACTTCTTGGAAACGTGTGTGTGAACATCCTAACTTCAAGTTAAATGCCAAGATTTGAAGTGTCAGTTTTTGCCTAAAAAAACATTCACCAAAATGGAAATATCGTTATATGTATTTCAAAAGGTTTTCCAAGAAACATGCCATACGGCTCTCCTAGCTCCGCCTTCAATTGAAGCCCATACCAATTGGCAAATACCAAAATGCTCTAGCCTAGAACAAAGTACTTCGCCATATAGAAGCCTCTAAAGTTCGATTGGATCATTAAGGTTTTCTCTCTGAAACTTTATGGATCAGACTAGCTGAGCAACTTCCTGAAGAGCTTGTGTAATGGTCTGGATGACCAGCTTTGCTAGGATTATCAGCTTTGATATACATCGATAATATCCTGTTATTTTCCCTTGACCTTGTGTTTCACACAGCTTTATTACATCAATTTCATTCCATTGTCCTTCAATATGGGATCATGCTCTCCAAAAAGAAAACGGAAATTGACGAGTCCGAAATTGACTTTTTGGGTATGGAGATCTCCAATGGCCAGTTCCAACTCCATGAAAATCTCTTTGGTTTCAGGATTGGGAATTTTCCAACCATGATGCAAAGGGGAACCCGAGTGTTTCCAACTTCGAGTAGAGGAAAATCATCTTCATTCCATGTAGAGGAAGAAGAAAAAATGATGCACTCAAATGGGAGGACTAGGAGGGGGATTTGTAGGCGGTTTGAGGTTTTGGCTTACAAGGACTTGGACAAAAGAGTTGAGCCTATTCCGAGGCTTGGCGGTGCTGTTACCATAGGAAACATTATAATCAAATTTGCCAAAGGGTTGGCTGAGTAGATCAACAATAAGATCACCATTTTCATAACGGATTTTCAACTGTTGCTGTTTAGAGGTTTTCTTTCTGGTAAGAAGATAGATGCTTTAAACATTCCGCAGTCTCACAAGCATCAAACAAAACATTGAATTTCATCTGGTGACAAAAATTAAGAAAATGAATGTCTGAAAAACCATATACGTTATTGTAGAATTTCAATGTATAGAGAAAGAGAATAATGTATATTGATTGTATTGAATGTTCTGAATTACAGGGTATTGAATGTTCTGAATTACAGGATTCAAAGGACTCTTCTTTATAGAAGAGAGTAGTTACATCAAGTAGCCTATAAGTGGCCACCGAAAGGCTAAAGTAAAAAAGAAAACATAATTATACTAACCTAATTATTAAAGCAGCATATATTATATTCTAACAGCCCCCCTCAAACTCAAGGGGGATAGGAACCAACCAACTTGAGTTTGGAGAGAGTAACAAAATGGGAAAATAAAATAAAATAAAATAGGATAGGAGACACTGTATGGTCGTGTCAGACCGGTGGTGAAGACACTATATGGTTGTGTCGAACCGTTGTAGCAGCGAATCGAAATGAATGTCGGGACAGTTTACGGAGTCTTGCCGGACCCATGGAGAAGCTAACCGGAATTAATGTCGGGACAGTTTACGGAGTCTTGTCGGACCCATGAAGAAGCTAACCGGAATCAATGTCGGGACAGTTTATAGAGTCTTGCCGGACCCATATAAAAGCTAACCGGAATTAATGTCGGGACAGTTTATAGAGTCTTGCCGGACCCATGAAAGTCGCACCCTCAAAAGGCGTGCCCAATCTTATCAAAAGGCGTGCCATCAAAAGACGTGCCATCAAAAGGTGTGCCCGACAGCCATCAAAAGGCGAGCCATCAAAAGGCGCGCCGATTTGTCGTCTGGCGCCGAGAGGCGCGTGAGGCGCGAGTCTGCCTTGCCTATTTAAACCAAGGCGAGGCTGCTGCTGATGCAGAACAAACTAGCTAAAAAACTTCTGAAAAAAGACTCTTCGTTTTCTGAGAGTTGTATTGCTGAAACACTCTGTTGTTTTCTGAGAGTTGTATCGCTGAAACACTCTGTTGTTTTCTGAGAGTTGTATCGCTGAAACACTCTGTTGCCCAGAAAAATGGCTTCTTCTTCCCGTTCCGCTACCCAGAACATAGCCTCTTCTGCCCGGGGTCTTACTCTCTTTCCCGACCTCAACGAGGCCACAACCCAGAATATGGCCCTTGAACCTCAACCAAGCGCCCCTGGTTTTGCGCCATTAAACTTTCCAATGTTGTCAGTTGAGCAGAAAATGGCTGCTCAATCTGATATTGAAGCCAATCATTATACTTTGAGGTCTTGTGTTGAGACAATGACGGCGGTCAACAACCTGTCGCACCGGCTTCAAAGTAGAACAAATGAGGTGCAGCAGGTAAAAGCCCAACTGGCTCTGCTCCAGAGCATGTATACGGATGCCCGAGCAGAGATCTGTGTGCTCAAGGCAGAAAACAAGGAACTGAAGCGGAAGGCCACCGTGATGCTCAGATTTGGAGGACCGCCATATGTTACAGTTGAGGAGCAACGGGAAGTGAACGTGCTCGGCGGCGTGGGAAACACGGAGGCAGCACCGGCAAGGGACGCCCAAGACAAAGGCAAGAAGAAGAGAACAGCTGAAGAGGCGAAGAAGTGAGGCCGGTTGTTTGTGGTGTGTGTTTTTTCTTTTTTTTTCTTTTTTTTTTTTGTAAAATGGTGATCGGGTTTGATCCCCGACATGAATAAAATGAGTTTGTTGTGCAAAGGCGGATGGCATGAAGGGACAGGACGGAACCGAAAAAATCAGTTGGAATGAATGGAAGCCTCGTCGTTGTTTTTTTTTTTTTTTTTGAATAAAAGATAAAAAAGGGTAAAAGGTGAAAGGAAAGTTTAAAATAAGAGAGTCAAATTTGTAAAAAGTTGTGAGAGTGTTGTGTTTGGGCGGGGCCTACCACAAATGGAAAAGGAGGATGATGGGTGTGCAAACCAGGTTGTGTTTGGTGTTCTGTTCACAAGATGGAGTAAAATAAATATAAAAAAAAAAAGAAAAGAAAGTGGAGTGGGGAACATGGTGAGTGTGAAGTCTGCTGGATCTCTGCATAATAAACATATATATATATATATATTAAAATAAAAGAAAGTGGAGTGGGATTTTTGGGTGCCTTTGGCCCACGGTTTTGTTAAAAAACCAGCTTCTTCTTTTTTTTTCTTTTTTTTTTAAATTGAAAAAAAAAAGGAAGATAAAATAAATTAAAGGAAATGGGGAATAGTGGGATCAGACACAATGGTTCATGGAGAGAGAGAGAGAGAGAGAGAGAAAAGTGAGGAGAATGGTTGGTTCCTCCATTATTGACTTCTCTCCTTCTCTGATCTTTAATGGGTACACTATTGCCTCTGGAGCTGGGTTCTGGAATGTGGCTATGGATAATCTGCTGCTGTTTGAGTTCACCACTGCTTGGTGGTCGGCGTTCTTGAACCTCCCATTGCTCAGATAATGGCCATGGTCGCCGAGGTTGACAACGAAAGCCCCCTCAACAGGCTGAAGTTGCAGGATCCACCGGTAGCCTACCCCGAGGTATCCAAGGAGCTTGAAGGCAAGCCCAGTGATGAGATAGGTCTCAGCCGCAGCGTGCCCAATTTTGTGAGTAAAAGACTGCTGCCGACTGGGCGGCGGCGACAGTAAGATGGAAGATGATGTTGATGGCATGCCTGTGATAGTGCAGACCCATGAAAATGCCATTTTGCCTCCTGATACCGAAGTTGAAGGAGATGAAGCTGCTGGAGATGGTGCTTGTTTGGGAGAACCAGTATCTGCCAAAGAGGCTAATGATCATGGCCTGCCTGTATCAGGTGCTGAAGGTGAGACTATAGCTGTAAGTCAGAGTTCTACTGTGTTTTACAACAGAAGTGGGGGTGCAACAAAACAGTGCTCCGATAACGAGGGCTGAGGTCCGGCGGGCAGCCAAGGCGAGGCTGCTGCCCGCCGGTGAAGCAAAATTATGAGATTCTTAACCTTGCTCTGATACCATGTAGAATTTCAATGTATAGAGAAAGAGAATAATGTATATTGATTGTATTGAATGTTCTGAATTACAGGGTATTGAATGTTCTGAATTACAGGGTTCAAAGGACTCTTCTTTATAGAAGAGAGTAGTTACATCAAGTAGCCTATAAGTGGCCACCGAAAGGCTAAAGCAAAAAAGAAAATATAATTATACTAACCTAATTATTAAAGCAGCATATATTATATTCTAACAGTTATAACATTATTTAACAAAAATGAAGCAAAAAAAAAATTGAATTACACAACATTAAGGCCTTGTTTGGGTACCCAATATAAGTGCACTTATTTCACCTTTTTATCTTTTTTAGGTCATATCAATCAACATCTCCTCTCTGCTTTTTCTACACATAAGTCAAAAAGTGCACTTATTCTAAACTTCCCAAACTTGGCCTAAAAATTGTGCTATCCTTGGCTATCCGAAGGGTAAGTTTTTATTGTAGGGAAAAAAAAGAAAAAGAAAAAGAAAAACTACAATAAAATGTTGAACAGATTATGATCATATTTGTTGCTAACTTTGTGCCTTGACCCATCTCATCATCTTGGGCATTACATCCACAAGCATATTGATGCAATATTATTCAAATGCAACATTATTCATAAATTTGGGAAGGAATGAATGAAATCTATTGAGCATCCTTAGATAAAAAGTTGTTGGTCCCAATCTTCCGAGCATTGCAGAGGTCATCAACAGCGTCACCTCTTTCAAAAACAGCTGCAGCCCCCATTCCTGTGCCTGGAGATGAGTTGCAAATGAGAATCACAAACCATATCTTTAAGCACATAGGGAAAAGATTCAAAAAAAAATAAAAAAATAGAACCATTATATTGAACATAACATAAATCAGCTAGGGAGAGGAAAGAGTGAGCTGGAGTACCTATGCACATTGATATAACACCAAAGCGGCAATCTTTGCCACGACGCTTCATCTCATGCAACAGCGTGGCAACACATCGTGCCCCTAAAGCAGACACAAGCCATCTCCTTACAGTTAATAAATCATAAAAACAAGGCTCGATTATGACAAGAATAAGGTAATAACTAACACGCATTTTTATAAATGTAAGATGTGTGAAAAAAGAAAAGAGAATGAAGTAGAACCAGCTAGTTACATTATACAGCATTTAAGAAAACATTTTGAATAGGATAAAGGTATGGAGGCATCAGTAATGTATTCAAATGAGAACACTACGAAAATATTAAGTTAAAATGTGTGACATACATACCTGTAGCACCCAAAGGATGCCCAATGGCCATTGCACCTCCATTAACATTGATCTTTTCAGGATCGAGTTCAAGCTTCTTACGGCAATATACAAATTGGGATGCAAATGCCTGTGTAAAAAGAAATACAATTGGAACATTCTCAGATTTTAGACGTTACAAAAACATATTAAATAGGGTGCATGTGAGTGTGAGAGAATTTCCATTTCATATTTTAACATTACCTCATTTATCTCGAAAAGATCAATATCATCAAGTTCAAGGCCAGCAGCTTTGACTGCAGCTGGAATTGCAACAGCAGGTCCAACTCCCATGATAGCAGGATCAACGCCAACAGCAGCAAAAGTCCTACAAGAGCATCACCGAGTAATTCCTAAATAGTTAGAAACTTCCTTGACTGTCTTCTCTTCTATTTGAAGAGGTCCAGCCGTGAAAGATATGGCAATTATAAATATGTACAATTCTAGTGTTGATATTGACACAGCAGGAGCTAAAATAGGATTGGCGAAAAATGAGTGAGACATTCAGTGCAGTAAAATATCTAATGGTTGAATATTTCTTAATCGTGTTCCAACTCTTTGGGCAAATAATCTAACAACTAAAACTGCAACATGAGATGGCTCAAATGAGGTGATATATCTAGGAGGAAAGCCATTAATCCATTGCGCATTAAACTATGCAATAAGTAATCAACTGAAATGTAAAATCCATAACAAAACCATAAGTGTACACTACACTCTAAAGACAACTCTTTCGACCTAGCTATGAGGGGCCAGTTGGTGTGATCCTGATACTGTGTTTTCTATATATCTGCATATAGTTACACAACCCAGGTAAAGAGAGAGGGAAGGAAGATCATCTGATCTTTCGCCATGAACACAAAGACTTGTTTGCTGATCTTGGGAGGGTTCGGGTGAATTGGTCAAAGGCAAGAAAACAAGCCTCATGGGGCCATCTTTGCGGCAAGTGGTCACATTTTTGGGGAGAGATTGAATCCCTAGATTAACCTGGTGCTGGGGCTGCCCCTGTTCACCCACAGTACCTTGCAGGGGATTGGCCAAGGTGCATGGCTACAGACAGAGCTAACTAGGCTGACTGGGGAGCAGGATTATGGCAAACAGCCCCATTTCTGTCGGTTATGGCTTCATCGATTAGGTTTAGATGGTCTTATAGATGGTAATAATTGAAGTTAAGACCTCATAGCCTGGCCAAAGATGTATAACGGAAAACAAAGAGACAAGAACATCAATAGCTTAGAATTGGTGCTGACAATAATTTTTCCTCCATGAAGGCTAGGGACAATTTTGGAGTACAATTTCAGCAGAATTTGTTTGATCAGCATCAGGCTTTACACCAATAGAAAACAAAAATGAACTATTGTGAAGATCATAAAGGACAGTAGCAGAGAAAACTTGTTTTGAGAACCAGAAAATCAATTGAGCAACTCATGGAGAGATACGGTGACATCTAGTAAGACAGATAAAAGAGCAGATAACAGGTAAGAAACACTACCGCAAAGGCAAAAAAGCAGCCCATTCAAATTTCTCCTAAAAGTATGGAGTAAGTAGGCTTCAAAGGTCACAGCGAAGATAAACAAAAGTCCATTGATTGGAACTAGAAGCACAGCAGTCAAGGATTGGCATATGTCCAAGACACACAGCTTAACCAAACTTATTCTCAATTTGATCCAAGAAACATATTGTCTGAATTACAAACCTGAATACACCAAGAATGGGTAGTCCTTTCTGCATTGCAATGCTTCGCTTCATCAAGAGGACAGCTCCAGCGCCATCACTCACTTGGCTAGAATTTCCTACAGTAGAGGCACCAAAAGAGATAAAAATCACAATAAATATACTTCTCAAATAAAAACCCACAAATGCAGTGCTTAAAAATACCAGCAGTGGTTGTCCCATCTTTCTTAAATACAGGCTTCAGTTTTGCCAAGTCCGATATTGTTGCGTTTGGCCGAATTCCATCATCAACTGAGATCGTCACGGGTTTCTCATCTCCAGTTTTTGGATCAACAATCTTTTTACAGAAAGTATATATATATATCAGTGCACAAATTTGTACCATACACAAACTTGGAAAACAGTGAATGAGCAGCTGAAATTCGGTATCACAATCTTACTGAAACTGCAATAAAAAAGTTGTACCTTGGTATCCACGGGGATTATTTCCTCTTTAAATTTACCAGAGGCAGTTGCAGCAGCAGCCTTCCTATGTGACTCAACCTAACAACACAGGTCAAGGAAATCAATAACACGAGTAGTGTGACAACATTAGAAAATAAACAAATTGACAGATCAATTCAACTCACCGCAGCCTGGTCTTGCTCCTGCCTTGTTACACTAAAACGATGTGCAACATTTTCGGAAGTAACACCCATTGGGAGTAGGCAATCTTGGGCTTGTGCCATTGTCTTGACCTGATACAAATACAGGAAGATCTGATTAGCACCTATGGAAATCATGTCAAGGAAATTACCTCCCCAAGAAAATTCATCCAAGTCCACAATAAAGACATGGAAAGAAATATAAAAGAGCATACTTTTGGATTGACTGATCCTTCCCATGCCATTGGGTTTGCTGTCATGGATTCCAGCCCAGCACCAATTCCTATATAGAAGATGCATACATTTTAAAATATAAATAAAGAACAGATGAGGTATCAAGATTGCTGACATCCAAGCCATCCTCCAATAACAGATGACCCTTACCAATATCATAAAATCCAGCTTTAATAGCTGCAGCTACATCAGCAACTGCCTGAAGACCAGAAGAACACTGCCTATTCACGGTTCTAATCGGCACAGTCTCTGGGCAATGGGGATAAGATATATGTCAGCATTCAGCAATGCAAGGGAATGAGACAAAAATCCTAAAGAACACGTGCAAATAAATATTACCAGGGAAACCAGCATAAAATGCAGCCATCCTGCATTCACTTGCCCTTTGAGAGCCCGGTGCCAATACTGAGCCTACAACAATGTCTCCAACTTCACTCGGATTCAGATTTGTTTTCTCTATCAATGCCTATACCAAATACTCATCATAAGAACAGAATATTCTAAATCTCATCGAACCTTGTTTTAGAAGACAAATCAAAGAAAACAAACCCTCAGAACAGGTGCGAGTAAATCATCAGGATGAGTATCCTTGAAGCCCCCCCTCTTTGACTTGCAAAGTGCAGTCCGATATGCCCTGTACAGAGCGAAAAGCACAAAAAGTGTAAAAATCTATTACTTCACAAACTTGAGCATAAAACAGAACTTTGAATAGTGTGAGTTACTTACGCGACAATGACTACATCATCCCCATAAACAGAACTCCTATGGTATGCTGCACTATCCCCAGCAGCACAGATAGATGCCTGGGTGCGAAGAATAATAATTAATTTAGCTTAGGGAACAAACAATGGACGACCGAGACAAATGTATGAGCATGTCAATTTCTCAGCTATGCACAAGCAGAGAACAAAAGTAAAGCTTACAGAATATTCTAGCAACTCAAAATAAAACCAATCTACCATATCATCATATTTTAACCACAATAAAGATGAGATTATAGATATACGAGAACATGGACAAACAAATGGGAAAACCCATAATTAACACTATGCATTAAAGTAATCAAATTACAATAATTGACTCATCAGTATATCTCAAGCCCTGTTTGTTTCACCAAAATCATATCAGAAAAGCTTTAAAAAAAGCAACTTGATGCACTGAAATACCCAAATTTCAATAATTGACTCTGTAGTTCTCAAACTCTGTTTGTTTAAACAGAATATAACATTGAGTTATATAGTTGACAAAAATTAAGTGAAATCTCCCATACAAACGAACAGATGAATCTACTCAAATTGGATCAAGATTAATATACGATAATAGATAAAACCAAATTGAATTTCCCAATAATACATAAAGAGTAGGCTTTTCCCCCATATATATATATATATGAACCCTAGATCCAAAACAGTTTCAAATTGGACATCATAACTAGAGAAGATCAAATAGGATTCAACAACTCCAACAATCAAATCGCAAAAAAAAAAGAAAAAAAGAAAGTGAATTTAGAACTTACAGAGAGGGAAGAATCGATGTTCTCGAGGGAAGAAGAGGTAAAGGAAGGACGAAGGTGGTGGAGAAGAACCCTCTGTCTCTCGATTGCTTTCTCCATATCTCTCTCTCTGTAACTTTCTCTCTCTAGAACTAGTGCGTGTATGTGAAAAATACGTGTTGAAGCAAAAACAGAGAGGAAGATACAAATACTCAACTTGCTATATATAGATGTGCTATATGTAGGTGGTATATATGTACTCTATATGTACAATAGTTTTATTCGAATTTGGGACATGAAAGACGCCAACACATCATTATCTATCTAGAAAGTGGAGAGTTTGGATAAGAAAGATATGGAGGTGACTCTGATATTTCTTTTTAAAAAGAGCCAAAACTAGAAATTATTTATCACAAGTTAGGCTCGTTTGGGAATAAATTTTTTAAAGTAATTTTTTGATTTTTTATTTAAAATATAATGTAAAAAAAATTAATATATTTGGGATGACTTATTAACTTTTTACAAAAAGATATGTAAAAAAATAGAGAGAAAAAGAAATATTTAATTTTTTGATATAAGTTATTGACTTTTTAATTTTTTTAGTTACTTTTTAACTTTTTGATTGAAAAAGTCGCTTGCTAAATAAAGCCTTAATGTATTTATTTCAACAGTTGTGATTTGTGGCACTAATTTTTTGAGTACTAATGGCACTAATTTCTATATCAGGTTAAAAAAAAAAAAAAAAAAAATAAAGTTACCAAAACAAAAAATTAGTGCCATTAGTGCCAACAGTTTTAGTGCCACAAATCATTTTTCTTATTTCAATTTCAGCCCTTAATGGTTACTTTGTTAATTTTATGACCCTTTTTAAGAAATAAAATCCTCCCATTAAAAAAGCTTTAAAATGTGGGATGACCTCATTTTTATACTTTTATCTTTGAATAAGTCTAGGTTAGATCTAGATTTAGGGTCTAGATTTTAAATTGTATTGTAAAAATTAAAATTATATATTATGAGTTTATGTGTATAATGAATCTAAATAATATGTTAATGTTTTTAGATAAATTTTAAGTAGACTATTTTGGGTTTTTAGTATCCCTCTTTATCTTTTCTTCATTCTCTTTTATATTTTTTTGTGGCCTCAATTCAAATTCACATTGATAATTTAAATCAACTAATTTAAGGATTTTGTAATAAAAGTCATTCAAACGAAAAAAATTAATTTAATCAAATATCTATAAAGAAAAATTCTATTAATACATAAACGAATAGTATTTTATTTTATAAAATGAATACCAAGATTATAAACTTAAACTATTATTATATGAAACAAAATCTGATTCATTCATATGTTTATAATTATCTGACAAACATGATTTTTTTGCATGAATAATGTTTGTTGTGAGGCTTACGAAATATATGATTTGAATTATCTATGTATGCTTGGATTGAGACCCACAAAAAGCGTAGGGAGCTGTATGGAGAAATGAAATATGGAGGGGAGTTTATCTCTTAAAATATAAGATAAATTACACTGATCTCCCCTAAGGTTTAGAGAAACTACAATGAATCCCATAATTTTGACATAATTATATTGAGTTTCTTTGTAATTTTAATTTATAGGGTAATTTACAATTATACTCCCTGAAATTGACTTGATATACGAATTGTCTTATGTAATTTTGAAAATTATATCCCGCCATTTCAAATTTCTAATTGCATAATAAATTACCTATTTTATTAAATCATTAGGTCAATTAACAGTTTAAATGATATTAGAAATATATTTCAATTAAAAATTCTGATAATTTTATTGTTACATAGGACAATAGTTAGGAATTTCATTTTTTTTGTTAATTTTGTTAAATAAATTTTTTTGATGAAGGGTTACTTGTAATTTTCAGAATTATAGAGGGCAATCTGTGTTTTAAACAAATTTCAAAAGATGTATTTGTAATTTATCCTAATTTATATAACACTAAGTCATCTTTTCATCAATAATTTGTTAGTTATATGGATGAAAAAATGATATTATCATCTCTTTTACAAGATAATGTATCACTGTATTTTTTTTTCTAAATTTCAAAGGAGATCAGTAAATTTTATCCTAAAACGTATTATATATACCATCTTTGTCATTTAACAACAAATAAATCTTGAAATGTGAAGATTTTGATTAATTATTTTATAACCAAAGTATCATTTAGCAATACTTATTACACAGAAACTTTGTTAATTATCATAAAGAATCACTCTAACCCTGAACACAATTAGAATTTTTAACTATTAAAATATCACACACCCTAATGTCGTTAACAAAAATAATGAAATGGCCAAATTACCTCATTTTTTCTATATCTCATACATTTGTTTTATCTTTCAAGTCCATTACAAATAAAAAATAAAAAGATTTTTGATTTTTTTTGTTTTTTGTTTTTTGTTTTTTTGTTTTTGAGGGGGTTGGAAATGGAGTTGGGAGGGTGTAGGGCTAGGGTTTATGAGAGTTTTTTTTTTTTAAAATGATTTCTTATGGACTTAAAAAAGAGGAGTATGTGAGATATGGAAAAGATGTGACAATTTGGTCATTTTATTATTTCCATTAACGACATCACATTTTGATAGTTGAATGGTCTAATTTTACACTTTTATAGTTCAGAGAGTAAAGTGATACTTCAAAAGTGTGTAAGACATGCAAAAGAAAGGGCAATTCGATCATTTTTCCTTTTTTGTTAACAGTATCATGGGTGTGTGATATTATTATAGTTAAATAGTTTAATTGTAAGTTTTTTTAGTTCAGTAAAGTAATATTTCATGATAGTTTAAGAGATTTTCCTAAAATTAATCCTAATTAGTAAGATTAAATTTTCATAACACTTTGTCCACCAAACATTAATCATTATATAATATGAATGGAAAATGACATTACTACTTATTTAACATTGAAATGCATTTTTCTTTTCATTATGCATGGAGCCATAGATCGCTTGTATTAATGCCGATTCTTTTAAACTAATTAAATAGAGGTCAATATAATTATATCATGTTTATGAGATTTATTATATTTTTTTTCAAATGCAAGGGAGGTCAATATTTTCTTCTTCATTTTTTTTTTGGAGGGGGGGGGGGGGTTAGTTTTTTCAATTAATAGGAGAATATTTACAAATATAAAAAGAGTTATGAAAGTGGATAATTAATTGTATAAGAAAGTTCAACATGACATACTCGCAAATCTAATACCAACAACAACAAAAACTAGTACAAGAAAAGAAATAAACAACTAAAACAAGACCCTTACACATTTCGTTTGGATGGAGAGGTATGGTGAGAAAAGGAATAATCAATTCATGCTTTCGTAAATGTAATAGAAGTGAACAACTAAGGTAATCCAATTAGTTCTTTTATGGGAAAATAACAATTCAGTGGGTATTTAAAAGTTAATTACAAATTAGTAATAAAGTTTATAAATATTAATGATTAAAATTATAATTTTTTTTTTTTTTAATTTTATGAATTCGTAATAATTTTGTAAAACTACCACTGTGCAGTAATTTTTCACTTCTTTTATTAGTAGATTAATAATAGGAAAATGATTTGTAAGTCCTATTTGGGAGATTTATTTAATGTGAAGTCCTATGTAATTTCTTATAGAGTTTCAAGTCCTATTTAGATAGAAATGTATTCTATAAAGTCTTATAAGTTGTAAGTAAATAGTATTAGTGTACTATTATACCCTTATATGTTTCCATATTATTGATTATTATATCATTCACGTATTATGTATTTTGGAGGCTTTTAGGAAAGTGGATTGTACTGGACACGTCCGTGGGTGTGAATGTTGCATTTTTCGTTGATTCCGGTAGATTTTGAAAATGTTGATTGCTTAGATGTAGATATGGCCGATGTTGTTTTGAAGGTTGGAGGTTGTGTCTTGTTTGCTTTTGCCGATTTTGAATCCAAGTGATTAAGGGAAGGAGATAGGGTTTCAGCTTCTCCAGTTGGTGTGTTTTGTTGTTGTGTGTTTGCTAATTGTTCATTTGTCATTGACATCTTATCTTTTATGGCTTTGATAATCTATTACAACCATCCATTAGCACACTTTCATTAACCTTCGATGAAGTTACATTGAGGTTGTAATGTTAATCCACATTTACAATGTTGTTATGTCCTTTGTGTGTTCTGTTTGGTTGTATTTGTCTTTCAATTTGTGTTGTGTCGTTGTTGTATTCAATGTTTACATACGTGTCACATTACATTGCACAAAACGACTGGGGTTTTAATTTTTTAATTTGATGTGGGTTGAATCACATCACGTTACATTGTGCAAAATTACAACATTGTTATGTCTTTTGTATTTAATTTTTTAATTAAGTGTTTACATGGCTGATATGTCACACTGTGTGAATGTGATGGCATGGAAAACAATGTTACGTATGCCAATTCAAACATCAACTAAATGTACCCAACACAAACCACTAACCAAAGTCGTATTGTTTGTCATATAAAATACAGTTAATGTTATAATGTATATTACGTGACTACATATTTCACAAAACAAAAACGTAACAACGTATCCACATTCCCACACACGTTCACAAATGTGACACTTTGGTAATCCACATAAACGTCAAATCACAACCACGAATGTGACGACATGAATTGGGGACGTGAAATCATAACCACATTCCAGAATTGTGTTACTTCCATTATTCAGCTCTGTGTGACAATTTACAACTAGTCCCACAAATTCACGGTCACATTCAGAAATAGGGTCAGATTCATATTCAGAAATTATTTATATGGGTCCCATTCACATTCATAATTTACTTACATGGGGTCACATTCACATTTAAAAGTAATTTACATTTGGGTTACATTCACATTCAGAAACTGGACAACACATAAAACACGGATGTGGCACCAGTCAACTTACTTTTGTTACTTAATGCGTACAACCAAACGACATTGTAGCACAACGTGAACCCCCAAAAATCAAACTATCAAACACAATCATTTGCATGGGTTCTTAAAACCCAAAAAAAAAAAAAATCAACAAATAGACCTCTTATTCGGCAACACAACAACGAATCACGCACAAAACACCAAAATTCGACAACCCACCGAACCCCCATCCTAGAACACCAACAATTAAGTCACATAACACACAATCGACAACCCCCACATATATACTAAAATCTTCAAACCGAGAACTATCAAAACCTATAATCCTCATAAAACTCACAAAATATACAACTACCATTACAGCTTCTGACTAAAAGAAATCGAAATTATCAACAATCCCATATTCACATAAACCCTAGTTATGAGTTGTTAACCAAAATCAAATGAATGAACATTGCAAAACAGGGAGAAAGCCACACTTCCGTTTTGGAGCCATCCTTCGTCGTCGTTCATCGGAGACGGGATTTCATTCACACCATCCCATCAAACCTAACTATCGAATCGCACTCCTTCTTCTCTCGGTGGTGGGTTTCCAAATGTTCTGAAATGAACCAACCGTTCACATTAGAATAATGACACAAAACATATCTCGTATATTTTGTTTCCTAAAATTTTGCCTAATCAAAGCTGTAATATCCAAATATAACGTGTATTTTGAATTTCAAATTCACATTCATATAAATATGATCTATGGTAACATTTAATTTCCTATATATGGTTTTGTCATTATTTATGATATTAACAAATAATGGGGGTGTTTGGTGTAGCTTTTTTGAGCCAGCTTATGGCTTCTGGCTTTTAAAAAGTTATTTTGGACTGTTTGGTTAAACTTATTTCAAACAGCTTCTGATTCTAACAGCTTATTTTAAGTCAAAAAAGCTGATTCTGAGAAGCTGCTCACCCCCTGCTTCTGATTATCAGCTTCTGCTGTGGACATGTTAATTCACGGTTATACTCTTAGATTTTTTTATTTTTTATTTTTTTAAAAATAGAAAAAGACCCAAATGGACTATAAAATATTATTATTACTTTTTATGAAAAATGTAGATAAATAGTGAATAATAAAAAATAAAAATTAATTGAAAAAGCTACTTCACAGCTTATTTAACAAACACTACTCAGCAACTTAAATCTATAATCCAACAGCTATACCAAACAGATTAACAGCTTCTGATTAAAGTCATAATCTATAATCTGTTAAGCTATAAGCTATAATCTATTTTAACAGCTACACCAAACAGCACCAATATAAAGGGTAAATGTGTAACCAACTTCCTACAAGACTTATGGGAACATAAGTTTTTACTTAGGAGCATATGTAGTATAAGTCTCCCAAATAGGACTTATAAATAATTCTCCCTTAATAATACTACATTTCATTTCAGTTTGTTTGTTTGACTTGATTTGGAAATTAAATTATTAATTGAACAAAATATGTATGGAAAGATGAAATGGTATAAGAAAAATATTAGGAGATTTACAAACAAATCATAATTTATGAACTTATACTCCATATTAAGTCCAAATTAAAATTTTTTAGACCTTCAAATCCCTAAAATTTTTAATAGTTAGAATTGTCCTTCAAATAATGATTGTTCATCATTTATGATTATCTATACAGGAAAATGATGATTTTACATTTATTTTGATTTTCAAAACTTTAAAATATTAACTTTCAAATTGAAAAAACTAAAAAAAAAAAAAAAAATTATGTGCAAAAAAAAAAAAAAATTTGTTTTTAATTTTTTGAATTCAGTTTTTTGAAAATTGAGTTTTTTATTTTTCGTATTTTTTTTATTTTTAGTAAATATTTTTAAAATTTTAAGCAATTTTTAAATATTTTTTTAGATGTACTTTACTTAGATGTATCTAAATAGTAAATTATTTGTGAAAAAATATTTTAAAAAATTAATAAATACACAAAATACAAAAAATGTACTGAATTTTTGTATTTTTTTTTTTGTATTTTTGGTATTTGGTGAATTTTTTAAATATTGTTTTCACAAATATTATATTTTCTAAGTGTATTTATGTTAGATGTGTCTAAAAATTTAAAAAATTTCTTAAAATATTTAAAAATTCAATGAAAACAAAAAATACAAAAAAAGAAAAAGTATAATTTTCAGAAAAGTGATTTCTGAAAGTTGGAAACAAACAGAGTGATTTTTTTTGAAAAAACTGAAAAAAACTTTGTGCAAAACTAAAAATGTTGTGTCTATAAAGGAGTATGATGATGGAACATTGATGTGCAAAACTAAAGAAAAAAAATTTTAAAATGAAAAAACTAAAAATGTTCACAGTTTTAAAACTGGAAAAGACTGATAATGTTCTCGATTTTATTTGATAGTTGAATCAAAAAGTAGAAGGGCAAAAATGTTTAATCTCATGCTCTATTTTTTTTCATCAGTTAGTGAAACAATTATTTGAAAAATTACTATGCAAAATTGATAATATTATTAGTTTTAAAATTAAAAAAAACTGATGATATTTTCAGTTTTATTAAATAAGATTTATTGGTTTAAAATTTTTTAGATAGGACCTGAGCTACTATAACATTTGTAAATAGGATTTTTAAGTAATTAACTAAAAAATATTTGGTTTATTAATACTGGTTTCTTTCAATATTAAGATTATTTTATAAAATCATGTTAAATTGAAGAATGCTTGGTGAAGTTGCTCCTTTTGTCTATTAAACTTTCCAACATTCAAGTAAATTGATGAATGTCTTTAGCAATTTCCAAATTATATTTGATTATTCATGAATGCTCTAAGAAATCGAACATGTAATGTACTACTATAGTTAAATAACTTAGGCAATTTCTCTTACCCAAAAAAAAAAAAATATATTGTAAAAAAGAAAAGAATGGAAGAATATGAATATATATATATATTAGAGATCGAAACAATTGCTACACGACATGTTCTAAGAATGTTTCCTTTTAGGCAATATTTTTTCCCCTTTGGAATTGAACGACGAGTGACCAATTGAGTTATAAAAATTCTTTCTTCACGATACAATACAATCTTATCGATGAAATTTGATTCAAAGTACACACTATTTGACCAAACTATGAACACTATTGTTGTGCATATTGTTGATGCCAATGGATAAAGAAGAAGTTGATGACAGCACAAAAGAAAATGATTCAAAAAAATAGAGTTACAAATCTCTATTTGTAGATAAATTCGTGATTGCTCATGAGCAAATTGTTTGCAACCCATACTAACATAATACGATATCTCATGAGGAGCGACCCTTAGCAACTAAATGACAATGCTTATGTGTAAAGCAGAAATAATCTAAATTGCCCATCCACAGACTACACGATGTGCGTATAGACCCACGACAATTCATTGAATCAAATACATCTTATTGTATAAGATGTCACTCTATTTCTTGCAATAGTTATGCCCATAATTAATTTTGTTTATCTCCAATGTGGGACAAGCACCCTCTTTATTCAACAGCTTCAACTTCCAAAATGCACCCATTTGTGAATAAATTGGTGGACGGTGTTAGTGATTTCCAAATTATATTGATTAGGCATGAATGCTCTTGCTATTAGGCACTAAACAAAACACCCATAAAATGCCTTCCCAATTCAATTGTTTTGCTAAATTTTTTTTAAAAAAAGTAACGTACTATTATAGTGAAATAACTTAGAGTTACAACTTCCAATAAACAACCATTTGTGATTAAATTGGTGGACAGTGTTAATAATTTCCAAATTGAATAATCCTTAGTAGCTCGAAATTCGGTGGTTTGAAACTCAAAACGACGTCGTTTTGGGTTTTTATTTTATTATTATTATTTTTCCCTTCTTTCTTCTTTTTCTTGCTTTTCGAATACAGAGAGACAGAAAAGAGAGAGAGAAGAAGAAAAGAGGAAGAGAGAAGAGGAAGAGAGGAGGAGAAGAAAAGAAGAGGAAAAGAGAAGAGGGGAGAGAGAGGAACCATCACCGGCGCCATCATCAACAGATCTGTGTATGTCTTTCTCGCTCTGTGTGTGTGTGTATAGATCTCTCTCTCTCTCTCTCTGTGTATAGATCTCTCTCTCTCTCTCTCTCTCTCTATGTGTTGATGATGATGTGTATAGATCTATCTATCTCTCTCTCTGTTTTGTTTGTTGTTGTTGTTGTTGATGATGATGATATCCTCTCAGCTCTCTCTTCTCTCTTCATTCTCCTCCTTCTTTTTCTTCTTCATCTTTATCTGTAGAGAGAAAAGGAACAAAAAAAAAAGTCTAAAATGACATCGTTTTGGGCAGTAGTCGGGCCACTCGAGCCAAATGAAATTCGAGTTACAAAACGGGACTGTTCCAAATTATATTAAGCATGAATGAATGCTCTTGCTATTAGCAACAAAACAAACCAAAACTCCCTTCCTGATTTAATTGTTTTGCTCAAAAAAATTGAATAATGTAATGTCACATAATACATTTAAAGGTACATACTAACAAGTGTTAACATCAATTGATAGGTTGTTTATATAGACAAACAGTAGCCTTTTAAAAAGTCAGAGTGATTACTTAGAATGAACAGTTGCATTCTTTTATGGGAGGAGATGCTATGAATTCCGGATCTAATTAGTTTGGTTTTAACCTACTGAAAAATGGTAACTCAATTAGAAATTTATTTAAATAAAAAATTAATTTCAATTTAAATAAATTTTGTTCAAAAAAATAATATATAATCTAAATGTCATGCACCTGTACCATCCTAGTTCAGTATGGCACCGCACGTGTTCTGGACGACAGCGCACTTGTGTGGTGAATCACATTCCTTCTATTTCAAAATTTGGAGTGCCTTTCGAGACCTAAACCCAAGTGCAAGGCATATATAAACATTGCAATGGTTTCTTCTCTAACTAATTTGGGCATAACCTTTCTAAGTCTTTGCATTTGATCATCTCTACTCTTAGAAGGCGGGTTTTACATGATAAAATATTTGTTTACCTGAGCTAAGAATTGATTGATTCTCCTATATTGACTATCAATTTAATTGTAACTTTTGATAATTTTGCAAAAATAATGCATGGTTCTATTATCTTCATATTCCTTAAGACTCCACTTTGTGAGTCTTATGAGACATACGACAGTGATCTAAACGTTCATATTGTAAATCTCGAAGAGAAAAATATATATGCAAAAGATTAGTTTGATTGGATATCGATAGAGACACAAACTAATCATATTTTATTTTATGAAATTAATGGTAAATATAATTTTAAAATAAAACGCCCATTTTATGAAATAAAATATGATAAGTTAGTATGCTTATCGATGTCCAATCGAATTAATTTTTTAGATATATGTTCTTCTCTTTGATCCTTATGAGATAAACGATTCACATTACTGTCTTAAATTATGTGAGATCACGAAATGGAGTCTTTGAGGACTATATATTGGAGTATTTATCAAAATAAATAAATAATTATAGAATCAAATTAAATATGGGCAAAAATCATTACCATGAGAAGACGGTAGATTTACGTGATTCGGAAAATTTGCTTACATCCACAGATATTACCCATCGTCTACTATTTTAAATATATATTACACATCACATCTCTAAATATATAAATATATTATAAATTGGATTGAGGCGCGATAATCTAACTCTCTTTAAGGAGATTCAAGCCGTTCTCGGTTGGTAAAACTATCACTCCTCGATATAGCAGAATATCAAATATTAGCCTGTCTCCACCAAGATATAATAGCCTGACTTTTTTGTCGTATTGACTTCACCAACCCTGCACAAGTAAGTGAGTCCAAAGCTCCACCATAAAAACACATTTATAAGTTGCCTAATCATTTCTGTACAAACACAATATAAAATATATATACACACTCGTATTCTTTATGTATACTTCCTTGTATATATACGCATCTACCAAAATACGAAGAGTCTCATATTAAATCTAATAATAAATCAATTGTAACTTGTAACTTTTCACATGAACTATAATTATAACTCACTATAATCTATGCATAATTATTTGAGAATAATAAACTCACACTCAAATTATCCTATGGCATTGAATAATTTTAGAGGTTATAGGTATTTGTAATTTGTATAATAGGTGGAGTCATAATTTTGAAATGACAATATTATAACATATGTTGAAATATTAATTAATGGCTCTGGCTTTGGTCCAGTCCTTAATCGGACTGGACGGTGCTGTTGGGCCTGTGGGGGCCCACCACGGGTCCCGTTTTGAAAATCTGAATCGTTCAATGTGTAGAACTCGTCGAGTACTATATGCCTAGGAAAAATCACGTTGATCGAATATCGATAGCTATGTGATCAAATCAGTTTTGTATAAAAAAAATGGACGGTGAATAAATTAACGGTTGATAAAAAACTGATTTGATCACATAGCTATCGATATCCGATCAACGTGATTTTTTACAGGCATATAGTACTCGACGAGTTCTACACATTGAACGGTTCAGATTTTCAAAACGGGACCCGTGGTGGGCCCCCACGGGCCCAACAGCACCGTCCAGCCCGATTAAGGACTGGACCAAAGCTAGGCCCTTAATTAATATATCAATTAGTGCGTATAATACTATCATATTGCATTATTATGTAATTATTAACTACACTTTATGACATGATATATATACACATAAATGCATATATATAATTTTAATATTAAAATAATATGAGTGCATATGCACCAACACCATAAATAAGATGAAATTTTGATGGGAGCTGGTCTCGAGTTTGTGAGTTCAAATTCCATGTGGGGCACTTGAGTAATTCCCCTTTTCTTTGCTAATTTAAATTAGAATAGGTTCTAATGAATGGCAAATAAATAAATAAAAAAAGACAAAAAATTACAAACAGACAAAAAATTCTAAGGTTTGATTCTTATAACAAAATAAATTCTGAATTTTTATTTTTATCAATTTAAATCTTAATTTTTTTATTAATTTCCAGTCTAAATCATTTACCTATTTCTGTTTCATAAAATTCATGAAAAAAATGAATATTTTAGTCATTAACCTCGATGGCAAATAGTATTTTAGACATTATATATATATATATATTTACATTGAGTTTAATAACAAAAATACACTTTTTTTCACTAATTTTACTTAACCAAAAGAGGTGAATGGTTTAGATTGAAAATATATTAAAAGATTAGAGTTTAAATTGACAAATTTAAAAATTTAGGATTTGTTTTGTTAGAAGACTCATACTCTATGTTGTTGTTGTTGTTGTTTTTGTTTTTGTTTTTGTTTTTGTTTTTGTAATTATTCCTTTTTTTTTTGTAAAAGTACATCCATTTTTTAATAGGGGAAAATTAGGAAGACATCTATTTACAAGTTTTTGTGTAAGAATTTAAGGACACTAACAATTTACTTGCAAGTTAAAACCCTTGAGATTTGAAATCTTGGGCTTTGTTTAAGAAGTTAGCTATTTTAGTCGGTTATTTTAATTTTTGATTATTTTAGTAGGCTAAAATTCACTACAACAAAAAGCATTTTTTGCGACGTTTTTTAGCAACCAAATTTAATTTCGTTGCCAATTGTATGTTTTTGGCGACAATATACATGTTGGTCGCCAAAAAATAGACCATTAGCAACAAATATTTCAATTCGTCGCCAAAAATGGTTGGCGCCAATTTATATTTTTGGGCGGGAGCGCTAAAAACGTTTTGGCGACGAAATTAATATACGGCGACGAAACGGTTTGTCGCCAATTTGGGAATTTTTGGCGACGGAATTAGACAAGTCGCTGAAGGTTGAATGATATTTACGGCAACATAATTATCTTCGTCGCCAATAAAATTCTTCTCCAAACGGCGTCGTTTTGAAACTGCCTTTTTTTTTTTTTTTTTTTTAATGACCTTTAGGTGAATAAACCAGATTGACCTAAGGCTTCTTCGTCTTCTCATTCCACGAGCTGAAGCGGCGCAACAGAAGAGAAATAGGTATGTCTTCTCTCCCTCTTCTTCGTCTTTCTTTCCCTCTCCCTCTCCTTCTCCCTCTCACTCTCACTCTCTCACATTGTCTCATCTTCCTCTCTTTCTTGTTCGGCATCAATTTCATTCTCTTGTTCGGCATTGCATCAATTTCATTCTGATTTTTCGGACTGATTGTGATTTTCGGACTGATATTGTCATTTTTGGGACTGATATATTCTAATTTTTGGACTGATTTTGGAACTGATTTTCGGGACTGGTATATTCTGATTTTGGAACTGATTTTGGAACTGATTTTGTATTTTTTGGGGACTGATTATTTAGCTGTGCAGTTTGAATCTAAAATTGCTGTTATTTTTTTGTAGATCTATGATGACTAACATTTTTGTTAGCATATTCGTCTCTAATTAATATTGCAATGGCTAAAAAATAATGGGCATCAACCACTATTTGTCATATTGCTGTTCCCAAAAGACAATAAGATCATTAATAATAATTATTTTTTGTTTGGGATATGCTCAATCTGAAACTACTCTGAGTATGTCACTGGTCCAAAGCATAATGTACTATTCTAATACTCAAATATGTGATCACATTATTTTATGATAATAATCAAAGCAAAACCTAACTATAATAATAATTATATAGTTTAAGCGTGAAATAATTAAACATTGCCGTCCCTTCATGCTTACTAACTTATCAAATATTTTACCACTATGTTGTGCTCTCTACTTGTTCATAAACAATTATCTCCTATCTTCACCTTAATAGAAAAATTCTCCATATAGCATATGTGTTTGTCAGGATACTAGATTCTGTTTTCAAATTTTTTGCCTTCTATGCCCAATACACTCTCAGTGGTATGCCTGATGATTATCTCTCAAAATTTTTATATTTTGAGATTTTCACCACATTATGCACTTGTAAATGCTCTAAAAAATAGCACTAACAGACATTGTCTAACAAGTACATGAAAACTATATTCTATATTTTGTGTAACCACTTTGCTTAGAGTGTATTTTAACAACGTTCTTTACTCTTGAAATTTCTTTTGCCTAAAATTTAAGAGATGAGGCAAAATACTTGATGTATCGTGTATTTTGTTTTAGAATTCTACTCCTTGATGAGGTTAGGTAAAATGCTTAAAATTCTTACTTACCTCTTCTGTTGAATATCCTCTAATGTAGATTTTAGAGACAAAGATGTCACGTTGTATTTGTGTTATGTTCTCTTTTTATCAAATAAAAAATTATACATAATTTGTATATAGAATAATGTGGTTGTATTGGACATATCACGTTCATTTAAAGAATCATTATAAAAATGTCACAATCACATTATTGTGTTAAGAATAACAAAATTTTTTTTTTAAAGTAAGCCTTGATTGTGCAAATAAATTTTTTTTTTTTTACAAGGAATTAATCAATGGGGTATTTGGTAGTGAAATCCTCTGATTTCTTGAAGTATTTTATTTGTTTTTCAAGATGGGTATCATTATCATGAGTCATCACTTTTTATTATATGCCATGAATAGGCTTGACCTACTTCACAGCCTGTCATTTGTGCCCTCTAAATAAATGATAGTTATGTCTCTATTTAAAGGAAAAATGAAAGGTAGTCAGCTAAAAAATTTCTATTTTCTATGATTATTGTGTGATTGATGGACATGATTTGCTCTTGTTCCATGTGTTTTTTCATTGTTTTATCTTTTATGATGAGGAATTAACTTGGTATTTAGGGGCATGCCTTTTTTTATCAGCTCATTCCTCATTGTTATTTTATCAGTTCATTTTCTGTGTGAACATGACAAAGGCATTGGTAAGATGAAGTGTGTAATTTGAAATTAGCAAGTTTGACAGATTAAAGGTGCTAATGTATGAGTTCTGATGGGTTAAAATGAGTTGGGCATTTAAAATAACTCAAATGTGCAAGTTTTAGTCTTTGGGGTTAAATTTGATACGAATTGGACAAATTAATCCGACCAACCCTCTTATTCTAAAGCTCCTAATAAAATTGTAGATATTTTGTGTATCGGTGACCCTTTTAATAATTTCATCATATAACATTCATTTCATCTCCACTCTCCATTAATTTCATGTATAGTGCGATTTTAATTTAAACTTTGATTTACAATTCAAATGTTATAGGTTATTGGCTAATGCAAAGAGATAAACAAGCTGCAATCATTCGTTGGGGGCAATTACTACATCAAGTAAGCTTTGACTATATTTTAGGGCATTTTTAATTTATTTATCAAGTTAGTCATTTTAGTTTCTACACCTATGATCTTGAAACTATATAACCTTATTAAATTTAATAAGTCTAGTTGTCAAAAAAAATGGGACTAGATACGTCATTTAGCAACTTTGACTATTTTAGTTGATTTTTTAATTTTTTTTATGAAATGAAAAAGAATTATGTTTTGGATGATTTCTGGATTTTTTTTTTTTTTTTTGTAGGTGAATAGATAATTGTAAAAGAAAAAGTTGTTGATTAATGTATAGGACATGACATTTTGTTTTATTAACTATTTTTTTCTATTGACTATTTAGCCAAAATATAAGTCCCAAACAGGCCTAAAAAGAAAAGAGAAATAATCAGTTATGTTTTTGTAAAGTCTCTGTGTGAGTGTGTGACAACAAAGTTAAAATCACACACTTTGATAAAAGGAAGTCCATAAACAATCCCATAAGGTAATAAAGAGAATCTTAGTTGCAACTTTGTTCAAAGTTCTTGATTGAGATATGGATCACAAGGCTATTATGTAGGACCTCTCTATATTTCAAACCAGTAATATAGATACCTACTCAATATATATTTGGATCCAATTCTTTTAGGATAAATTGCACTCTGCCCCTTTATTTTTAGTCATTTTTTTATTTTTTTTTTATTTTGATCATTCATGTTTCAAGTTTCTTTCTAATTTACTCCTAAAACTAACTTTTGTTCAAAATTAGATAGAAAATGCATGTTACCTATAAAAAATATATAATTATATGGGTTTGAGTAAAAAATATATTATTATACGGGTTTGAGTTTATGTCAAAGGTGTGAGTTATATGTGATAAAATATTTTTATGTCACGTGATTGTTAATATGTCATTTTCTATCTAATTTTGGACATGAATTACCTTTTGGAATAAATTGAGAAAAACATGAAATATGAAATTAGCTAGGAGATTGTGGAGAGCCTTGCCCTGTATTATACTTTGGTCCATTTGGAAGTTAAGGAATGAACGTTTGTTTAATGGAGTGCAACCTTGTGCATCTGAGTTAGGTGAGCTGATAAAGATTAGATTTGCTTTATGGGTTAAAGCTTCTGTAAAAAGGATCATGCACTTTGTCTTGGATTTAATCATCAATTTGGCTTAGATTAGGGAATGCATTTGAGGAGGGCCATGGATTTTGATCAATCTGGTTTTTGGGGTGTATGGTCTGATAATATGAGGGTTGTTTGTGGGACTACTGGGTGATAATCTGATTATCTGTTAATATATTTTTCTACTGCTGTGTGGCTGGTCAGCTACTCTGTATCTGAGGCTAATCTGCTACTCTGTATCTGTTGGGTGATAAATTTTTTGTTAATCTGGTTCTCTGCTGCTGTGTGGCTGGTCTGTATCTGTTGGGTGATAACCTGATGCTAATCTGCTAATCTGATGTGTGTCTGTTGCTGTTTTTGGCCTATGCTAGTACTGGTTCCATGCCTCTTTTTGTTTTGTTTGTCTTTGGATTAGGTTGCATGCCTCTGTTTTGGTTTGTAGTTGCTGTATTGCTGTATCTGTGGGTTGTTGTATCTGTAGTTTGCTGTATTGCTGTTTGTTGGGTGCTGTCTCTGTTGGTTTCTCACCAACAGGGTCTTGGTTTGGTGCTGCCATGTGAGTTGTTTATATGAGTTTGGTTCATGCCACATTATGGGACTGTTTTGTATGGTTTATATGAGTTGTTTATAGTTATTTATTATTTTCAGAGTCAATTTAAACTGTTTTGTGTAGTTTCTGTTTATAGTTTATTAGGTAAGAATAGTTTAAGAGCAATGCTACATCTATTTAAAGTCTTGCTAACAATATTACTAAAAACATATATGTTCAAATATCATTGGATGATTAATATCATCAATTTTTTAACAACCAATCACATTTGGCCTATTATATTTTTGGTAAGATTTTTAGTAAGTTTGTAGTATAGGTAGAATTATTCATAGTTTAAATAAGTTGAAACAAAAATTGATTATCTCAAAGTTTAGGAAAGCCGTTTTGACTTTTGTTTTTATTTTTAGTATGCAATAACTTGCACCAAACACTATATATATTTTAACTAAACACTGTCTATTTAAATTTTAATAAAAAATTCAAAGTGCACAGTGAGACCTATCAAATGTGTAACTCTCACCCCATATGTGAGTTGTGCCTTATTCTGTGATCAAATTTTATGTATATAAAAGAGTTTAAATCCACTTTTTTGATTAGTTCTATTCGTGGAGATAATAATTGTGTATTTTGAAAGCATACTATGTTTGTGGTGATGCTGTAAAAGGGTATCTTTTTGTAGTTAAGTATGATTTTTAGTTTAAAATAAGGAAATTTAAACTCTAACATTAAGAATGGTTTTGTTTAGTTTCACTTTAAATAATTTTATTTTAAATACTTTTTAAAACAAAAGCAATAGAAAAATGAAAAACAGCCATCAAGGCCAATAGGATGTTGGTATCCATATCTCTGCATATATCTCTCTACCAAACAATTACTTCTACATCCATTGTAATTTACAATACATGAGTAAAAATAGAGAAGTACACACAGGAACATAATCTGAATTTCATGATTCTACACACGGGACCTCGATTGGATCTCCGGTTAGAAAATTAGAAGTAAAATTGTGAAACACAAGACTTAAAAGGCCCGTTCGGGGGCCGAAATTTCAAAATGACCACCGAAACCACCAAAACTTGGCATGGACAGCCTTTTCAAGCCTAAATTGTGAACTGCTTTTGTTATTAGATATGATCATATACAAAACCTGGTCTATAGATTCCACTATACAATCTACTCTCTTCTTGTTGAAAGTCCTTGAGATGGGTTTTGGCTATTAAACTATAAATAGCATCAACACCAAAAATGGCATTATTTTAAGAAAGAAAAAAAAAAGTATCAAGGAAAAAGAAAGTCTGATGGATGCTACCTATCACTATGCAAAACAGTGCCCCTAGAAATCCAAAGACAAAATGATTTGAGTCTTTGTCCCAAATTCAAAATTTTGATGATGTTGAATCTCTTGAAATGTCTTCTATGGTTAAAGAAACTTACTGATGTCAACATTGATTTCTTGGGCAATTTTTTGGCCTTTGACTTGCCAACTATTCATTGATGAAGAAAATTTCTCCTTGTATATGGTGTTTGTATTAGCAGTTTAAACAAGGCTAGAGTACATAGAATGAACCAGAGTATACACTTACATTACATGTATGCCTCATAAAAAGTGAAATATGTGCATGTTTCATTATGTGTTCTATGATTCATTTTATGTTTGTAGCGAAACTATATGCGCACACAATGTCTTGAGTTGTATGGTTCATTAGCTCTATCATAACTGTATTCTTGCAAAATATCTTGAGTCATATGATTTGGCTAGAAGTAAGGGTTCGCCAAATGCTCCGTCCTGTTCTACCTCTCCCCTACTACTATCTTAGTCAAGATACATGTCTCATTTCTCACCCCCTTTCTTGCCTTTTAATATGAAGCTCTCACCTAAAATAATTTTATGTCTCATTTTTTTAATAAATATTCTTCTATGCACATTTTTTCAGTCTATTAACATTGCTCTTACTTCAAAAACACGGCTAAGCAGTGTCAAACTTTGTCCTAAGCAAAAACTGCAGTGTCTTTGAATACATGGACTCACCTATACAAAGTACTGTCACTTTTCACAGCTCAAAAAGGATTATTTTTACACTAATGTTTACACAAAAACTTGCATTTAGATTTCCAGCCCCTTTGCTTGATATCCATGAGTAAGAAAACTTTTAGACAAAAATAAACTTCAAATAATGGTTGACCAAAAAACTTTGCCGTTAACTTATAGGAAAAAATTGACAACCACCTACCCTAGTGACCCGGTAATTGATGGTGGCTTGGCTTCATAGGGTCATGTTGGGGTTAAAAAATGAACTCTTGTAGGAACAAACAGGACCTCAATTGGATCTCCGGTTAGAAAATTAGAAGGAAAATTGTAAAACACAAGACTTAAAAGGCCCGTTCGGGGGCTAAAACTGCGAAATGACCACCGAAACTTGGCACGGACAGCTTGTTCAAGCCTAAATAGACTTATAGGAACAAACGGGACCTCGATTGGATTTCCGGTTAAAAAATTAGAAGGAAAAATGTGAAACACAAGACTTAAAAGGCCCGTTCGGGGGCCGAAATTTCAAAATGATCACCGAAACCACCAAAACTTGGCACGGACAGCCTTTTCAAGCCTAAATAGACTTGTAGGAACAAACGGGGCCTCTATTGGATCTCCGGTTGGAAAATTAGAAGGAAAATTGTAGTACACAAGACTTAAAAGGTCCGTTCGGGGGCCGAAATTGCAAAATAACCACCAAAACCACCGAAACTTTGCACGGGTAGCTTGTTCAAGCCTAAATAGACTTGTATGAGCAAACAGCACCCGATTAGACTTCCCGTTACAAAATTAAAATCAAAATTATGAAGTTCACATCTAGGTTTTTTTTTTTTTTTTTTTTTTTTTTTTTTTTGTTTTTGTCAATCTAATATTGTTTTTTGTTTTTTCATGTGACAGATTGGCAATGGTGGAAAATAGTTTGGGCTGCATCAGAAGATTTGATTTTGTGTTTTTGGAAATATTTTGACATAGAATTTTGGTAAATGATTTATGGATTAAATGTTTAGCATCAAAATATTTGGTGTTGTATTTTTGCAAATATTTTGACATAGGATTTTGGTAAATGACTTGTTGGTTAGATGTTTAACATCAAAATATTTGGTTGTAATTTTGAAAATATTTTGACATAGCATTTGGTAATGTATTTATAAGTTTGATGTTAGTAGTTTGTAAGTACTTTAGTATGAATGTTTTAGATTGTCAGAGAATTGTAATTATGTTTATGTGAATTTTTCATATCTATTAATTTTGAATTAGTATGAATGTCTTGCACAGGTGTATTATTATTTACATTACATTTGTGTATATGTTGTGCACAGGAATACAGGTGTTTTGGAATATTTTGAACAGGAAAATTATTAAAATCAAAATCTGTGTATTGAATTTTTAGTGACAGGTGGTATTTTCGTCGCTGTTAATATATTTGGCGACAGCATATTGTTTTTGTTGCTAAAAGTTAGTGGTTATTTCTAGAACTTTTAGCAACCAAAACTTGCTCGTCGCTAAAAACGAGATTTTTAGCGACGAAATTAATTTCGTCATTAAATAGTACTTTTGGCGACGCATTTATTTGTCGCTAAAACTACATGGCCTATCCAAAGTTTAACCTTTTAGCAACAAATTGTAATTTTATAGCGACAAAATATATGATTTTTGGCGACCAATTTTTCTTGTCGCTAAATGTGTACATACGGTGACAATTTCTGATTTCGTCGCCAATACTTTTAGTGACAGGCCTTTGGCGACAAATTGTATATTTGTCGCCGATTCGTTTGGCGACAAAATTTGTACTTTTGGCGACCAATTTTTGGGTCGCCAAATGTGTTTTTTGTTGTAGTGATTTTTGTGTTTGGAAAGAATGTTGGATTTTTTTTGTAATTGGATGTGATATTTGTGAGAGAAAAAGTGAAATGATTATGGATTTGACGTTGTCTTATTGATTATTTTAACTTATTTTTTCTTTTTGTGAATTTTAGTCCAGAAAAGTCCAAATTTGGCTTCCCAAACACCGCCTTAAAGCGGTAAGGGCAAACTTTAACATCATCCCACCAAGTTTGCAGAGTTCGCCATCCTGCCAGTGTTGGATCTACTTTATCCCTTCTCTTTCGTCACTTGGGGTAGTCGTCACCACTATCTCGCTGCTAGATCTGCTACAGATTTGGCCTGTCTCCATGGATCTGACTGTTCTCTGGGAATGAGGTTGAGTTTTTTTCGATTTTTTTCCTGTTTTTTGGTTTTGGTTGTGTTTTTGAAGTCCATTGGTGCTATGCCATAACTTACCTACTTTGTGGTTGTAACTTATGATCTATCTCAGATATGCTTTATTATAGATTGATCGGCTTCTGCTATACAATACGAGCACGAACACGAGCACGAGTTGCGTGTCTGGATTTTTTCATAGTTTTTACTCATTTGTGTTTCTTACTCTGATCTATTCTTTGTTTGGTGTAAGTTTATCTGTTGGATGGACTCTTTTTTGTATGTGCCGTTTTCCTTAATGGCAATTTCTTTCTGATCACAAAAAAAGAAAAAGAAAAAAACTTTAACATATATGGTTCAAAATGTCATCATAAAAACCCTAATCTTTTCATTGTTTCTGTCATAACAGCGTTTTTTTCTCCTGTGACCTTTTACATTATTTGAGTGATTTCAAAACTTTAAACTTTTAACAACTTTTGATTTACATTTTTATTTTTTTGTAAAATTTATATTTTTAGAATCCTATTGACACTATCTTTCAAATAAGATCTATAAGTAATATAAAATTTTGAAGAAAAGTTTATGAAATTTTACTATGTTCATTGTTACGTCATAGTGAAATTTCTTTGACTTTGTACAAAGTGAAATTTCACTTAGAGACAGAGAAGAACACAGTGACACAGAAAAAAATTATGTGTATCAACACAGAAACACAGAGAAACAACATAAAGACAAAGAAAAACATAGTGACATAGAGAAAATTGTGTTTCAATATAGATAAAAACACATAAATACAGAGAAAATTTTGTTTCAACACAAAGACATAGAGAAAATTTCATATTTCAACATAGACGAAAACACAAACACAAAAAAATGACAAGGAGAGAGAGCGAGAGAGAGAGATTTAAAACTCCTACATCAAATTTGTAAACAATGAAAACTTCACGAACTTAGCAAAGTGAATTAGTGAAATTTTATTTCGCTAGAAATTTACCGGAAAAAGAATCGAAGGTGGTCATTGATGTCTTGGGTCAGTGAAATTTTGTCGACTTTCTTCATGAATTTTGTTTTATGGATCTTGATGAAATAATTTCAAAATACAAATTTTATAAAAAAAACAAAGATCTAGATCAAAAATGACAAAATTTTGAAATTTTAAAAAGAGTTAAAAAATATTCCATCAACTGTCGGTGGATCGTGATACAATTCTAAGGCCACAGCTTCTTTTCAGTTTGAAATTAAATGGAATAGTATTGTTAGGCTATGGTGGGCTCGATTCGAAACTCATTTTGATGATTTCAACCATTTAATGTGTAGAGCGCGTCGAGTATATCATCCTTACAAAATATCATGCTAATCGGATATCGATAACCATTTGATAAACTTGTATTTGTTTCAATAACAATTATGATCTTATAAAAAAAAATCGTAGACACAATTGCAAGCTGATGAAGTAGTTATCGTGTTCGATTAACGTGATTTTTTGTAAGAATAATATCCTCGATAAATTTTATACATTGAATATTTGAATTATTAATATAAATTTGAAATTGAGTTTGCCGCGATCTAATTAGTATGTTTGGTTTTAGTTTTCTGAATTCAGTTTTTTGAAAATTAATTTTTTTTGTTTTTAGTAAATATTTTTTAAATTTTAAGTATTTTTTTTACTTTTTTAGATGCACCTTACTTAAATGTATCTAAATAGTAAAATATTTGTAAAAAAATTAATAAATACATAAAAATATAAAAAATAGGGGAAATTATCAGAAAGTCCTATGTACCAAACTGTTACTCTTTATGGTCCTAAATTGAATATTTTGGATTGGAAAGTCCTATTTTACACGTTTAGTAGACAACAAAGTCCCATTTCAAATTTTGTGAGATGTGGGGAGACTGATTTGCCCTTTTTTGTTATGGCATGTGCTTGTATTATGGGATTCATTCAATATTTTGTGGGATACGTTTCTCTGCCAGGTTGGCAAGTTAGATCCTATGTTTTGGGGTGTCTCTCTCTTCCCCTCTCTCTCTCTCTCTCTCTCTCTCATGTTTTTGTTTTGTTGTTGTTGACCCACGTTTCTCTCATGTTTTTGTTATACGTTTCTCTCACGTTTGCTGACCCACGTTTGATGCCCACGTTTGCTGATCAACGTTTGCCTCTCTTTGATATACACACAGATTCGTTGTCGCCGGCGGTGTCGTCGTCGTGGAGGTTGGTGGTGCACCGTGGTGATTCACGTTTGCTGACCCACATCTGCTGACCCACGTTTCTGTTTGCTGATCCACGTTTCTGTTTGCTGACCCACGTTTCTGTTAGCTGATCCACGTTTCTGTTTTTGCTGATCCACGTTTCTGTTTTCTGACCCACGTTTCTGTTTGCTGACCCACGTTTCTGTTTTCCGACCCACGTTTCTGTTTGCTGACCCACGTTTCCGAAGGTTGGTGGTGCACCGTGGTCATCCACATTTGTGATGATCCAAGCTTCATTTGTTGGTAAGGTTCACGTCGAGTATTCACTCAAAAAATTATTCACACAAAAATGTTCACGTTTGGGCGCTATGGGTTTCGAACCCACACTGCAAAGTCTAACAACGTAACACCCAATCAGATCCATCCCTCACATTACTCAAACCCTCACACAGTTTACACTCAATGGCATTATTGTCATTCAATGTACATGAGGACTTAGTGGTGCATAAGAAAACATTTGGGACTATTCAGATCATAAGTTTAAAAAAGGGGATTTACCAGTCAATTCCCCTAAAAAATATACTGAATTTTTGTATTTATTAAAATATTTTTTGATATTTAGTGTATTTTTTAAAAAAAAATTCACAAATATTATATTTTTTAAGTATATTTATATTAAGTGTGTCTAAAAATTTAAAAAATATTACTTAAAATATCAAAATCATTCATTAATAATATTAAAAAATAAAAATAAAACAATAAAACTTTCTAAAAATCAGAACCAAATAAGTTTATTAGTACCGTTCAATTAGGGGTGAAGAGGAACTGACCCCAATTCCAAATAGATTAATCAGAATAAATTAAAAAAAAAAAAAAAATGTCCAGCACAAGCTCCAAGCGCGTGATTCGATGTTGAGCATAGGGAAGCGTGCCGTCGTCGGTGTGCTCGCCCTTCTTATCAATCCTCAATGTTTCAAATTCATACGGGTGGGGCCCGCCCAACTCGCTCAATTGATTTAAATTATAAATACATTTTTTTTAAAAGTTATTTAAAATATATATTATTTTCTATAATTTAGAAAATTATAAATATTTTCTTATCAGAATTTTTTATTTAACAGAATTAATTAAAAAAATAAAATTCATAATTACTCTCTTATATAATAAAATTATTTAAATTATTAATTAAAATATATTTCTAATCTCATTAAAAACTATTAATTGATTTCATGATTTATTAATAAAATATGCGATTTGTTATAAAATTAAAAATCTTAAGGGATGAAATGTAATTTTTAAAATTATAGGGGGTGATTTGTATTTTAATCAAACCTTAAAAGATGTATTTATAATTTATCCATATAATTTTATTCCAGAAAGTTGGTCTAGGTTTGATATTTTCTACTCGATTAATAAATGAGTTGGATTTGAAAATTATATTTTTGACCCAGGCTGACTTGGCCTGCTGCATATTTAATTTAATAAATTACTAATTTATATAATATATTAAAAGAATATATATACTCTTTTAATTGTATAATTGTATAATTTGTTTTCTATTTCATGTTGATAATTTATATGTTGATAATGTAGCAAACTTGGTATCATCCTAAATAATGGTTAATGGTGATTCTAATTCTTCAAAAGGTGATAATGAAATATAGGAAGAAGTTTGAAGTTTGAAATTTAACATATAGATTTTTTTTTTTTTTTAGTTTGATGTATTACTAACAGTTTGGTTTTAAAAACTTCAAGCTTATAGAATTATAGATGTGTTTAGTTTAAAAAACTTTATAATGTTTTAATTAATATGATATTGAATATTTAACTATTAGTTGCTTCATAGACCTTTATTTATTTATGAAAAAATAATAGGTATCATAATGTTTAGTTTTTTTTTAATAATTTATGTATTGATGGATGCGCTTGAAAATTATAATTTATATTAGAATTGGATTTGAAATGATTATATAAGTCCAATGTTTAAACCAAGCAAATTTAGATAGATATAAAATTTGGAAAAATTACCCGTAGGTCCTGTTTGAAATATGTGTACACTATTTCACTACAACATACTGCACATTTGGCGACTAAAATTGGCGATCAAAACAATTTTAGTTGCCAAAAACAGTATATTGGGCGACTAAAAGTTGATTTAGTCGGCGTTGATTGCATCTTTTAGCTACTATATTATTTTGGTCGCCATATAATTCTTATTGGCGACCAAAAATAGTTTTAGTTGGTGTTTGTTGGCATTTTATGTGATGATCGGTGCGTATTGTGGATTGCCTTAATTCTGAGTTTTCGCTTATTTCGGAAGGTGCGGGGGTCAACCCCGGGGTGTCGGGGGTGAAGCCGAGGTTTTTCCGAGCTGGGGGCCAGCACCGTACGTGCGAGGCCTTGGGCCGCACGTGCGAGAGAGGGGCCGCACGTGCGGGAGGCCAAGTTGTGCGTGCGAGAAGCTGGGCAGAAGGCTGGATGCACACTATCTAAAAGGCAGGTGCATGAGTGGTGGTGTGGAGGAGACCGCACGTGCGGGGGTGGGAGTCGCACGTACGGGAGGCTGCTTCGCACATGCGGGAGTGGGCGCCGCAAGTGCGGGAGTGCGCATTTTCTGTCTCTTTTTTTGTGCTTTTCAGCTATATTTTTGTACATTTGGCCCCTTTTCCCTCATTTGCTGATATATCACTGTCTCTCTACAATATTTCCTCTCTTTTTCTCTCATCTCTCTCTACCCAAACCCTTAAAATCTTGTATCTTCTTTGATCTCAAGAAATCCGTTGAGATTTTGGTGCTAGTCCCTTACACAAAATGATGAGCGTGTCAAGGGCTTCGTCTTGACCGGTGGAGATTGTTTTCTAGCGAGGTCGGTTTTTGGGCTTTTCTCCTCTTTTCTCTTGAGGTAGGGATTTCCTTGATTTTCTTCAATGCTTCCCTTATAGATAGACATGTGGTCAGTTTATATTGCATAAAACCATGTTGTTATGGATTATTTTCGAAACTCCTGATATGGGTGTAGGGATTGAAACTTCATGAGATGGGTTGATGTTCGGTTAAATTTGGGGTGTGATTTAATATATTCATGATTAGAGAGATAATTTTTTTTTAGTAATGCCTAATAGATAAAAAGGGGATTAAAATTGTTGAATAATTATGTTATGAGTTTAAGAAATGTGGTAAATGAGTTGATAATTAATTTATGATTAAAATGAGTCTCATGTTTAGAGGGCTAATTTTGTGTTGGGTTGACTATGTTTAAGTACATCGAATTGTTAATTTGATTAATTATTTAAAAGGAGATTTAACCATGAGATTAGGAACCTTGAGTAACATCCTTGTTGAGTTGAAATCGAGGGGACTATGGTTTGTTAATGGTGGGTTGAGTTTTTGGTTAAATGAATGAAATGAGTCGCTTTATTTTTATATATATATATATACATGTACATGAAATTGGTGTATTGTGAATTGGAAATTTTGGGAATTGACATTAGAATGTAGGGACAAATTTTAACTCCTTTGTAAAGTGAGAAAGAACTTTGATAAAGGTTGAAAATCCTTGGAATGTTGTCATTGTTACTATACTAAAAACCTCATAAGAATTGGGTGATTGGATTACTTGGATTTAACGTATGTGTTTAGAAGTTTTGTCCTTGTCATCGATGGAGGATGACATTGTGAATGTTGAAATGATTATGTGTCTGTAGTACACTCGAATTGTCTATGATTGTCGTATAATGTGATGGTTGGAAAATGTGTAATGCGCTGAGAATCAGAGGTACCATTACCTTCCAGCTAGCGCTTGGAGAAATTGGCAGGGGTATCATTACCTTCCAGCTAGCGCCTGGAGAATTGGTAGAGGTACCATTCCTTTCTAGTTGGTGTCTGGTAAAATGGTATTTCGTTGTGGAGAGATGTATCATTGGCTTATCGTGCTTCAGGTAGGTAGAGCAGAGATCATTTATTATTGTTGTCTCAGTTTGACTGTGTGTGTCTTGTGTTACGATGAGTATGTTTTTTGTAAGGTTGAATTGTTTAAATGTTGAGTAGATGTGTTCATGTAGGTTTGGACGTGCTAGAGAGTAGTTGTGGTAGTTTCTTACTAGGTATTATTTTGTTAATGGTATCTCGTTAAATTTCGAGTCTAAGGTTAAAAAAAAAAATTGTGATGAACGTGTGGAGATGGATCTTGTTGTATATTGGGTGTAAATAATGGGATAGAAGTCGGATTGGGTGAACATGCTTTCAAAAGAAATAAAGCGGATCTTATGTGGTGTTTGTCATAAATGGAGAATGTGGTTATTGTGTAATAATTGTTTAAATGGGAAATGGGTAATGAAAGCGAAACTTGGTGCTGTTGAATAAACTGAATGTTTTGAGAAAAGTATTTATATAATTATACTTTGGTTATAAATGTCACATTATTTATATGGTATGAGACTAGCATTCATGATCATAGCTATCTGTAAGTTGTTATTGTTGAGGATCATGTTGAGATCCCCACTGGACTTTATGTTCATCCCAAATTGTTAATCTTTTCAGGTGATTATCAGGATGTGCTACAAGATCACGGATCTTCCTTATTTGTTGGCCACGCGGCCTCTATATGTGTAGGCGGAATGCCATTGATGTAAAAGGTTAAACCCTTCCTCTTGATTTGAATGATGTAAGCCTACGGGCTATTTATTTAGGTATAAATTTATGTTGCATTCGTTTTATATTCGCTTGAGGGAACTCTTCCTTTTGTTTTCTTTATAAATATGATGAGCTTTTGTATGCTATCTCTGAAATTGAATCTTTACTAAATGTTTTGGTAATGGAATCCGAGTAATAAAAAGTGGGGCGTGACATTTTACGCTACGAAATCTTCATTTAGTCGCCGTATAATGTCATTTTCTGACAAAAAAATTTAGTCACAAAAAAATGGACACATTTAGATGAATTTTTGACGACCAAAAATAATTTAGTTGTTGTATATTAAACATTGCCGATGAAAGTAAACATTAGTAGCTAAAAATGTTATGTTTGGCAACCAATGGTTAGTCGTTGTTAATGAGATTTGCCGATAAATAAGCATTTAGTCGCTAAAGCTTCAATTTTTTTTAAGGGAAAGTCATTAATATTGGCGCCCAGTATCCCACTTACACAAAAACACATTTCGGTTCTTTTATGTCTCACACACCAACATAGAGAGCAGTCGATACCAAACCTCACCGCCGCTCACCACCACCGATCATCACCATCGCTGGCCACCGGCGCTCGCCACCACGACCACTGCAAATCAGCACCACCATTGATTACAGGTATTTGTCTCTCGTCTTTTTCCCTTTCTGTCAATCTGGGTCTGTCTCTTTCTATCTCTTTCTCGCTGTCTCTCCCTTCCCCATTTCTCACACTTTCTGTAGGGTTTTTATATGATTTTTTTTCTTTCATTTTTTGTTGATTTTGTAAATAGTTTTTTAGGGATTTTTTTGATTTTGTGAATGGGTTTGGTTGAAATTTCGGATTGTGGATTTTGGATTGTTGATTTTGGATTGTTGAAATTTCAATCTTCAGTGTTGGGTTTTTCAAAGTCAATTGAGAGTGAAACTGAAAGCCCACTATATGACCAAATATGTTAGGTTCTTCAGTGTTAGATTTTGGGCATTGGGGGTGGCTCTCCATCTATCCTAAAACACACTTAGATTCGAAAGCCCCACTATATGACCAAATGTGCCTTTGTTTCAGGTAAATCGGTTTATTAATTATTTAATTAACTATTGATTAATCAATTGTTAATTAATCAACATGCTAGCCTCACTTCCATAACAACAAAATTATTTGTTTGTTGTTCATTGGTGACTAATTAAAAGGAGATATTGACCATGGAAAAAAAAACAACATGGTGGGTTAGTCCGCCTCCCATTTTCCTTCCAATGCATGGTGTGAAGGCAGCAGAGTTCTTGGAAGGACAATGAAGTGTGTGTATACATATAGCTAGATAATAAGAGAAGAATTTAAATTGAAATTGTACAAACCTTCTAGTTTAGGAACAGAACTCCAACAGCCATGGCCATGAGTGGTGATATGTCTGATGAGCTTCTCATCTTCCTCAGGAGACCACAGACCTCTATTAACTTTCTGTTTGCTGCAACAATGGTGGCCCATCTCATGAGTCCTTCACTGCCCACTTGCTTAATAGCACAACTCATTGTTTATATATTGTGTGCCTTTTATTTCCTTCCCCAATTAATCATAGGAAAATATTACACCTCTTTTTCTACATACATAAGAGTCTTTGTAAATTTCCAGCTTTGTTATATGTGTGCCATAGATGAAGTGTACTTATTTTATACTATCAACATAGTTACAAACATTGAGAGAAAGAGAGAGATGTCGGAAATTTAACTTGGGGTGTACTCATGAGAGGACCACAGTTCTCATTGTGTGTTTTGGCAACTTCTAACCCTTTGTCTTGGTAAAATTATTAGGTAGTGCTAAGTATCACGTAATATTATTTTTGTGATATTTTTGACGAATAAAAAATTATAAAATATATTAGATGTATCATCTCTTGTCGTTCAATTATCTAATGAATACCAATCAATACCGTTTCACTTGTAAAATTTTCTATTATGTTATTGTTTGAAAGTACCACAAAAATAATACTAGTCCAATTAGCTTTGTCTTTAACCATTGTTGTCAACTTGATTAAAACTCTTCTCTAATCAAAAGAAGAAAAAATATCCCAAATCATAGTCTATTGATAGATTATGCACAAAATTAGACCCTTTCAACAAGCTAACATCTTCGAGCTATCTTGAAAACACATGAACATCAACTAATTAAAAAATATTATATATTTTTCACAGCTTTACCCAAATATCCAAGAAGCCAATAGCCAATGGTCATCTACTACACTATACTCACATGAACTTGTACTTTGTCTAAAAGAGTATTGAATACACTATAACTAGTGGGTAATGCTTAAAAGAGTCTTGAATACACTATTATTTGTGAATAATACTTAAAAATAGTATTGAATACACTAATATTTGGAGGTGTTAGTTTCACATATGGAAAAGAGAATCTACTGATTGCATCTTCAATGGAAGTAACACTAATTTTTTTTGTTTGGGCTTTGTTCTTTGTGATTTGTGCATAACAACCAAATTAATGTATAAAGCAATTAGTGTATAAATAAATTAGCTTTCTCATGTCAAATATGACCTGTGGGGTCAGACAAGACATAATTAGCACGTGTATGTTGGGAGTTGGCGTGAAAAACACCATAAACTTAGTCGAAAAAGGCCTTTAAGGGTCGAAAATTCAAATCAGCCCCCGAACCACTGTATGGATGGTACGGGTAGCTTCCTCATGTCAAATAAGACCTGTGGTGATAGATGAGATGAAAATAGCACGCATACATTGGGAGTTGGCGCGAAAAACGCCATAAACTTAGTCGAAAAAGGCCTTTCGGGGCCGGAAATTGGAAGCAGCCCCCGAGCCAATCTATGGATGCCATGGGTAGATTCCTCATGTCAAATAGGACCTGTGGGGTTAGATGGGATATAATTAGCAAGCGTACGTTGGGAGTTGGCGTGAAAAACGCCATAAACTTAGTCGAAAAAGGCCTTTGAGGGCCGAAAATTCAAATCAGCCGCCGAACCACTTTATGGATGGCACAGATAGCTTCCTCATGTCAAATAGGACCTGTGGGGATAGACAGGACGAAAATAGTATGCGTACGTTGGGAGTTGGCATGAAAAACACCATAAACTTAGCCGAAAAAGGCCGTTTGGGGCCAAAAATTGAAAGTAGCCCCCAAACCACTCTATGGATGCCACGGGGTAGCTTCCTCATGTCAAATAGGACCTTTGGGGACAGACGGGACGTAAATAGCATGTGTAGGTTGAGAGTTGGCGTAAAAAATGCCATAAACTTAGCCGAAAAAGGCGTCTGAGGGCTGAAAATTGAAAGCAGTCCCTGAAGCACTCTACGGATGCCATGGGATAGCTTTCTCATGTCAAATAAGACCTGTGAGGATAGACGGGACGTAATTGGCACGTGTACGTTGGGAGTTGGCGTGAAAAACGCCATAAACTTAGCCGGAAAAGGCCTTTGAGGGCCGAAAATTCAAATTAGCCCCCAAACCACTATATGGATGGCACGGGTAGCTTCCTCATGTCAAATAGGACTTGTGGGGATAGACGGGATGAAAATAGCAAGTGTACGTTGGGAGTTGGCGTGAAAAACGCCATAAACTTAGCCGAAAAAGGCCTTTTGGGGCCGAAAATTGAAAGCAGCCCCCGAACCACTCTATAGATGCCACAGGTAGCTTCCACATGTCAAATAGGACCTGTGGGGACAGACGGGACGTAATTAGCACATTTACGTTGGGAGTTGGCGTTGGTTAGTGGTTAGTGGTTAGTGGTTAGTGGTTGTAGTTGTTGCCAACTTAGAAATCATACTTATGGCACCCGTTGCATTGGATGTTTAGGGGTGTAAATAACTCATGTCCAGAATCGAACTAATCTTGATCGTGAACATCATATGAACTTTGGTATGAAATGAAGTCTCATTCGATCATGATTGCCAAGATTTTGACAATACCAAAACATTTAAGTAGACTTTGTTCTATAAGCCAACGTAAATGTTACACAGTGCATACCTTTGCATTGAGTTTCCAAGTGCTTAGAAATATAGTAAGTTTTATTCTAGTACAATATTGTACACAGTACATACCTTTCCACATTTTCACATATTGTCATTGTGCAGATTTAGATCCTAGATTTTCTGTAAGACCAAGTGAGCACTATGTTGGGGTTGGAGTGTGAAAGGAGCGTGCACATATGATGGACAAAGCTGAACTGAGAAGTGTTGTAAAGTGATAATTAAAATTTTTATGATACTCTCTCCATCTCATTTTATGTTTTCAACTCCCCATTTTTGAAAATTCATTTTATGTGTCCAAGTTTTAGTAGTTAAAAAATTTTAACCATTACTTCCTAAATTCAAACTCTATTTAAATATAATTTCAATTACAATTAACATCCTTGCAATTTGTGTTTTGTAGATAGCTGTAACTTTTTGTTTATAATGGAACTAATGGGTATAATTTTTGTTGTGTAGATGGCTTTTGGTATTGACATGTGAATCTTCCATTTTTTTGTACGGAGGATAATTCACAGTTTTGAATATTTGGGAAGTTTTTTGCCGTCCTCTACTTTTTGTGTGGAATTTGGATGAATCGTACATATAATTTTTGGCGGGGTACATAATACTTTTGGCACTTGTATTAATTGCTGTGGTATATATAGATTACCTTTTGTCGTGGTTCTTCCTCCATACTTGATTTCGGCCATGAAAGCTGCTAAATTGCTTAGGAAGGGATGTAGGGGCTACTTGTGTTGTATACTGACTACATCATCTGATAGTACTAGTGTGTGAACTATTCCTGTTGCTTGTGAATTTCTCGATGTGTTTCCGAATGACTTGCCTAGAGACTTAGTTGATAGAGAAATTGAATTCATTATTGAAGTAATTCCGGGAACACAACCTATTTCCAAGACCCCCTATAGAATGTCAACCTCAGAATTGAAAGAATTAAAAACTCAACTTCAGGAACTGCTAAACAAGAAATTCATCCATCCGAGCATTTCACCTTGGGGTGCTTCAGTTCTATTTGTTAAAAAGAAAGATGGATCTTTGAGGTTATGTATAGATTATTGGGAATTGAAAAAAGTAACTATCAAGAACAAATACCCTCTACCCTGAATAGATGACTTGTTTGATCAACTTCAGGGAGCCCAAATGTTTTCCAAGATTGACCTCAGATCTGGGTATCAGGGTATCACCAGTTAAAAGTTGAGGTAGAAGACATAGAGAAAATTGCATTCAGAACTAGATATGGACATTATGAATTTTTAGTAATGCCGTTTGGGGTGACTAACGCACCTGCTGCCTTTATGGACCTTATGAACAGAGTGTTTAAATCATTTTTGGATGAATTCGTTGTTGTATTTATTGATGATATTTTGATTTACTCCAAAAGCAGGGAAGATCATGAGAATCACTTGAGAACTGTGTTACAGATTCTAAGAGAAAAGAAGCTATATGTGAAATTGTTCAAATGTGAATTCTGGCTTGATAGTGTAACATTTTTGGGACACGTAATCAACAAGGAGGGTATCTCTGTTGACCCACAGAAAATTGAAGCTATTGTGGACTGGTCTAAACTGACAAATGTGACAAAAGTTAAAAGTTTTCTGGGACTTGCAGGTTACTACAGAAGATTCGTGAAAGACTTTGCAAAACTTGCCATGCCATTGACCCAATTAACTCAGAAATATGTATCATTTGATTGGAATGAGCAGTGAGAGTCAGCCTTTCATGAGTTGAAGACCAGACTAGTAACTGCACCGATTTTGACTTTGCCCAATGGTACTGATGGGTTTCAGATTTACAGTGATGTTTCCTACAAAGGTTTGGGGTGTGTGTTAATGCAAAATGGGAAAGTAATTGCTTATGCCTCTCAGAAACTCCGTCCACATGAAAAGAATTACCCAACACATGATCTTGAACTGATAGCTGTAGTGTTTGCCTTGAAAATTTGGCGGCATTATCTGTATGGAGCGACTTGTGAAGTGTACACGGACCACAAAAGCCTTAAGTATTTCTTCACTTAGAAAGAACTGAATATGAGACAAATGAGATGGTTGGAATTGATCAAGGACTATGATTTGCAAATTTTGTATGATCTAGGAAAAGCTAATATTGTAGCTGACACCTTGAGCTGAAAGTCGATTGGAAATTTGTCATGTTTGCTTTCCAGTAAAAAAGAATTGCTAGATAACCTAGAAAAGAATGAGATTGAAATTGTTTTGCGAGAGCAAGGTGGGATTTTAGCTGCCATTTTTGCTCAACCTGCAATCATTGAAGAAATCAAACAGAAGCAACTTGAAGATGAGTACTTGAAAAAGATTATGGAAGAATTTGACTCAAAGTCGAGGTCGGGGTTTGTGTTTGAGAATAATGTGTTGAAATTTCAGAATAGACTCTGTGTACTAGATTCCTCTGATTTAAGAAAGCGTATTATGGCTAAAGCTCACAGCACCAAATTTGCCATGCATCTGGGGAACACAAAGATGTATCATGATTTGAGACAGAATTTTTGGTGGCCTGGAATGAAAAAGTGCATTGCAAATTTTGTGGCTGGATGTTTACATTGCCAACAAGTTAAAGCCGAACATCAACGACCCGCTGGTTTGTTACAGCCACTTCCAATACCGAAATGGAAATGAGAGCACATTACCCCTGAGGTGTGGATTCTATTTGGGTCATTGTGGATCGTTTAACTAAGTCTGCCCATTTTCTACCTGTTAAATCTATTTACAATGCTGACAAATTGGCCAATATTTATATGAATGAGATTGTGAGATTGCATGGGGTGCCAGTATCTACTGTATCTGACAGGGATTCAAAGTTTGTGTCAAGATTTTGGCAGAGTTTGCAACAGGCTTTGGGGACAGAACTGAGGTTGAGTAGCGCCTATCACCCACAAACAGAAGGTCAAACTGAACGAACCAAACGAACCAATCAAACCTTGGAAGATATGCTCAGAATGTGTGTATTAGATTTCTAAGGAAATTGGGAGACCTATTTGCCATTGGCTGGGTTTGTGTATAACAATAGTTACCATTCAAGCATCAAAATGGCTCCTTATGAAGCTCTGTATGGAAGAAAATGCCGATCACTGATATGTTGGGCTAAGGTAGGTGACAGACCATTGTTGGGACCGGAACTTGTGCAAAAAACAACTGAAAACATAAAGCTGATTCAGCAGAGACTGAAAATTGCACAGAGCCGGCAAAAGAGTTGTGCAGATGTTCAGAGGTGTGATAGGGAATATGAAGTCGGAGATCATGTGTTTATCAAGGTAACTCTGATGAAGGGTCAAACGCGATTCGGAGTAAAAGGCAAGTTGGCACCAAGATACATTGGACCATATGAAGTTCTGGAGAAAATCAAACCAGTAACGTATTGGGTAGCCTTGTCCCCAATCATGGAGCATATGCATAATGTTTTTCACGTATCTATGCTTTGAGAGTATTTGAGAGATCCACCACACGTGATTGACCCAACACATGTACTTCTAAAGGATGATTATACCCATGAGGAAAGACCAATACAGATTGTGAACCGCCAAATCAAAAGATTGAGAATCAAGGAAATTCCGTTAGTGAAGGTTGATTGGGAGAATCATGGAAGAACTTATGCAACTTGGAAGACGGAAGAAGATATGATGAAAAGATATCCTGAACTATTTCCTTTGGACTCGGTGTTCTTCCATAATGAAGGTAACTTAAGTTTGGAGGACCAAACTCTTTAAGGGGGGAAGACTGTAACAACCCTGACCCATGATTAGTGCTAATTCATGTTTATGTATGCCTAATAAGTAATTAAGAAGAAATCTTGAGCTAATTACATGTGCATTGCATCATTTTGTAGTTATATCTGTTTAACGTAGGAAGATCTGTTCATGTTTTAATTTCGATTTGCGAATTGAAGGCCTTATTGGCATCTGATTCTAAAATTGATTTGATTTATGTGTTATTTGGAATTTATAGAATTTTATGGTAGGTTTAATTAAAATTCGATTCGGAACAATTAAATTAGAATAATTAATGTTGCTTAGCTTAGCTTAGCTTAGGCCAATTAATTAAATGCCACTAAGTGGGCTTATGCAAGGCCACTAAGTGGGCTTATGCAAGACTACTTCTATTTCTCTTATATATGTTTTTGACACTCTTATTTCCCATCTTAAAGCTCCAAACGTGACAGAAAGAGAGAATTAGAGAGTGAGAGTTGATTTCAAGAAGCAAAAGGAAGAATTGCCAGGAGACTTAGTGAATTGCTCAAGATTTTGCTTAAGTGGAGCTCAATTGACTAGCCTAGGTAAGAGCTCAACCTTACAACCTTGAAGTGGAGTTGATTCACCCATGAATTTAAGTGAATTGAGCTAGGAGATGTAAGAACCAAGCTTAAGAAGTAGGAAGGAAGACCAATTGATACATGCATGTACATTTCATTACATTTGGAGCATGTTTACTAGGAATTCTCTCATGCATGTCATAAATTGAGCTTAGTTGTAGGAATTCATCATGTTCTACATCCTCTCATGTCATTTGATCATGATTTGGAAACTTGAAGCTCAATCATTTCATGCATGTGGTGTTTTTGGAGAGTTCATGAAGTTTAAGTTGAGTTTGCAAACAATTGGCATGCTTTTGAGCCTTGATTTCATGAAAGGATCTTTAAATCATGATGTTTTGTGAGTTTCTAAATGTTTTCCAGAATTTTGGCTCAAGAGGATGAGTTTTAAAGTGTTTGGTTTGAGTTTGAAGCTTGGAGATCAAATCTGGAAATTCCAGAATTTGAATCTACACTCGAGTGTAGGAGTTCACGCTCGAGCAAAGCACTCTGAACACGTGCACTTTCGCTTGAGCGTGAAATGCATGTATCCAGAAGTTCATATGTTTTGCTGTATGCTCGAGTGACAGAAGTCACGCTCGAGCGAGGCCTTGAGTCTCACGCTCGAGTAGAGATTGAGCGTTCGTCGAGCGTGAAAAATAAGCAAATAGTACTTTTTCAAGAGTTTACAGTCCGCTCGAACTAAAGAATTCACGCTCGAGCGAACCTTCACTTTTTGCATGTCTGCTTGAGCGAGGAAAGCCATGCTCGAGCATGGACCCTGTTTTCAGCAAACTTTGGAAAATGTTTTCTAATGCAATTTTTGCATCCTCATTCCATCTTAGGCATTCCTAGGCCACGATTAAGTCACCATAATAAGAATAAGAGGAAAAACACACTAAGAACAAGTGAAATAAGTTATGTACAATTCGAACGTGTGTTTCAGGTGTGTATTTGTTATGTGTTAATGTAGGTCACGTGCCATAGACCGTTTGATTAGCCTACTCTATCTGTCTATACCCGAAGCCAACTGTGAGTTATAACTTAGTAAAGCTATGTTCAACTTTATTTACTTTTTGTATGATGAATTAAGATCTGTTTTCTGAAATGATATGTTCTGTACAATGAATGATTGTCCAATTTCTGACAATATATTCGCGCCATCCTTAGCATCATGTGATATTTGTTAGCTGTTACTCCGTATCGGAGGTTCCATTATGGAACTTATTATGCCTGTCATTTATTACCCATACCGGAGGCTCTATCATGGGGCTCATCATGTATATTCTCTGTTACCCGGATCCGAAGGTTCTTTTATAGAACTGGTTATCATAACCACCATATGTTCTGCATCTATTATGTATCTGTTCTATTAGCGCTAATGGATATACCATGTATGATTAAGCATGAACTCTGATTTCTGTATATGATCTGAATATGAATCTGTTATGAATCTGAATTATGATTTTTGAATCTGTATGGACATCATTCATTAAAACCCTTTACTTCGTTATTATTCACTGGGCTTCTGCTCACTATTTATATTATGTATGTAGGTGAGCAGGTGCGGGACCAGGCCTAAGTTGCCGCCTGGAGTTTTGGTGTCAGCCAGCTAACGTGCCTCTCGTGGAGGTTCCTTTTGGTGATTTGCCCAAGTTTTTGTGTTTTGGAACTTTTGTACCTCCTAAATGTTTATATCTAGACTGAACATGTGTTTGAAAGTTTTGTATAAATGGCTCAGGTGACGTGAGACTGATGCTTTTACAACGTCACATATACAAGTATAAAGTTTTAAATTTTGTCCCATGTATGTTATCACAACTCATTGGACCTTGTATATTTTGTATATTTGCTTCCGTAGCCCCTAACTATATGATATTATGTTAAGAGGCCTTTGGTAATCCAAGGATTACTGGCTGGTTACGATGCTAAGCCCATAGGGGCGGGTTTGGGTTGTGACATTACCTCTCCCGCAGCTACTGTGTCGAAGTGCCGGCGGAAGAATGTGAAAGTCTCCCAGGTCCCCCACAGGCATCTGCCATCGTATCGATAAGAGTATGGCACAACAGGGGGCATCTCTACTTCTGGCTCTAGAGCAAGGGTCGAGAAATATGCATATACCCAAAGCTGCAAGGAAAAGGCAATAGTGAGTATATAGTGTTTAGGTATAGAGAATGCAGAATGCAGAATGCAGAAAAGCAGAATATGTAGTACAGTGTATAGATACAGAGAATGCAGAAAGTGCAAAGCAGAAAGCATAGAAATGCAAGATAGAAAATGTAAAGCAGAGATGTAAAACGTACTCCCCAAGCTCGCCAATAGCCTCCGACCCTGTCTCCCCTCTTGTGGGATGTCGACTTCATATAGCCATACAATATGGCAAGGCCAGCACTGCCCCAATCATAGAGCCAGACCTGAGGCAAGTTCACCAGGGCCCTCAGGAGATACAACCTTACGGTGTTCCACCTGTTCGCAAACAAGGTGGTACCGAAGAGGAACATCAAAATCTTGGGGCGTAGTGCTCGGTCTCCTTTGGGGTCTGCGGCTCTCTCCCTTGGAAATGCTCAGCGAACTAGCTATATCGTACTATCTCCGGTTGGAAGAAAGGTGGGCGTGCTCCTAGCAAGTGTAGCTAGGCGGCCTACCACTCGTCCATGTCTATATCGTAAGGGATCGGATTACCCCCTACTTCTACGCCTGTGAGCATGGTGAAGTCATAGGGAGTCATCGTCATCTCCTCGATCGTGGAGAAGTGGAAGGAGTTGGTGGTATCCCACTACCGCTCCACCAATGCACCAAGAAATGGTCGACTCGCGATATGGCACAATAGCCCCATGCAAAATAAGCCGAAGCAGGCCTCGTCGATGATGTGATGCACACGACAGGGAGCTCCATAGACCAATTCCTCGCGGACGTGGCTTCATAGCCTCTAATAGAGCGAGAGTCCTCCTATGATCAGAACAGTGATATACAGTGATATGAGAATAGGTAGATGAAAATGCAGAGTGAGAAATACAGTGCAAGAGTGTGATTAAGGCAAGAAATGCAGTGTAACTATATAGTTGAAGCAAGCATATAGTTAAAGCAAGAAATGCAATGTACAGTGAAGAAAACGTGAGAATACAATGTATACCTCGATGGCGCCATAAGACAAATGAGAGTCTGGCTCTCGTAGCAAGAGGTCCTCTGGTGTGCATCGTGCAAACTCTCTGAAGTGCCTGATACCCCCGGCTGGTAGCACATGTGTCTGCTGATGGTATGTCGCCGGATCAAAGGGGCGTACTTCCAGTGGTAGTATCTCGAGCTCAGGCTTGGCCTCTATCTCTGCCGGAGGTGATAACTGTGGTGGAGTCTTGAATGGACCTCCATCATGGGATAGATCATCTGCCATCTAGAAAGAAGATGCGAAAGTTGTGAAAAATGAAGGAAAACGAAGAAAAAAGGGCAAACTTGAAAAAAGTCAAACCCTAGGAAAGAGAAAGTGGAAGAAAAAGTCAAAGCCCAGAAAAAGACACCAAATCCGAGAGAAACTCGAGGGAAACAAGCCTTAAGTGGTGAAACTCCAAGAAAAAGCACCGAAATCAAATTTCAATCGGTTCAAAATAGAGTAAACAAAGAGGGTTTAGCGAATAAACTTCGTGTGGGGTGTTGGAAAACGCGTAGAAAGCGTAGATCTAGAGAGAAGGAGCACCTAGAGAGAGAGGGAGCAATTTTGGGCATGGGGTAGTAAGGAAATGAGACCCCATGCCTTAAAGTTAAAGACCCAAGCCAAAAAGACAAGAATACCCCGAATCTACCATAGGTGGGCGGCAAAAGTTATTGAAGGTCGGCAGGTGGCCGGCGGCTTCCTCCAATGGCCGGCAGGTGGCCCACTGCTTCCCTTTGAGTCCTAATGCTGTTTAGTGTCCTTGGTTTCCAAGAATTGAAGGGATTGTTCACTGTTGAGTTTAGAATGTCTCTACGGAAGCTCAAAACCATGTTTTCGATGCACGATGTTTGTCACTTGCCAACATGAACGAGGTGTATCCTTTAAACATATTGTAACTCTCCCGAGAGGTAAATCGGAAGTTGCTACTAAATTTGTTTTTGCTAAATTATGCTTTTGTACTTGCGTTTCACGTTGTTGCATAGAATATGCATTTCATTTCACTTCCTTGTGTAAGATATGCATTTCATGGGTATTGCATGCACATCTTGCATCATGTTATGAGTTACACATAGAATATGCTTCCGCTCTTATATCACACATAGAATATGCTTCTGCTTTTGTTTCTCGCAAAGAACATGCTATTAACATTGTATCTCGTTAGTTTGTTTTGCATAGAACATGCATTCTTACCATATCACACTTGTTAAGTTGCTTTCTTACGCAGCTAGTTTGGAAGCCGCCTTGGAACTAGGGGCAAAAAGGTTGGATGTTATCAAGGACTCGAATCTAGTTGTTTCTTAAGCAAATAGAGACTGGAAGGTCAAAGAAGAAAATATGAAGATTTTATCACCAGACCTTGGATGCTCTGATTCCTAGGTTTGAGAAGCTGACTTTCACGCATTTGCTGAGAGAGAACAACAAGTTCGCTGACGCCTTATCAACTCTATCTTCTATGATAGACATCCCTCTTAGAGTCTGGATGCGTTTGATCATCATTGAACAAAGATATACGCCAGCCTACGAGACTATCGCCGCAATAGATGAAATGCAAGATCAAAACCCTTGGTACTATGATATCTGGAACTTCTTGGAAAAGGAGATTTATCCACTAGGGGCAAATGCTAAAGATAAAAGGGCAATACGGCGGATGGCTGTTCAATTTATCATTGCCGGAGGTAAACTGTACAAGATGGGTCATCTGGGAATGCACAAGTTGCGTGTCGAAGCAGAGGAATCAAAGCGCCTGATGGAGACCATCCATGGGGGAGAGTGTAGAGCGCACATGAACGGAGTAATGTTAGCCCGGAAGATTCTCAGGCAAGGTTACTACTGGTCTACCATGGAGGAAGATTATATTGGTTTTGTTCGGCGATACCACAAATGCCAAATCCATGCGAATCGCATGAACATCCCGCCGTCAAAGCTATACAACATGACTTCACTATGGCCTTTTTCAGTCTGGGAAATTGACGTCATTGGGGTAGTCACACCAAAAGGGTCAAATCGACATGAATACATTCTGGTGGCAATCAATTATTTCACAAAATGGGTGGAAGCTTAGTCCTACGCAGTGTTGAAAGTATCGCATGTGGCTAAGTTCATCCGAAACAACATCATTTGCCGATATGGAGTCCCAAACGAGATCATTTCAGATAATGGCTCATACTCCAAGAAAGAAGTGATCGACTTGTTGGAGAAATACAATGTGGCTTTCCATAAGTCATCTACATACTAGTCGCAAACCAATGGAGCTGTTGAGGCCGCCAACAAGAACATCAAACATATTTTGTAGAAGATGGTTGAGACCTATAGGGACTGGCCAGACAAATTACCATTTGCACTCTGGGGTTGTAGAACTTCAATCCGAACGTCTACAGGGGCAATTCCTTACTCTCTTGTCTATGGGATGGAAGCTATTCTGCCAATCGAAATAGAAGTCCCGTCGCCGCGAGTATGGCTGAGTGTTAGATAGCAGAGGCGGACTGGCAACAGAGTAGGTTCAAAGAACTAATGATATTTGATGAGAGAAGGATGAAAGCATTGTACCATGTTCAAGGTTGTCAACGCAGGATTGCCAGGGCTTTTAACAAGAAGGTTAAGTCCCGGAATCTCAAAGAAGGGGATTTGGTGTTAAAAGACAACCGAGCTTCCATCCATGACCCTAGGGGCAAGTTCAGACCCAATTGGACTGGTCCTTACATCGTCAAAACTATCTGATCGGGTGGAGTTGTTATTCTCATGGACCTGGATGGCCTAGAATTTTCCCAACCGATCAACATAGACAAGTTGAAGAAATACTATCCCTAAGAGGCTCGCTAGGTTGAAAACCCGAAAGGGCAACCTAGGCAAAAACTAGAGCATGAAAAATTGGAAATAAAGAAAAACTGAGCTCGCAAGGTTGAAAACCCTAAAGGGCGATCTTGGCAAAAGTTAGAGCACAAAAGGAGAGTGTTAATACTTGGGTACACCTGAACCGAACTACATAAGGCCTGATTCTCATCTTCGGGATACGTAGGCAACTTCATCCTGAAGTCCGACCGTAAATACCTTTAACTTAACTGTCCTGTCCATGTGTTTGATCAGGTCATCTTTATCTATTCTTTACCTTGGGTTCGGTTGTGATCTTTACTCTGAGAGAAGAATTGGTTACAGTGCTGAGCAGTGTTATTCAGTCAAGAAGTAATTTGTGATCATTGGATTCGAGGTTGTACATCTCGAGGATTGATTTCATGCATGTCAAGTGGTGATCCTTTTCGAAAATGGTTTTGAAAAGTTTTTGGTAAAAATTGATTTTGTTCAAATTTTACCTTTTACAACTTAGACCATTTTTGGACCAAAAGGAAAATTTTTAGTGCTCAAAACTTTAATTTCATTAATTTCAATACAAAGTTCTCCAACTCTTGATACAAATCAAAACTGCTTTTATTACATTTATAAAACTTGAAAAGTAAAGATCAAAGCAATAAACTAGGGGCATAGATGAGTCAGGTGCTCTTGTGTCCCCCGCTTGTGCTTGTGGAAGCTTCTGATGCTAAGGTGGGCCAGGTTTGTGCCTTATCTTCGAGCCAAGCCAGGCACTCACTATAGACGTCCCCGAACGTCCCGGGAGGGAATCCCGTTTTGTTCGTTGGGGCTCACTACAGTTCAGGACTCAATGTCACGGTCCTGTATCTAATCTCGCAGAGTGCAATGCAAGACCGATGAATCATCAAAGAGTCCAAATCCGGCAAATCGTTTTTGAAAACAGATTTTTTTTTGAAAGAAGTGCCAAACATGGACTGCTTTGCCAGATACAGAGCCGCAACCTAAATATTTATTTTGGGGGGATTTAGGAAACCCTGACTCGTGCTTAAAAGTTACCTCAGCTCGGGAACTTGGGTACGATTGGGGAAGGTCACTTCGTGAGCATCCCCGCTCGCCTGATCAAAGATCGGCCTTTACTAACCATGATATCGAGTTTTGAAAACATTATATGCTCTTATTCTGGTTATTAGCCTAGATTTACTACGTGATACGCACAGCATACAAATATAGACCGGATCGCCTGAATTGGAACAAAACATTTCATGTTTGTTTTTTAAAGCGGTTTGCTACTCGCAAATAGGCTAAAATGTGGATTTGCCACCCTCAGGTGGGTTTAGAAAACATGATTTTGCCACTCTCAAGTGGGCTTAAAACTCGTAGTCGATGAATTGTTCCAATCCAAATAACCCAACCTTCACCCACAGGCATTCAGGCAGTTATATTACATAAGCACATAGCTTCATGGTAAGCATACTATCATGTCAGTCACTCACACACATGCAAGGATGCTAAAGCATAAACACTCACCGAGTACTCCAAGCCAAAATAGAAACTAGTTAGTAATCAAATGCATGATCCTAGCTCATGTTAAGATGGCTAATGCATCACATGCAAAAATGCAACTAAGATAGGCTCGGCTATTCTAAGATGACATGTGAAATGCTACAGATAGCATGTATTCAACTTGGAATTGAAATACAATGCAATTAGTATGATGCGCCAAGCCTGGTGTATGCAATACAGATGAATGAATGCACGCATGCATAGCATAAGGTATGCTAATTTAAATATGCCCTAATACTAGCCATTGAAAGCAGGTAAGTAAAAGGGAGAAAGAAGTAGGGGTTGGAAGACATACACACACTCACACACACACACACACACTTATTACACGATTGCCCTCGCTCGGAGGGTCTAAAAGAATAATACAGGCCATATAATGAATCAACTATCCTAGCTAATTAATTATTACAAAACTTCTAATTAATTACCAAATTAATTACAAAAACAACCTAAATATGAAACTAAAGAGACTGCCGCAGCTCTGCCTCGGAATGCGTAGATGATGCATGCTCGATTTGCCTTGCTCGGAAACCCGTTACCATGCCACTATTGCCTCTATTTGCACTGTTCTGCACCTCTGAGGGATGTGAAAATTCTTGAGGCACCTCTAAACCATTCCCTGATCATTTTGGAATGCCACCGGCCAGTGAAAAGTACCACCGACCATGTAAATGTGACCATTGACCATAAATTGGGTCGCCGGCTAGACTCTTATGGTCGGTCGGCACTAAAAGTGGCCGGCCGGCCATTTATTCCTGTAGAATCCTGTTTTTGCTGCAGCAGTGGACAGACAGTGCATGGTATGGAATTTTCAAAGCAATGTGTGCATGGCCACTCTCCTTATCATGCTATGGACTCAAGGGAGTGTGGCCCTCGGTACTCGGGCGACCAATCATGCATTTCAATACATGATGGCCAAAGGTACCAAGTTTGCAAATCAATGTGAATGCATGCGACAAAATAAATGAATGCTTCACGCCCTATCATTTTGGGATCAAGGGCATCAGCGACCGAGGGTTGAGATGTGTTTCGTCACTTCGAGTACGAACACACCTCACTCCTCAAGTTTGGTTTGACACCCCAAACCAAATGAAATGCAATGCATGCATGCCCTATGCAATGCAAAGTAATGTAACTAGTGCAACTAGTGCAATATGAGGGTGCTAACTCAATGGATTGTAATGCTACCTAAACATGCAAGTTAAGCTAATGCAATATGAACATGTCAAGCCTACAATGAGGTTATGTGATGCAACTAGTTAGATATCATGCAATGTACTAAGCATGCAAACATGATGTAATGCAAATATGCAACAATACACAAATGCAACTTGTCAAACATGCAATTATATACAAAGATGGACTTAAACCGAAATTGGGAGACCTTAGCCCATCCCAAAACAGTGGCCAAAATGATGGGTGAAGGCAGCAAAAATGTAAAACCAACAAGCTTACTAATTGGTCCATTACTTAGACCACAATGCAACACCTTCAAGCATGAATGAAATGCGATGAATATGAGAATATGGCATTATAATAAACTCTGAAATCTCATGAGGAGTGATGCCAACTCAAACAAAACATGTAAGTAAGGCATGCAATAGGGCTCCAAACTTGAGGCCAACAAAGGGGTCCAAACCATAGCTATGACAACCAAACCCCAAAGGACCAAAATGACTTAAAACAGTCCTAGGGCATTCCAAAATAAGACTAGAACATGCATGGAACATGGTCAAAGCATGCCAAGAAATGGGCCAAAACAAAGGGGATTCAAGGCCACAAAGAGGGCACTCTACTACAACCACCCCAACCACATATGGCATGGACTAATCAATGCAAAACAGAGTTTTAACATGCAAAAAGGAGCCCCAAAACCCACTGATATGGCAGCCCAAAGCCTCAAACACATAGGCATGCACAATGACTCATTTTAAGGCACAAAAGAGCATCTCTTCAAAGCATGGAAAGGATGATGAATGCAAGCATATAAACATGGATTATGGACTGAAATAGCATGGGAAATGATTCCAAATCACTGAAACAACCCAACTAAAGCATGCTAATGACTCACACACTCAAGGCTCACAAGCCAAAATGCATGGTGGCTATACCAAACATGGAAAACATGATCAAATCAGTATCCAACAGACCTCAAGCATGATGAAATATGACCAAAATCTTCATGAAGTCAATCTAGAACATGCAAGCATGAAGGGGCAAATGCATAGCACATGTTATGACAATAAAGGGGATTACTAGACAAGGGTATGATGCATGTAATGGACCATCAATCTGACCAAAAACAGAGGTATAATGTGACCAAATAACACCCAAAAACCTCTGAAATGGAGCTAAGTAAAGCTAAGCATGTATGCTACCCTTATGAGCCAAAAACATGAACCAATGAGACATAAAGGGAGAGGGGTGTCCCTCCCCTATACAAGACTTCAAGACCCCTTCACCACCACTGAAAATCCATTGGATTTCAGTGGTGAGAAAGCCAATACACAAAAGGTTCCAAAGCTCAACAAAGAAGGCACAAAAGGGGCCAAACAAGGCCTAAGAGGGGGAGGTCGACCCCCAACACCAAAATGACCTAATGAAACATTTTAAACAGCAAAAAATAGAACTTTTATCAGTTATACACAAAGCTCAAAACAGCATGCAAAGTGGGTTAAAAACTAGTGCAAGAATGGGGAATATAAAGTAATTATGCTCACCCTTGAAGAACACTTGAAGAATAGCAACCTCAGGCCCCTTTTCTGATCAAAACCAGCTTAAAAGCTCTAAGAACAACGTCCCAACACCTCAATAACCCAAGTATGGTGTAATACTAGGTGCCTTAGTGCAAAACTAAGAACAAAACACCCTTTTAGGCCCTCTAACACACACAAATGAAGAGAGAGAGGGAGATATATAGAGAGAAAGTTGTATATGTCATATATCTCTAGTTTTTGCTCAACCTCTTCAAAAGAGAGGGAAGGTTCTCTTATATAGAGTAAGATAAAGACCTAAGCTTCTTAAAGAAGCTAAACGAAAGGGGTCAAGGGGGTCAAGCTTTTCAAGGAAGCTAAGGCAAAGGGTGCAAGCTTCTTGAGGAAGCTAAGACAAAGGGTCAAGCTTCCTCAAGAAGCTAAGGCAAAGGGTGCAAGCTTCTCCAAGAAGCTTAGAACAAAAAGGGTGCAAAGGGTGCAAGTCCTCCATACACGTGTATGGAGGACAGATTTGTGTGCTCTAGCTGGCACAGCTGGCATGCACAATGCCTAAAAAAGGCAAAAAGGAAGCCCCAGCCAGAAAATATGGCCGATTGACCAAATCAAAGGCCGACCGACCACCAAAGGTGTCGACCGGCCATCACTAATGGCCGGTGGCAAGAGAGCATGGCCGGTGACATCATGCCAAGGCCGGTGGGTTCCAAGGGTAGCTAACAAGCTGCTCTCTACCCTCAGAAGCAAAAACCAATAAGTGTTTGGTCCAACCAAGCACAAGATAGTCAAGTCGAGAGATCTTGAGGCAAGGCGTGCAGCCAAGACCTCTGAGAACTCAAAACGAACACGAACATGGATGATCATCGGGTGTTCAAACGATGACGCTCAAGTCTTGAGGACGGTCAAAAATGGGGTGTCTACACTCACCAGAAAGGGCGTAGTTGAAACTAGGGGCAGGGGCCAGAAGCTCTCTTGTCCTCCAAGCAATGAGGTGCCTAGCCAAATGTGAACCTCGGATGGGGAATGAAACTGGGTACTCTATCTCCTCTTCTGGGGGAATTTGGTCATGTCCAAACTGACGTCTGAACTGAAAAGAGAAGTAGAATACACAGTATATAAGGCCGATTAGCTGAATGCCAGGTTGCTAAGTCATGTTGTAGCTCATTTCGGTCAGATTAAGCCAGGGGCAACGCCAAGCAATGTCAGCAGCAGACCTGTGTAACTCGCCTTTTTCGGAAGGTTTGAAAGAAGCCCTACAGTTCATACTCCCGCGGTTTTGAATCTAATCTCACAAGTGCAGTGTGAAATTGATAAACACCAAAGAGTCCAAATACATCAAATCTTTTGGAAAGTCGATTTTTGAATTAAAAATGCCAAAATTAGACTGCTTTGCCAGATACAGAGTCGCCACCTAAATATTTTATATTGGGAAAATTTAGGAAACCCATGACTCGTGCCAGAGGCCATGTGTCCGTCATCACCAAGATTGCCTCGGCTCGGGAACTTGGGTACAAGAGGGGAAGGTCATAAATACATTTGAGCACGATCGGCCTCTACTAATCATGATATGATTTTTATCAACATTATATGATCTTGTTCCAGTTTATTAGGCTAGCATTACTACGTGATGTGCACAAGCAAGTATAGACTAGTTTGCTCAAATTGGAACAACTCAATTTCATGTTTGTTTTGTGAAAAGGGTTTGATTTTCCCACCTCAAGTGGGCTTAAAGTTTGCGAATTTGCCACTAAATATAGTGGGCTTAAAAAAATACCCATTTATTGAATCGTTCCAATTCAAACAACAAGCCTTCATCCACAGGCATTCAAGCAGTTTAGCAAGTAAGCACTTAGCCTCATGGCAAGCATGCTAGACATGGCAATCACTCACACTCATGCAAGTATGCTAAAGCATTAAAAACTCACCTAGCACTCCAAGCCAAAATAAAACAAAGTTAGAATGTAACGCCCTCAAAATAAACCCATAAATCATACAATCTTGACATGCTTAGACATAAGAGAATAAAGCATAATTTCATTCATCAGAGTATTCATTACAAAAGTATTACATGTTGACATCAAAAGTAATTGCCCCACGGGCTTACAACTTTCCAAGCCAACACTTGGTTACAAAAAGAGAGTACTAACTCAAAATACAAAATAAGCCCTTGGCTTGATTTATATGTAATACACAAAATAATCACAAAACTAAACAAGAGAGTCTTCAACTCCCACAACCATCCAAGCTAAGACCTCAGAGGCGGCATAATACCTGAACCTGAAAATGATGTCCCATATAGGGTGAGCCAACACCCAGTAGAGATATGCTAAACATAATATGAGCAATAACGAAAACATTAGCATTTGATAAATGTTTAACTCATATACGCCAACTTATAACACATTTCAATTCCATGACCAATATGTCCATGTTTCATTTCATTTTCCATTACTTATCCAATTCTCCCTTTATAACCGTGGCTCAGAACCTGGCCAAACAATTTGGGTGAGATTTCATCTCATATCAACAATACTTCCATTTCAGATGAGATAACAACTCAAATTAAACACTTCCATACTTCATATATGATACACAGATTTGCTGTATTAATCTCAAATAAAACACTCCTATACTTCATAGATGATACACAGATTTGCTGTATCAATGGAGTCCATCCCCTATCTCCTCCCAAACCGTGGAGTACATCCCCTATCTCCTCACACACAACACAATGTATATAAACGTTTATCATATACATGTTCAATTAATACACAAATTCGATGTATTATTCCAGCCGTCATATTCGATGACATATTCAATTGATTAGTTTTAGTTTGCCTAATCATCATGCAGTGTCTACAACAATCAAAACTATCCTCCACCGATAGCCCAAAGCAATTATTTCTAAATAGATAATAATTTCATCCAACAGATAAATTATCAACAATTTTTACACGTGAGTGATTAATAATTCCAACTCCACCATTCTACCTCATAATGAGCCAATTTCATTATTCCCAACTTAATTTCACATATCCACAATTTTTCAAATTAATTATACCAATTAATTTATACAACAAATTAGGGCTTTCTCCCCTATTTCTTAATATTGACCCAAAGGTCCAAATATCAACAATTTACAACACTAATCTCATGTTAAGACCCAACATACTCATGTATTGGCCCAAAGAACAAAACCCCTTTTTCCACATTTTGAAACCCTAACACCCAAACTTCCCAACTCTCAACATTTAATCAAAATGACTACAAGTTTATGTCAAAGACCATAAAAATGAGTAGTTATCCCTACCTCAAGAGATGAAACCAAGTGGAGAAGATGAAGAAACTCGAAATGCTTCAAACCCCAAGATTTTCGAATTGATAGATAGCCCACACCAAGCTCTACACTTTTTACAAAGGGACAAGGGTGGGGGATCACTCAAACTAGATCAAGTCTTAGAGAGAAGTTGTGTTTTTAGAGAGAGGAGCTCTCCAATGGAGGTTTTGAAAAGTAAGCGAGAGAGACGGAGTGTAAAAAGTGATTTAAAATATCACAGTCCAGATCTGATATACGCATGACCCGCTCGAGTGGAGAGTAGGACGCTCGAGCGTCAAACACAAAAACTTGACCAGCTCGAGCGCAAAAGGACCCGCTTGAGCGCCAAGGCACAAAACAAAACACCACCCGCTCGAGCGCAAAAAGGGAATCCGCTTGAGCGTAGATTACATCCTCTCAAAACTTTACAGACATTGAACACCCGCTCGAGCGAGCGCAAAGATACCCGCTCGAGCGCGACCCGCTCGAGCGTAATGAAACCCGCTTGAGCGTGAAAAACACATCTGCAGTAGTTTTGCAGATGCACAAGATACTGAAAGTGTGCAAACTCCGCTCGAGTGCAAAGGGACCCGCTCGAGCGGATCACCAAAAACCTGGGTAACAACACTTGAGACCAAAACTCAACCCACCTGTTCGAAACATGCCCAAAACAATACTAAACTCAATTACTAAGAGTTAAAGGATGGAAATGTAACACAGACAACAACCATCAACCACAGAACCGAGTCCGAAATACAATTAAACAGTAAAGGGAAAACCGGGATCGCTATATAGAAAAATGCGTGATTCCTAACTATGCTAAATGACTAATGCAACGCATGCAAAGGATGCAATTAATAGGCTCGGCTACTAATATGGCATATGACTCAATTCAAGACATGCGGTCTAAGCACGTATTCAACAAAGTATTGAAATAACAATGCAGTTAGAATGATGCACCGAGCTTCGGTGCATGCAATCCAAGATGAATGGATGCGCATAAGGTATGCTAATTGAAATCGTAAGCGGATAAATAAAATGGAGAAAGACTTGGGGTTGGAAGATATACACATTATTACACTACGCTCTCACGAAGGAGAGTCCGAATGAATAAGCTAGCTAAGCCAATTAAGCTAATTATTACAAAACTTGAATGGATAATTAACTAACTATCTAAGCTAATTAAATAAGAATTTAACTAGGCTAAGCTAATTAAATATTATAACACAAACTAATTAGCTACAACTAATTAAGCTAATTAAATATTACAACACAAACTAATTAGCTACAACTAATTAATTTACAACAAATAAATAATTAATTGTTAAATTAAACTAATTAACTGGCTAACTAGTCCCGGGAAGCGAGGGAGGCCCATGCATTCTCAGTTTTCACCTGAAGAACATCCACTATCTGTCCCCGAATGCCTCTGTTGTACAACCCTTGCATTGTTTTTCCTCTTCCAGATCAACTCTGCCATGCTTTATAAGCACACTGCCCAAAATTCACTGGTGCCCAGTAGGCTAGAAGTGGTGGCCGGCCGACCACCATTGAGGGGACCGTCCAACACTGATGGCCTATCGGCCAGTAACAGTGGCCAGCCGGCCACTGATGACACACCATTTTTTGCTATAACAGAGAACAAACAGGGCAAAGAGAGGGTATTCTCATAGGTTGTTTGTATTGTGTATCCATCCTTATCGTCAAAACATCTCAAAGAAATGATACACTCGGTCCTCAAACCATCAATCAAGCAATTTTATTGCATGATTGCTAAGGAACCAAGATGTACAAGTTAATAAATGCACAAATAAGACCAAAAAGACCATCACCCTATCATGCATGATCAAGGACAATGGAGACCATGGAAACTTAGCACATTTCATCACTTTGAGTATGAAATGCCCCAATTTTCCTTGTGTTCAATTAACGTCCGATTGAACACACCAAAACACAACCAATTTTTATCTTACACAATTTTAGCTTCAAATTTTTAGTTACTCATTTTAACTTACCAACCATTCTTTAACCAATTAAGTCCATTGCTGAGAAGTCTTCTAAAGAGGAAAAAGTGTCAAACAAGGGGTAGTTTAAGGCAAGAGAGTGGTGTCATGCCGTTGGTAATGAACCCCCGAAAAAGGATTAAACCATTAAGCAATGAACCTTAATCTCAAGCTTAAACTATCCTAAGGTTGAAACAACCCTCAAAGAAAATAAAGAGTGAAGAAATGAGAGAGATTGCAGAGATTTAATGAGTGTTGAAAATAGGTGAGAAAAGCACTAAAACATTCAATCAACTCAAACAAGTGGTGCCTAAGGGCCTAAAACACCAAGCTTGCGAGGACTATTACACTAGAGGCATGCAAAACAAGACTCAAATGTGACAACCAGCCAAAAATAAAGACAAAACAGTCTAAAATAGAGCCTAAAACATGCTGGAATTAAGTTACAAATGACTAGAATAATAAGCTAACACATAGAGTTAACTAGGCTAGCAAACAAGACACAAAGAGGAGAGGCTAACCACTCTAATTTTAGACTTCAAAACATGATTTTTACCACTGAAAATACTTTGAAATTTAGTGCTCAAAACCCCAAAAAGAGATGGTTTGAAGGTGGGAAACAAAGGTGAAAAAACTTTACAAGCAAGGAATAAAGAAGGGTGAGATACCCCCCAACTTTAAATGGCCTAAAACATCAATTTCAGCCCACAAAAACTGAGTTTTTTATGGCCCAAAGACAGCCCAAAAATATGGAAAGAGGTAGAAAAACAAGTGAACAAAACAAGCTTAAAAGGGAAGTAGTATACCTCTTGAAGCAAAGAACAATTTTAGGCACTAATTTAAGCCAAAACCACCTTCAAGAGCTCCAAGAAGGCTTCAAGGAACCTCAGCTCAAAGATTATCAACTTTGGTTAAGGAAATATAGGCAAAAGTGTAGTGTAAGTAGGCAAGAATGCACAAATTTACAAGAGAGAGAGAGAGAGAGAGAGAGAGAGAGAGAAATGGGGAGAGAGAGAGAGAGAGAGAGATTTTTGTTCCAAAATTTCTAACCGTCAAAAATAGGGGAGGAGACCCCATATATATAGATAAACAAGCATTCGGCTAAGCTAAATCCCTCCCTACACGTGTATAGAGATGGAGACACTTGTGCAATAGCTGGAATAGCTGTCAACAAAATATCTGCAAAAAGGTCATTGGTGGCCGGCAGGCTATTTGGGTGGCCGGTAGCCTCAATTGGTGGCTGACAGCCACCAGGGGTTGTAGGCTTGAAGGTTTTGGTCCAAAATATGGCACATAATGGATGAGGTTTAAAGGCTCAAAAACAGGGTATTCTGCTGAGGACTTCAGGCACCAAAACGAGCACAAATAGTCACAATCATCGAGTGCTCAAGCAATGACGTCCAAGTCTTGGGGACGGTCAAAAATGGGGTGTCTGCAGTTGCCCCTCTTTAACAGAAATCAGAAGTCATGAAATGACGCGAGTGAATGTCAAAGCCCAGAGACAACTTATTTTGACAAGGCCGAAAGACTTGGACAAACAAACAAGACAGAAAATAAATGGTTGCACCCGCAAGCTGCCTACGTATACCTTTGCAAGGAATCAAACCAGCATAGTTCTGGAACAAAATGCAAATGATATGCCAAATTCAAGAACATAACTTATGATCATGCAATGAGGCTATGCAATGAAACATTTAAATGCAAATGCAATGCAATGAAAATGCCACACTTAAACAAACCGAAACAAGGTACAACAATCTCAATCATGAAAGGAAATAAGTAAATAAACATGTTATGCGTGGGAATCACGAGCCGAACCATATTTCATGCAGAAAGGATACAAGAAAATTATACAAGCTTAACTACACGTCACACAAGAAACGCGAACGGCGATGTAACCATTGGGCGCACCCGAGGTTTCAACCAAGATCCTAACACGTTGCACGCGTGAGGGGGGAAAGGGTGGTGTGAACACCGGATGCACCTGAATGTTTTTAACCAAGTTGCAATCCTAACGCGTCCCACGTGAGAGGAGGAAGGGGTGATGTGAACACCGGGCGCACCCAAATGTTTTTAACCGATTTGCAATCCTAATGAGTCGTATGCAAGAGGAGGAGGGGTGGTGTGAACACCGAGCGCACCTGAATGTTTTTAACTGATTTGCAATCCTAAAGTGTTGCACGTGAGAGGAGAAAGGGTGGTGTGAACACCGGGTACACTCGAATGTTTTTAACCGATTTGCAATCCTAACGCGTTGCACGCGGGATGAGGAGAGGTGGTGTGAACACCGGGCACACTAATTTTTTTTAACCGATATACCCAATTGTTTTTAACCGATTTGCAATCCTAACGCATTGCACTCAAGAGGAGGGGGGGTGGTGTGAACACTAGGCGTACCCGAATGTTTTTAACCGATTTGTAATCCTAACGCAATGCACACGAGAGGAAGAAGGGTGGTGTGAACACCGGCGCACCCGAATGTTTTTAACCGATTTTGCAATCCTAACGTGTTACACGCAAGAAGAGGAGCGGTGGTGTGAACACCGGGCGCACCCAGTGTTCACACTCCGTCAAAGTACATGGTCCAAATCTCTTCCTCAACTTGTAGAATGGCTTCATCTGGGAACAAGTATTCTACCACTTCATCCCCTTTCACTAGGTAATCTGCCAAAAACTTGCTACTTGCTCTCCCTTTGACCGACTTGCGAGTGGCATACTTCAGATCAAATTCGGAGAGAAGAAGCAACCAATGAGCTAGCCTACTCGTAAGTACTGGTTTCTCAAAGAGATATTTGATGGGATCTAATCTCGAAACCAGAATTACAGAGTGAGCTAACAAGTAGTGCCTCAACTTCCTGGTAGCCCATACCAAGGCTAGGCAAGCTTTCTCTAGCGGGTTGTAATGGGTCTCATAATCCAACATTTTCTTGTTCAAGTAGTAGATGGCTCTTTCTCCACCCTATCCCCAGATTCCTGAGCAAGCGTGCATCCCATCGTATGCCTGTTACTGACAGATACAAAATCAAAGGCTTTCTCGGCTCTGGCGACGATAACACAGGTGGATTTTGAAGGTACAGCTTGATCTGCTCAAAAGCGAGTTGACATTGATCATTCCATTGGAATTTCTTTCCTTTCTTCAGGAGACCAAAAAGTGGTTCACAAGTCAAGGTTAATTTTGAAATAAATCGTCTTATGAATTGCACTTTACTCAGAAAGCCTCGCACCTCCTTTTTAGTCCTTGGTAGTGGCATTTCTAGGATGGCCTTGATTTTGGAAGGATCTACCTCGATGCCCCTCTGTGTAATCAAGAAACCCAACATTTTCCCTGCTGTCATGCCGAAAGTACATTTATGTGGATTCAACCTCAGTCTGTGTTCTCTGATCCGTTAAAAGAATTTCTTCAAGGCGGTGTAATGGCCCTCTCTTTCCTTGGACTTGACAATCATGTCGTCCACGTGCACCTCGACCTCTTTATGGATCATATCATGCAGAATTGTGGTTGCAGCCCTTTGATAGGTAGCAGTAGGTTCCCCACGGCGTAGTGAAGGTGGTTTTCTCCTTGTCTTTGGGCGCCATCAGAATCTAGTTATATTAGGAAAAACCATCCATGAAGGAGAGCAATGCATGGCCCGCGGTGAAATCCACCAATTCATTGATGTGCGGCAAAGGGAAGTCGTCATTCAGACTGGCTCTGTTCAGATCTCTAAAGTCCACAGACACCCAAATTCTTCCATCTTTCTTCGACACTGGGACGATGTTGGCCAACCAAGTTGGATACTCAGATACTAGCAAGAACCCTGTGTCTATCTGCTTGGTAAGTTCCTCTTTGATCATCAAAGCCCAATCCGGATGTATTCTCCACAGCTTCTGTTTGACGGGTAGGGCCTCAAGGTCAAGAGGAATCCGATGCTATACAATCTCAGGATTGATTCCAGGTATGTCTTCATTGGACCATGCGAAAACATCTTTTAAACCTTTTAATAAAGCGACTAAGCGCTCGCGCTCCTCCGAAGACAACGTGGACCCGATCTGGACCAGACACGGATCCTTCTCAGTACCCATATTAAAAGCAATGATTTCATCAGCATGGGGTTTTGAAAACCTCTCCTTATCTCGATTAATCAAAATTTTCAAAACCAAAGGAATTCCTTCATCTTCGTTTTTATTAAAACTTTGAAAGTCCTCATCAATGCAATAAACAAGCGGCACAGAGAAATACTCAGAATCTGCAGTGGCATTCTCATTCATCAAGTCCAGCTTATCCAGTTCTTCTGTTACAATTGACTGAAAACAAAAGAAAAAGATGACCTAGACAAGACCTTGGTATCCGGGTTATCACTCCCAGGAATATTGGACTCAACGCAGAAACATCGGAATCTGATTTCGGTTTCACAAACTCTATGGAATCAGATTCTGGCTCACTACCTGACTCAGAACTACTAGACATGTAGCCCTCCTCCAGCTGCCAAAAGAGAGATAGTGCTTCAGATGCATCCAAAATGTTGCCAGAAGGGTTCACACCCTGTTGGTCCCCGATCATGGAAATAGTCAGGTTATCCCCCAAGCTCTCTGAGTCGGCCGGGAGATTTGAAAGGAGACATGCCAGTGCTGCTCCTACTTCAAGCTCACTGCTGTCCGAGTCATTTTCTATGCTTTTTTCAGCTTCAACAGTAATTGGCTCAGCCTTTTCCTCTGTATCACTATCTTGCAGCTGCAAGTCAAAGAAAATTTCAAAGCTAGGAACCCGGTGCTTCTCAGAGTTGAACCAGGGTTCGAGGAAACTGTAAAATGGGAAGTCTTCACCCTTTTGAACAAAATGATCATTTAGGGTTCCCCGGATTAGTCTGTGGACAAGCTCATAGCGCTTCCCGGTCTGCGTAGCTCTGGCTTTACCTGCCATCTCTTTTGCTTTCCTAACTCAATCCTCTTTGGTGGGCATATAGCCAAGACCAAAGGCATGTGGGTTATGCGGCACATCGGCCAGTGCTGTGACGCCCTTCTGGCCACTTCTTCCCAACCCCATTCCTGGCACATGTTGGAGCTTGTTCATGAAGTAGATTGATTGGACGCTGACGTACAAGCCCTCATCAACTGCCAAGATGTTCTGCATTGCTCGGGCCTCAGCTAAAGTGAACCCTAAAAAGAAAACATCCTCTTCGCCATGAATGATTTCCAGCACAAGTATAGTTACCTCCGATGGAGGATGTATAGATGAATTGCCGAATACAATAGCCACCCCCTTTCCATGGGAGTATTTCAGCATTTGGTGGAGGGTAGAAAAGACAGCTTTCACTTGGTGCAACCAAGGTCTTCCTAGCAGTAGATTGAAAGTGGCCGGCACATCCAAGACATGGAACTCAATATCTTGTTGAGCTTGGGCGACTTGAACTCTGAGCTATATCGTGCCCATAACCTCTTTACTCGTATTGTCATATGCTCGAATCACCTGGGCTGTAGGCACGAAATCTGCTGGTTTCAGGACAATGGCATAAGTTGTACACGATAGACAAACATTGATAGTTGACCCTGTATCAACCAATACCCCAAGCACCCACTTTTCTTAGCACTCGACTGATATATACAGAGGTTTGTTGTGTGCTGAGCTTTCTGGCATTAATTCTTTCTCGGAAAAGGTTAAGGTTGGACTGGCACCACTTGGGAAAACTAACCCCACAAGCTGTTCAGGAGTCGTGTTAATGGATAATTTTGCTTTGTTTATTGCTGATAGCATAGCCTGTCGATGCACTCGAGAAGCCATAAGCAGACCCCAGATTGAAATATCAGCCTGAATTTTCTTCAATTATTTCAGCACTGTCTCTTCTTTCAATTGCTTTTCCTTCTGCTTCTCTACCTCTTTATCTTTCCCAGAGGCTTCAGCTTGGTCCAAGTACGGGGGCTTGAAATACCACCCACTCCTCATTATATGGTCAATCTCTTCAGAGTACCGGGTGTTGTCTGGCAGGTCTTCACCCCAATCTTCATCGGTGTGAGCCAAAAATAGATCATCATCCTCCCACCATGCACCTCCAGCAGCCGACAAATAGTTGTCTGGCTTCGTTTCGATCATTCCCTTATCAGAAGTATCCCCTGCAGGGCGTTAGGCTTTTTTAGCTTCCTGTTTATCTTGATCCCTTTCTTGCACAAACCGCTTCAGCGCAGCTTCCTGTTTAGTATCCGTGGTACTCATGGAGCCCAGTTCTTTAGCTAAATTCTTGATACCGGTGCTCCTTGGCAATTTCCCCTTTTCCTCGGTCGTTTCAACCACTGCAACTATTCTTACATCTCTTTCTTCAGGTTTTGGTTTAGTTTCTTCCTCTTGGTCAGGTTCATCACTAAGCCACCTGGAGTTGTCTGTCGACCAATTCAGATTGAACCAGTCAATCTGCATGTCCCCCTGATCTTATTTGTTATAGAATTGCAGATTGTCTAAGTCCTCTTCTAGCTCCGCTAGATCATCCAGTCCCTAACTTGGGCCATCCTCTCAAACCACATTTACCTCCGCTGTTGTTGGCAATACCACTTCGGGCTTAGCTTGATCAACTGGCACAATGTAACATCACGGGTCGTACACCCTTTCTGATAAGTCTGTAAAGCTCTCAAGCAATGGACTGACATTTTCCTCCAAGGCCAACCTCTCTCCTTCTGCCATTGTCACCACCATAGATTCAAGTTGAAGTATGGAAGTGTCCATCATGCACAACCGTGCTTTCAGGGATGAACACGGCCAGTTTGGGTAGGTGAGAATGGGTAATATATATGCTGGGGTCATATGTGATGGCCAGTGTGTATTAGGTTTAAGTTTAGAGGTAGGGGAACTTGGTTGTGGGCCGAGAGAGGGTTGGTAGTTACATTTGGCTTTTGGAGTGGTGCTATCATCTTGTTGTTGATGAGATCTTGAATCTTATGACGCAACCTATAGCATTGGCCGGTGTCGTGACTGTGCTGCTGGTGAAATGCACAGTATTTGGCTGGGTTGTGTTTATGTGGGAGAGGATCAGGTAGTGGGCGAGGCTCTAACGGCTTACGATGCCCCTTTTTGATCAACACCCTCAGGGCTTGGGATAAAGGCATACAGAGTGGGGTAAAGACCCTTTGAGATCGAGTCTGGCTATTTGAGGTCTATGGAGTCGTAGTAGCGAAAGGGTTAGCGGTCTTGGCTGTGGTGGTGATGACACTCACATCAGATGGCCGCACCGTTTTGCTTCCACTCGTGGCTGCATTGGAATTGCGTGTAAAAGGCCTCTTGGCCTGCTCCTTCTCATCGGTTATCAACCCCTGTTTCATTGCATTTTCAATCTGAACCCTTATCTCATGGAGCTCAGTGAATGTGAACAATGGCAAAATGATCATCTTCTGTAATAATTTCCTTTGCAGATTGTGAACCACCATCCCGATTTGATCTTTCTCGGATGGCCTGGTAGTCATCATCGAATCCTTGGCCCTCCACCGAGTTAAAAAGTTCTAGAAGCCCTCATTTGGCTCCTGATGGGTTACCTTAAGATCATGGGTTGTGACCTCGATCTGGGTATTGTAGGAGTACTATGCGATGAAAGCCTTAGCCATTTCCTCCCAGCTTCGCTTCACAGAGTCCTCCAGCTTTGCATACCAGATAGCCGCTATTCCTGACAAGGTCCAGCAAAAGTGACAGCTTTTGAAGTCTAGGAAGGCCTATCGGCCGCAGGATATCGGAGAACAACCGCAGATGGACCATGGGATCCCTAGAGCCACCAAACCAATCTATGTGTGGCATTTTGAATCGGTCTGGTAAGGTTACTGCAGAGTCAGTATATGCATCTTCGATGTCAGGGATTGAGTTCACGCCCTGTGCCCGCTTGAGAAGCTTCTCCAGCTTGTTGACCTTTAGTACAGTTGGGTCAACTTCAAATTCAAAGGGCGCCTTAGTTTGGTACACTGGTGCCTTAGAGGTTTATGGTGGGATGGGGTCTACTGGGTTGCCCTGATTCTCAGCCTAGGCGTTAGCAGTAATTCCGGGTGCTGGGATACCCACTGGAGGTGCATGAGATGCAGAAGCCGCTGCCGGCTGTGGTTGCTGTTGCTGTAACCTATTTATCGCTTCAGCTTGGTGGGCTGTAACTTTAGCTTGGCGGGCAGCATCTTGCTATATGGTTTCCACTGTTTGTTGGAGATGACGGATCAAGTCCTCCGTACCGACCGGGGGATATTGTGCCATTAGAATTGGCCAGTAATCTCTTACCGGACTTGACGTAGAAGACTGTCCCTGACTGGATGCAGGTGATTGCTGAACTGGTGAATTATGCCTAACCCTCCTCCGTTTAGTAACCGGTGGGAGCAAAGCAAACACAGGTTATTCCCTGACAAGATCTCCGAATCTGTAAAGTCTTCTTACACGGGTCCAGAGTGCTCGGGGGATATCCGAACTCTCCGAAGCAATTGTGATAAACTACCTTGCAAAAAGAAATAAAACAAAAAGGAAAGAAAAAATCAGAAACCGTACAATACCTCAGCTCAGATATGAACAACACACAGTTGTAATCAAAAGCTGTAGAACTATACTCAACACTGATTTTTGCCCCCAAATCTAATACCCAAACTTGCAACTGATACGCACATTCCTGTAGAGTTTCACTCTAAAAGCACATACCAGTTAAAAGAGAGCCAAAACACCCCTATCAGGGGGTAGGGTTACCCTGTCATAGTTTCGTCAGGAATTAGGGTGCACTATTCAAAACAAAGTGGTTTCACACAATCCTGCATTTGGATGAGCATCTTGTCCTAGTTTGGAGCAATCTCTATAGCTTTCGATATGCAACTAGGCCAAATGATCAAAAAGGGTACCTCAGCAAGACTACCTAATATACATCTCACACCTAACACCGAGAAGTGAAAGGAGGATCAAACGGTACAATGGTAATCCAGATCCAAGGGTTGTGTTCCCTTCATGGCAGAGCCCGCGACCAGTTAGCCTTTTGGCAAGCTTTTCCAAGCAAGCCTCCGACAAACCGTCCAGAAATAGCAGATGGAAAACACAGTGATTTAGGTGCACCAATGCAAATACAAATGCAAAGAGACATATAAGTGTAGATAAAATTTCATATCATGAGTTCAAGTTAAGTTCTCTAAATCCCCAGTAGAGTTGCTAGAAACTGTAGCTCGACTTTTTTGCGTCCTCTTTCGGAAACTCAAAAGAAACCCTACAGGTCGGACTCCCGCAGTTTCGCATCTAATCTCACAAGTGCAATGTGAAATTGATAAACACCAAAGAGTCTATCCAACAAATCTTTTGGAAAATCAATTTTGAATCAAATTGCCAAAAATGGACTGCTTTGTCAGATACAGAGTCGCCACCTAAATATTTTATTTTGGAAAAATTTAGAAAACCCATGACTCATGCTAAAGGCCACGTATCCGTTATCACCAAAGTTGCCTTGACTCGAGAACTTGGGTACGAGAGGGGAAGGTCATGAATTGAGCACCCCTGCTCGCCCGATCAAAGATCAGCCTCTACTAATCATGATATGGTTTTTATCAACATTATATGCTCTTGTTCCGGTTATCAGACTAGCATTTACTATGTGATGCGCACAAGCAAGTATAGACTAGTTTGCTCGAATTGGAACAATTCAATTTCATATTTGTTTTTTGAAAAGGGTTTGAATTTTCCACTTAAACAAACTGGGCTTAAAGCTTTTGAATTTGCCACTTGACAAAGTGGGCTTAAAATGTACATTCATTGAATTGTTCCAATTCAAACAACAAGCCTTCATCTACAGGCACTTAAGCAGTTTAACAAGTAAACATTTAGCCTCATAGCAAGCCGCTAGTCATGGTAATCACTCACACTCATGAAAGTATGCTAAAGTACTAAAAACTCACATTGTACTCCAAGCCAAGAGAAAACAAGGTTAGAAAAATGCATGATTCTAACTATACAATTATGACTAATGCAACATATGGGATATGCAATTGCTAGGCTCGGCTACTAATATGGCATATAAATCAAGTAAATTAAATAACATGCGGTCTAAGCACGTATTCAAAGAATTATTTAAACAACAATGCAGTTAGAATGATGAACCGAGCCCCGGTGCATGCAAGACAAGATGAATGGATGTAAGCATAAGGTATGCTAATTGAAACGTGATGCCCCTAATCTAACCATCAAAAGCTGGTAAATAAAAGAGAAAAAGACATGGGGTTGGAAGACACACACATTATTACAACATTTTGCTCTCACGAAAGAGAGTCCAAATGAATATCTAAGCTAAGCTAATTCAGCTAATTATTACAAACCAAAATGAATAACTAGTTAAACTACTTAACTAATTATTATAACAACAAATAAAATAATTAGTTAGCTAACTAATTAAATAATTACAAGACAATTGCAACTAATAATTAAACTAAGTAATTAACTATTCCGCCTCTGGAAATGAAAGATGTGCACACGCATGCTCGGTTTCCACCCGAAAAGACCTCCGTTTTGCTTCTGGGTGCCTCTGTTTCCACAGTTGAACATTTCCAGAACCATTTTGCTCCACCTTACCAACACTCTGCTGAGATTTGCATCAGTGACTAGTCGGCCACTGGTGAAGATTGCCAGCCACCTGCCGGCCATGGATGGTGGTCTGCCGGCCACTGATGAACAGGTTCATCTTGCTGCAACAGAGGACAAACAGAGCATATACAGGGTATTTTCAAGAGTTGTTTGCACAACCCACCCTTCCTTTTCATGAACAAATCCAAGGAGTGATAAACTTAAGCCACAAACCACCAACTTAAGCAATTTCATTGTATGATGGCTTGTGATTCAAGATGTGCAAGTTCAATAAATGCAAAATAAGACACAAACCTCATCCATTTCATGAAAGATCAAGGGAAGAAGTTAACCTTGGAGACTTGGATCATTTCATCACTAACAAGTATGAAATGGCCCAAGTTCCATGTGTTCAATTAATGTTCGATTGAACAAATCAAGACACAATCAAATTATCATCTTGCTCAATTTTAGTCTCAAGTTTTAGTTACTTATTTTATTTTACCAACCATTCTTTAATCCAATTAAGTCCATTTGGTGAATTAAAGTCCTCTAATGGAATGAGGGCTCAACACACAAGTTACTTTAGGTATGAAAGAAGTACCATACCGTTGGTAATAAACCCCCTAAGGGATTAAACCATTAAGCATGAAATCTCAATTTCACACTTAGGCAAGCAAGTGACTTTAAACCATTTTCAAAGCAAAATTAAAAGGCAAGAAATGAAGGAAGTTGCAGAGATTGATAGTGCTGAAATTTAGTGTGAAAAGCACTAAAAACATGCAATCAACTCAAACAAGTGGTGTCTAAAGGCATAAAACACCAAAGCTTGTGAGGACTATTACACTATAAGCATGCAAAACAATACTCAAATGACTTAACCAACCCAAAACAGAGACAAAACAGTCTAAATTAGAGCCTAAAACATGTTGGAATTAAGCTATAACAAACTAGAAAAATAAGCTAAAGCATGGCACCAACTAGGCTAGAAAACAAGACACAGGGAGGGGAGAATAACCCCTCCAAATTTGGACCTCAAAACATGATTTTCACCACTAAAAAAGCTCTGAAAATCAGTGTTTAGAAGCTTGAAAAAGATAGTTTGAAAGTGGGAAACACAAGATACAAAGAAGGGTGAACCACCCCCTACCTTAAATGGCTTAAAACCACAAATTTCAGCCTACAAAAACAGAGTTTTTATAGCCCAAAAACAGCCCAAAAGCAGTGGGAAAAAGATAGAAAAACAAGTATGCAAAGCAAGCTAATAAAGCAAATATTATACCTCTTGAAGCAAAGATCAATTCTAGGCCACAATTCAAGCCAAAACCAACTTCAAGAGCTCCAAGAAGGCCTCAAGGAACCTCAGTTCAAAGGTGATCAACTTTGGTTAAGGAAGTATAGGCAAGAGTGTAGTGTAAGTAGGCTAAAGTGTAGAGAATTTGTAAAGAGAGAGAGAATTGTAGAGAGAGAAAAATTTTGAGTTCAAAATTTTCTAACCTTGCTACAAGAGATAGGGGATCTCTATATATAGAAAACATGAAATTTGTACAAGGAGATCCAACCTTCCACGTGTGGACAGATGCATGCATTTGTGCAAACAGTTGACACAGTTGGCATAAAATATCTGCAGAAAACACTAGTGGCCGGCCGGCTATCACTGGTGGCTGATAAGCTACATCAGTGACCGACTGCCTAAAAGTGATAGCTGACAGCCTCTACGGATGGCCGGCAAGCCACTAGAGGTTGTAGACTGGAAAGACCAAGGCATGGTCCAAAAATGAGACAAAAAGGATGCAGGGTTTGAAAGACTCAAAGTTGTGGCGTTCCGCTGAAGACTTCGAGCACTTGGCGAGCAAACAGACTCATCATCGGGTGTACCTACAAGGACGTCCAAGTCTTAAGGGCTGTCAAAAATGGGGTGTCTACGCACACCCAGACTCTCCATACCTCATTTCTCTATATTCTCCCATATTCTTTGTGTGAGCCCTAATAAAGGGCACACAAGATGATCTGACGTATCTACCTTGTAGGCCTCATTGTAAACACCCCATTTTGACCGACATTGAGACTTAGGCACTTAAAATGATTCTCAATGATGAAAGGTACCATAATTTTAACTTTCTTCATTGTAAACACCCCATTTTAACCGACATTGAGACTAAGGCGCTTAAAATGATTCTCGATTATGAAAGGTACCATAATTTTAACTTTTGAGACGTTTGAAGTTGTTAGAGCTGTTGTGTTGTTATTTTCATACTAAAACTATTTTTAGCTAAAATTATTTTTCGACTCATCTTGAGGGCTTGTTTTAACATAGTAAAATTTGGAATTGGAAAATTTATATTTCACACGAACTTGTAGCCCTTTAAGGTAGATTTCTAACGCAGCTTGAATCACCTCAATCCAATATCAGATAAGAAAGATATGACCAAAATAAAAATGATTGTCTAGTATATGTGACCACACGTGTGATATGCAGCCATGTTTGTGTTGTGCGGCTGCATATGTGGCGAACCAACCCAGATTCCTAGTTCATTTGGGATTGTGTTGCATTTTGGATGGGAGGCGTCGCGAGTCAGCGATGGAGAACCTTAGGACGACCTTTCTTAGTCCCCAAGTCACCACTTGCCTATAAATACACCCCATTGCCTTCTCTTTTGATGATCCCCAAGTGTTAAGAGTGATTTTAGTTGTTGATTTAAGCTAGGAAAGTGTGTTCATCCTCTTGCCTCCAATTTCAAAATTTTCAATTTTCCACTTCCCACATTTCACAAACTGTTGTGCAGTTCCACGTTTCACTATCTTCTCTCTTATTTTATTTTATTTTAAATTTATAACAAATTGCTGTATAAGTTTCATATTTCATCATCTTCATTCTATTCAAAAACTTTTTCTTTTTCTTTTTCTTTTTCTTTTTGGAGAAACATTATTCAAGTATTCAAGAACTTTTTTATTTCTTTCTTTCTATTTTTTTTTAATTTTTTTATTTTTGTGTGTAGAGGAAGACTATTCAAGAACATTGCAATCTTATAGTTTTGTTGCAAGTTGATAGAGTGGTTGTTCAAAATATATATCTCTTCTATAATTAAAAGGGAACACCAATTTTGGTGTCATGAAGCCTGGCTTAAAAAAAAAATTTCTGTTTTTCCTAAAATGACCATAACTTCTTAAATAATCTATTATTTTAAAACTTATATCAATTTGTAATTAAAGGTCAAATCATAAATTACTAATTCACTAAATAACTTCCACTTTTCCACTTCTCACATTTCACAAACTGTTGTGCAGTTCCACATTTCACCATCTTCTCTCTCTTTTTTTTTTCTTTTTTTTTTATTTTATTTTAAATTTATAATAAACTACTGTGTAAGTTCTACATTTGTGATAACCCTGTTCCGTAATTAGCTAATTGGTCCTTATTATGAGTTTGATTATATGTCTGATATGATTTTGTGTGCCAACTATGTAAATATATGTGGTTTTGAATTTCTATCTATTCGCCGTAGGAATATCTGTTTGATTATCTGCTTTGGAAATTTAATTGAAGGCCTTATTGGCCGCAGAAATCGAAATTGACTGTGCCATTGGGATTGGCGTAATTTTTAGAGCCTATGGTGAAGTTTAATTGAAAATTGATTCAGATCAAATTAAACAGATTTAATTAATGGAATAGTGCCCAATTATGTAATAGTGATAAAATATGTTGAGTGGGAGCTTATAAAGGGCCATTATTCACCTCACTCCTCCTTTTGAGTCATTCGGCTGAGATCAACTCTCTAGAGAGAGAGAGAGAGAGATCCGAATTAGAGAGAGAGAGTGTGTAGGAGATTGGGGTTTTGATCTTGAGGCTTGAAGATTTCTCAAGAAGCTTGAAGGTTTTGGAGTGTAACTCAAGAATTAAGCTTACATTGGGAAGATTGAGCTCCTAGGTGAGTAAATTCATGAGTTTGAACTTGTGATTTTGTGAATTAAAGATTAATTGGTGATCAAGAACAAGAGTTGTGCTATAATTGATAAATTTGGAGTTAATGTGCACATGCATGTATAGGATCACCATGATTTTGCATAATCAAGCATGTTTTTGTTGAGTTCCATGAGAATGGACACCAATTGTATTATTTGGAATAGAAATGAAGTCAAAGTTTACATGCATGCATGATTGAAGGGGTTATGAAATTAGTATGAAGTTTGAATGTATGGATTTTGATCATACAAAAAGAATGTTGATTAAATTTGAAGAATTGGACCATGATTTTGGAAGATTGGCTTCATATTGTTTACATCCATGTGTTATATGATGTATTTGCATATTTTTGGTGCCTTAGTTCAAGCTTAAAGCCTTTTGAATGTTGAATGTGAGCTCAAGAGCATTGCTGGAAAACGCAGAATTTTTGGTGTCCGCTCGAGCGGGGAAACCGCCGCTCGAGCGGGAAAAACGGGCTCCCAGCATTTTTGCAGACATGGACTTCCGCTTGAGCGGGGAAGTTCACGCTCGAGCGGGGAGCCATGTAGCGAGGCCTGCTCGAGCGCCAAACTTTATGCTCGAGCGTAGAAATGACATATACAGTACTTTTGCAGCCCTTATGGGTCCGCTCGAGCGGGGAAGTCCACGCTCGAGCGGGGACCCTGTTTTCTGAAATTTTGAAAAGGCATTCCGAGTTTCGTTTTCCGTTCTCTTTCACTTCCAAGTACTCTTAGGCATGCATTGAGTATTGTAATTGAGTTAAAGTGATAAGAATTAAGCCTAAAGAGGAATATGTGAATTAAGAACGGATTGAATCGGTTGTGACCCATATGTGTTATGTGATGTGTAGGGTCAAGCTCCAGGGCAAATCAATCAGCCGATCACTGTGAGTAGTATCTTAATAAAGATATTTGAAATATGCTATTTGTCCAATTGCTTAGCTTTCTATAAGTTAGTTAATTTGAATTGTGGACAAACGTTTACTATGCCTAAAGAGCGAATGGGCCAAAGGCCAGTCTGATATGAATGATAGTCTAACATAAATGATAGTCTGACACGAATGATAATTTGATATGAATGACAATCTGATATGAATGATAGTTGATACGAAAGTTTGAATAGGCCTGAGGCCAGTTTGATCTGAATAATAGAGTGAATGGGCCAGAGGCCATTTTGACATGAATGAATGGGTCAGAGGTCGTTTTGACATGAATGAATGGGCCAGAGGCCGTTTTGACAAGAATGAATGGATGGACCTGAGGCCGTTTTGACAAGAATGAATGGATAGGCTAGAGGTCGTTCTGACAAGAATGAATGGATGGGCTAGAGGCCGTGACATGAATGAATGGGCCAGAGGCTGTTTTGACATGAATGAATGGGCCAGAGGCCGTTTTGACAAGAATGAATGGATGGGCCTAAGGCCATTTTGACAAGAATGAATGGATGGGCCAGAGGCCGTTCTGACAAGAATGAATGGATGGGCCAGATGCCGTTTTGACATGAATGAATGGGCCAGAGGCTGTTTTGACATGAATGAATGGGCCAGAGGCCGTTTCGACATGAATAAATGAATGGGCCAAAGGCCAGTTTGACACGAATAATAGTTTGACATGAAAGTATGAATGGGCCAAAGGCCAGTTTGACCTGAATGATGCTAAAGAATTGGGCCTGAGGCCGTATGATGTGTTTGGAACCGCAGTTACTTAACTTACATATGTCTATGTATGTATGTATTAGTTAGGAATATAAAATGGGCCCAAGGCCGTTTGATGTATATTGTTCCAATGTATATTCTTTATTTGAATCATTGGGCTTTCGCTCACGCTTATTCTTATGTTTGTAGGTGAGCCAAGAGAAGTCCAAACCCAGCCCCAACGAAGTCTGAGTGGAATAACAAAGGTTTTGGAGAGTCAGCCCTTGTGTCTCACGCATGAGACCCATCTTCGCCCTTTTGTTATGTATTTATAGTATGTCATGTTGGCGAAGACCTTGCATCTGTTGTATATAGTTTTGATGGGTTGACTTAGACTATTGTGATCTTGTATGTGCAGGACCTTTGCAGTACATATTTTGTTATGAGTTATTAATGCATATGTATGGTTTGTTATGATGTGCCATGTAAGCACAACTCTATGGACAAAGTTTTAAATTGCTTCCGTTTGACCCCCATTAACTCTGTTAAAATACGTTTGGTTTGGTTTGAAGCCGTAGGTGATTTCATGATTACTGGCCGGTTATGTCCTTAACCCACGGGGGCGGGTTCGGGCCATGACAACATTTCACCATCTTCACTCTATTCAAAAAAAATTTCTTTTTCTTTTTCTTTTTGGAGAGAGACTATTCAAGTATTCAAGAACTCTTTTTTTTTTTTTTTTTTGGGTGTGGAGGAAGACTATTCAAGAACATTGCAATCTTATAGTTTTGTTGCAAGTTGATAGAGTGGTTGTTCAAAATATATATCTATTGCTCATCTTGCACGGTAAGTTTAATATTGTTAATTATAATTTTTATTTTCTTCATTAAAAAGTTTCATTATGTAATCAGGTTTTTTGGGGGAAAAAAAGGAAGAGTATTAAAAATTTATTTGTTTTTTTTTTCTTAATTTTGTATGTGTGTGTGTGCGCGCGCGTGCTGTTTAAAAAAATCAATGTTCTTAAAATTTCTATTATGTTATCAGGTTCTGTAGCTTTTTTTATTTATTTATTGGGGGAGGGGGGGTTCTTTAATTTTAAATTTGTGTGTGTGTGTGTGTTTAAGAAAAAAACAGTGTTATTAAATTTTCCATTATGTTATCAAGTTCTTTGGGGAAAAAAAAGTACAGAATAAGAAATAAATTTATTTATTGTGTTTTTTGTAAAGAAAGAATTCATTGTTCTTAAAAAAAATTTAAAAAAAAAAAAACTGTTTTAAAAAATATATATTTTATTATTGTAAAACGAAAATCCATATGGTACCAAATACAGCACAATGACAACAGAAGGGCATGAGAGGAGCGATGACTCACAATGTCGTCCAAGATTTTGTCTACTTTCTTTAACACAGAGCATATTTTTCCCTTTCTTTTCCAATCTCTTATGCATATAATCACCCTGTTTAAACCCATTTGCACCATTTTCATTCTCTCCAAATTTTTTTTAACTGAAACTTTTTTCTTTCTCAATTTTCTTTTTATTTTATTTATTATTTGAGTTCCAGCGTTGGTTTTTTTTTTTTTTTAAAAAAAAACCAACTGAAATAGTTTTTTCATTTTTTTCTCTCAATTTTTTAACTGAAACTTTTTTGCCTCATTTTTTATTTTATTTTTTTTATTATGATATATCAATTGCGATCAATCAATTCTCCACGGTTTTTCCCCTTTTTTATCTCAACTTTTTTTTGACTGAATTTTTTTTTTCTCTTTCTCAAATTATTTTTATTTTATTGATGGATTATTGTAGAGTACCCCCACCTCCCCCAATATAGAGTTGAGTATACTTTATTTTCGCCCAAAGTTTCTCTCTCAAATTTTATTTTTATTTTATTTTATTTTTTTATTATGATATATCAATTGTGATGAGTCAATTCTTCATTGTTTTGTCCAATTCTGTCTCAATTTTTTTTGATTGAAACTTTTTGATTTTTCAATTTCTTTTTATTTTATTTATTTATTATGATATATCAATTGTGATGAATCAATTCTCTCCTGTTTTTTCCCAATTCTTTCTCTCAAATTTTTTGGACTCATACTCTAAAAAATATAAAAATTAAAAAACAAAAATAAGATACCTTGACAAATTATGTACAAATGTAGTTTTAAATTTTATTAAGCAGATAAATTTATAGATAATAAATTTATAAATTTATATAGTTTGTTTTTCTCAAAAACACAAACACAAATTTAAGAATAAAGAAAAACCCAAATAAGAAATCCAAAGTAAGTGTTACCTTTTAATAATAGAATAAACGATAGATAGATAAGGAGGCCACCAAAAGTTATTAAAATTAAAAATAGATATATATTTTGTTCATGATCTTTCTCATAACATTATTTGAATTGTTCTTAAAAAAAAAATTAGAAAACAAAACTTACAAAAATACTTGAAGAAAAATTACAATTATTTTAATATCATAATTTTTTTTTAGTTGCATAAATATGTGCAACATTGTTACAAGGTAATTTACTTATAGGTTTGTATATATAACAAAAGTTACGTACTTCATTTTTTGTCAATTTCATCTTATTTTTTGTAGTTTAATGTTGTCATATATATATGTCCAAAATTGTATGAAAACAATTTGAAGAGATTGTTGAACGTGACGTTTGATTTGGACTATGATGATCTATGTCAAAATGTAAGTTTTGAATTTTTGAATTTCGTTTATAAAAAAATTTCACAATATTTACATTTTGTCTCTTTATACATAATAAGCCAATTAGAAAACCAAAGTTATTATTGTACACTATTAGTTAAAGTATGCATGTGAACAATTTTGGCTCACTTTAAGAACGTAAAATTGTAATTTAATCAATGTACATTATTAGCAAACTAATTTTTACATATATCTTATATGTTTTTTTTTGCAGCAATTGTAGGATCTTCAGTCTCATGTTACCAAATTAAGATTTTATATGAATTTTTGTTGTAAATTTTTTTTTAGTTAAGATCAGTAAATATTGTATTTTTTTAAAGATTTGTACATCTTTTAATGTACGTGTATTCTATTTATCAAATACGTTAATATCAAATTTTATATTGTACATAATTATTCATATGATTTATATGTATATTATTAGAAAAAATAATATCAAAATCATATTATAATTTTAAATGAGTTTGCACACGCATCGTGTGTGCCCGGCTAGCAGCATACTAACTTCAAAAAGTAGATCTTGAGTTGAAGCAAGTTGATCAAAGCCAAATAAAGCTTGAGAGAAACATTCAAACACACTTTCTCGCCGTTTTCGGCTGTTCTTCTGTTTGATTATCAAACCTAAGGTAATGATCTTATTCTTCTTTAATATCAATATATCTAATCATGTTTTCCTTACTTAATAATAGTTAGATAGTTTGCATGTTATCATAGCATCATGTTAGATTAGATATAGTTTCATTTCGCTTAATATTTAATTCATGTTTTTATGATTGTTTAAGATGCTTTAGTTGTTGTATATTCTTGCATATTAACCCAATTAGTTCTTACATATTTAGTTAAATTTGTTATTTGTTAAGTGTTATGTTAATGCATGTTTATCATCATAGTTGCCTAACTAATCATATTTTAGTTGCCATGTTTAGGTTCATCCTATATTATTGTTGCATGTTTTATTAGTGTGGGATTAACGAGTACTAGGTGAGTGCTCTCTCTTCATAGCATATTGCGTATTGCTTGATGTATTGTTATTTTAATAATGCAAGTTAGAAACGACACCAGGTTTTAACCACCGTTTGTTTCCCAAGATGCAACAGTTAACACTCAAAGTTGCAGAACCAATTTCAAGTCTAGCAAACCAAATCGGTGTTGAAACTCTCTCACTCTCTCTCTCTTAGAAATTTCTAAGCACTAAAAAATATGCAAAATATGCAAGAGCAAAAATTTGATTGAAGAAGAGAAAAATAATTTGAAAATATGAACGAAATGAACTACTAGAATGGGGAGGCTATAGCCTTCTTGGTAGCTGTTCGGATGTGTTTTGATGCCAGTTTGGAGTTGGCTGGAAAGACATGACTAGAAATATTGTAGCTTGTTGAAATGGAGGTAGCTCAAAAGGAAAAAACAAAATTTGAAATTCAAATTTAAATTCAAAATTTTTGGGACAAAAGAAATTAAATTTGAATTTTGTGCAAAAAAATTGAAAAAAGTTAAACAAATTTTGTCCAAAAAATATAATATGATTGACCAACAACCTATACCCAGCTTGGTGCAAGGCAATGGCAACATATGTGTGATAATCTTGGCCCAAGCCCACTTTATCTATAACTTGCCTTTACAAAACTTCGGTACCCGAAGAGCACAAACCCTAATCTCAAATTTGAAACTTATATACACACATAAGTTTTTTTTGTCTTTCCTATGTGAGACAAGTCTATTTCACCAAAAGTGTAGGAAACTTACCAAAACTCTATTTTCACTGATCTTACTTTGGAGTTTATTTTCAATTCACTTGTAAATAGTATTGTCGACCCAATGACATGGTGTTACTCACCACATGACGTAAGACACATAATTGCTCAAACTCACCAAAAATAGCAAATGGAAGCCACCTTATTTTTAACTCAAACTTTGCTAAAATTATGATTTTCACAAAACTATTTCCAAAAATGTTTAGTTCAAATCAGGTTGTATTTTATTTAATTAAATACTTATTCAATATCACTTAACATAACTTAATTGGCCCAATCAAAAACTATAAGCATCCAGTCTTAACTTAAACATACTACTCACTTCTTATAAGTCTATGTAATTATTTGATATTACATAATATTCTTAAGTTCATAAAACTTCACAAATGGTCTAATTAAATATACAACAGTGATGCATACACCCAGTGGGGGTCGCACCCCCAGTGAGGTGTCACGCCCCCACTGGTTCAAACTTAAACAAAAAAAAAAAGAAAAGAGAAAACAATTTTTTTTTAATCCAATAATGGACTGCCACCTCACTGGGGGTGACCCCCAGCTGGGTGTATGGCGCATTTCGCTTAAATATATTATAGAACTAATTTATATGCTCTAGAACAATGACTGATTTTAATATATGAAAGAAAATTATTTTTTGTTTAATACGATTTCATACCAATCAAGTAAATTATATTCCATTTTTATTGCAAGAATTTTGTAACATGTGATTATCAATAATTTTTAATAGAGTAAATTACACTAACGGTCCCTATAGTTTGGGCCTTGTGTCATTTTGATCCATGACTTTCCAATTATGACACATTTGACCATGAATTTTGAATCTTGTTCCGAATAAGGACAATTGAAAATACCATTGCTTAATTTCAAGGGTAAAGTAGTCAATTTGATGAAATATAAACTAATTTAACAAAAATAAATGTCAAAAAATATTTTTGAATTTTTAAAAATTATTTCTACTCACTAAAGATAAAATTATATAAAATTGATAAATTTTTTAGACATTTATTTATTTACCAAATTAATTTTTATTATGTATTTGGATGATGATCATATAATGGGTAGTTATTTTTATTTTCATTAAATTAGTTTCTATTTTTCTAAAAGTCAAATATGACGACAATTTTGATTTCATTATTAAATCAAAAAATCCAAAACTATAAACATTTCATATATTAAATATATCAATTACACATTAAAAGCCTAACAACCACCATTACATGATCATCATCCAAACACAGAATAAAATTTAATTTGGCCAAAAAAAATAAAAATAAATGTCTAATAGATTTATCAATTTTATATAATTTTATCTTTGGTGGGTAGAAAATATTTTTAAAAATTCAAAAATATTTTTTTGAAATTTATTTTTGTGAAATTAGTTTATATTTTATTGAATTGATGACTTTGCCCTTGAAATTGAGTAACTGTATCTTCAATTGTCCTTAATTGATACAAAATTCAAAATTCAAAGTCAAATATGTCACAATTGAAAAGTCAATGACCATAGTGACATGAGTTCCAAACTATAGAGACTGTTAGTGTAATTTACCCTTTTTAATAAGAAGCTGGATTAAATTTTTCAATATTATTACAATGACTATTTTTTATTATTACAATTTGTATGCCACTTTATTAACACTATATTCATTTAATGGTTCCTATCATTTATACTTGTTATCAATTCACCATTGATAAATAAGATAGTAAACGAATATTGTAAGAAAATATATTCGTCACAGCATTTAATTGTAAAATTTTAGAGAACCATTACATAAATTATTAAATTTTGAAGCAATTCTAATACAAAGTGAATTTTACTAAAATTTTGAAATGTCAAACTAAATTTTGAAGGGCATTAAGCAGTAGATAAATCTCAAACCAAACTTGCAATATATAAGATTATTTTAGGAAGTGAGTTAAAAATCACTTTTCAATTTTTAATCAACTTTCCCCTCTCATAAAAAAAATTAAAAAATAATTTCTAACTATTTTTTCAAAATTAACGATAATAAAAGGATCATCTACAATCTAGCCCCCATATCGAGCCTAAAAGCATCACCAGCAGCTTAGCGAAAAGCTCATTTTGACCACTTTAGAAAGCGTCAGCTCCAACAGCCTCGGCCGAGGCTTGGTACTTTGACAAATACTACAGTAACTTGCTAAAGTTGACGAGTTACTATTGTACACGGGCTAATTCATTTTTTTATTAATTTCAACTCTCTCATATTTTGTTTCGTAGCTGTGGCATTTCAATAAATAAAAAAAATAATATTTTAAGAGTTTATGGTTAAAGTACAAAGTATTGTTGGAATATGTATTAAAACAGTGATTAGATAAAATAAAAATTAAAAGTTTACCGGTAAATCACATGTGAGGGAATGTTAATCTATTTAATTTTAAAAATTTTCTTATGAACCAATTAATTTTTTATTTTTTAGAAAGTTATATTTATTTAATTTGATATCATTTGAGTTTAAGTGTATACCTTTTTATGATTCATTTTTCTAATTTTCTTATTCATTTTTGGAATGAGAATGAAAATGTGAGGTGTGAAAGATTCTTTTGGGAGGGATTGGTGGTTCAAGTATCTATTGTCGAGTGTAAAAATCTACATTTCTGTTAGTGTGATTTTCTGGTATCACATTAGAGTGTTACATTAAAGTGCTACGTTTAGAAAAAGTACATTATGTAGTTTTTGTATATTACATTAATTGGAGTGTTACGTTTGAAAAAAATACATTAAGGAGTTTATTTGGAATGTTATATTGTTACATTTGAGAAAAGTGCATTAAGGAGATTTTAGTGTATTATATTGGAGTGTTATGTTTAAAAAAAGTACACTGAAGAGTTTTTTTTAGGGATTTTTGGTGAAACCTCCTTTTTTGGGCATTTTTTTTAAGATAAAGGACAACTCAATAAATTCTCCTTCAAAAAGGACCTGAGTAAGAGAATCCCAGCTCAATAAGGACATTCTATAAATTTTTTTTTTGGGTGACCATATTGCTGTAGACGTCCCCGAACGTCCCGGGAGGGTTAAGTCCCGTTCCGTTCATACTGGGGTCACTACAGTTCAAGGACTCGATTGTCACGGTACTAAATCTTGAACCAAAGAGTCCAAATCCGGCAAATCGTTTTTGAGAAAAAAGATTTTTGAAAGAAGTGCCAAACATGGATTGCTTTGCCAGATACAGAGTCGCCACCTAAATATTTTTTATGGGGAAATTTAGGAAACACTGACTCGGTGCCAAAGGCCACGTGTCTGTCATCACCAAAGTTGCCTCGGCTCGGGAACTTGGGTACGATTGGGGAAGGTCACTTCGTGAGCACCCCCGCTCGCCCGGTCAAAGACCGGCCTCTACTAACTATGATATCTGTTTTTGAAAACATTGTGTGTTCTTATTCCGGTTATTAGCCTAGGTTACTGTGTGATGCGCACAGCATACAAGTATAGACTGAGTCGCCTGAATTGGAAAAAAACATTTCATGTTTGTTTGTTTGAGAATGGTTTGATGGTGCTACTCGCAAGTAGGCTAAGACGTGGATTTGCCACCCTCGGGTGGGCTTAGAAAAACATGATTTTGCCACTATCTAGTGGGCTTAAAACAAACATTTGATGAATTGTTCCAATCCAAATAACTCAACCTCCACCCATGGGCATTCAGGCAGTTATATCACATAAGCACATAGCCTCATGGTAAGCATGCTATTCATGGCAACACTCACACGCATGCAAGGATGCTAAAGCATAAAAACTCACCGAGTACTCCAAGCCAAAACAGAAACTCATTAGAAATCCATGCATGATCCTAGATACACAGAATTGCCTAATGCAACACATGCAAAATGCAATTATAGCAGGCTCGGCTATTCTAAACATGGCATATGGAATGCTACAACTAACACGTATTCAATTTGGAATTGAAATACAAATGCAGTTTGTATGATGCGCCGAGCCCGGTGCGTGCAAAACAGATGAATGATGCAAACATGCTGTCATACTGTATGCTAATTGAAATATGCCCTAATCTAACCATCATAAGCGGATAAATAAAAGGGAAGAAAGACGTGGGGTTGGAAGACATACATCACACTCACGCACACTTATTACAATTATGCCCTCGCGCAGAGGGTCCAAAAGAATATACAGTCCCAAATGAAAGAACAATACAGTCCAAATAAATATTACAGTCTAAATAATATAATTTCCTAATTAATTTACAAATTAACTAAGAAAATAATAAAACTGGCATGCAAGCCAGGGACTGCCTTGATTCCGCTCCGGATGATAGAATGATGCATGTTTGGGCTGCTTTGCGCGGAAATCCACTGGAATGCCCCAATCAGCCTCTGTTTGCACCTGTTCTTGAAATGCGTGCCAAGCCTCGGAAGACTGCTGATTCTTGATTTTGCTGCAACAGAGAGCAGGAAAGGGGCATAGCAATGTATTTTCACAAATATATGCATGCCTCGATCCTCGTGCCATCAATCACGCATATCGATGCATGATGGCCGAGGAGCCGAATTGCACAATTCAATATAGAATGAATGCAAATGAACACTACAACAAGACCTAACTCCATCATGGATAATCCGGAGTGTCGGCGACTGGGGAATGGAGACACGTTCCGTCACTCGGAGTGCGAAACGTACCTCGTTTCCCGTGCCCGGGCTAACTCCTATCCCGAACACGATGCAATATGCATGATATGCATGAAATGCAACTAAGGTACAACCTAACATGCAAAATGCTACGAAATGGCATACACGATGCACGAGATGAGATGGCATACACAATGCGCTAATGTACAACCTAGCATACACAATGCTATGGAATGAAATGGCATACACAATGCAATATGGACTTACACTAACATGAGTGAGCCTCAGCCACACTCACATAAGAGGCCATCAGATGAAAACAAGACAACTCGAAATGCATGCACGCGTGCACGCAAACCGAGGACTGACCCTCAGGCACCGAAATGCCACTCTAATGAGACATGGCAAAGACATGGAATATGATACGCAACATGTAAAAATCAGTAGCAAAATGAGGGGGAAAACAGCCCCGAAACAAGACGAAATGACACCCGATGCATGGAATCTCTCCCGAAATGCAAAACTAGGTACATGAAATGGCTTACAGCTATACAAAGCATGCATAATCTGGACATGGAGTGAAAAAGTAGAAGCAAGGCAGCCCCAAAATAAGCATCTTTACAGTATAAAACATGGCCAAACAGCAATCACAAGTAGGGCTAAAATGGCATACAAAAATGGCTCCGCAAGGGAGGCAATGAAGCAAGTGGTACATGCAATGCCCAAACAGAAAAAGACCCTTCTACAACATTGAAGAGGGACCAAAAATATGATGTTTTTCAGTAGATGACAAGCCCCAAATCAGTATATAAACATGCTCAAAATGCAATGCCAGATTAAGGCCAACAAAGGGGCAAAGAAGTAACTGATATATGGGGGGCTCAAACAAGTGAGGGACCTTCAACAATGTTGAAGAGGGTCCCAAAATATAGCATTTTACAGTAGATGATCAAGCCCAAAACAGTGTAGAAATATGTTCAAAATACCATGCAAAATTAAGGCACCAAGAGAGCTATAACATGAAGTATACAAAGGGTGTCTCAAACATCCCTAGACCCTTAATGAAACATGAAGAGGGGGTCATTTTAGGGCCATTTTCAGTTCGGAGCAAGGTCCAAAAACAAAGACACAATAGCCTAATAAATCATGCAAAAAAAGGGGACCTAAGAGGGTTGCAATGACAAGTGATATATGGAGGTCCCAAACAGTGTTGAGCCCTTCTTCAATGTTGAAGAAAGGCTCAAAATAAGCCTATTTTCAGTTTACCTCATGCTCCAAAACAGATTACATATGGGCCAAAAATACTACTCAAGCAAGATGGCATACAAAGGGGTAAAGAAGGAAGTGCAAGGTGGGGGTCCCAAACAGGGTAGGACCCTTAATAAAAGATGAAAAGGAGCTCAAAAAAATGATATTTCCAGTTATGGCCGGAGCTCAAATGTACAAGCAAGAAGGGCTAAGAAATAGACCAAAAAAATGCAAGAAAAGGGGAAAATGGGACTCACCCTTGTAGGGCCAAACTTTAGCAACCTTTGAACCAAGAAGAAGAGCTCCTAGCCTCTGGAAATTACCCTCAATCTGTTGGAATGGAGTGAGGAGGAGTGATGCTATGGGTTGTAGTGTAAATGGTGTAGGAAGCTTAAGGTTTTGAGGCTTGGAAGAGAGGGAAAGGGAGAGATGTATGCAAGAGGCTTAAGAAAAATTTTGTAACCCCTAAACACAGACCTGGGATGCTGTATATATAGGCAAAAGAGGTTGGAAAAGAGGGGGAAAAAAAGGGGGGGAAATATTTCAAGTTTCCCTCCAGAAATTGGCCCAAAGAGGGGTATAAAGGAAAGTGGTATCTGCTGGTTCCAAATGGCCGAGAGCCCTTCAACAAAGTTGAAGAGGGGCTCAAAATAAGACACTTTGTAGTTTACGACCAAGTCCAACACAGCCCACAAGTACGCCTAAAATACCGTGCAAAATAGGCCTAAAAAGAGGTAAAGAGGCAAGTGACAGATGGAGATCTCAAACAATAAAAGGTCCTTAATCAAACATGAAAAGGACCTCAAAATATGACTATATCAAGTTTGGGTCGGAGCCCAAAAATGCAAAATGAAGGTTCGGGAGCCGAAACACGCAATTCGGGGCCCCGAAAGTGGGCTGTTAGGCACCGGAAGTGGTGTCCGACCACGAAGTTGGTCTCTCGGACCACAGTGTCCCTGAAAAGGGAGGAAATAAGGTGTGTGCCAAAAACCAGAGCAAACGGAGGTGGTTAGGCGGTCCCGAACCGAGGCACACGGCCTGACGGCTCCGAAAACCGGGAACCGGGCTCCGAAATGGGAAAAATGGCCTGCGACCACGAAACGTAGCCTACGGCCACTGAGAGATGATCTACGAGACCTCTCTCTCCCTTCGGGAAGAGAAAACAAAGAAAACAGAGCCTGGTTCGCAAACCGAGACAAAGCACGAAAGAGTCCGGAAGTCCGGAGGCAAGGCTCGCAGCCGAGACTCTGAAACCTCTGGACGAGCACGATATGCAACATCACCAAGCGCTCAATTGGTGACGTCTGAGTCTTAAGGTCGGTCAAAAATGGGGTGTCTACAGTTGCCCCTCTTTGACAGAACTCGAAAGTCATAAGAATGACAGGAGTGAATGTCAAAGCCCAGAGACGACCCATTTTTGACAAGGCCGAAGACTTAGACAAAGCAGACAAGATAGACAAAAATGTGCCCGCAGGCAGGGGCAAAATGCAAATGATATGCGGGAAGATTTTGATAATTGGACTTATACGCTACACGAAGCCGGTTTGAAAATTGGACTTACACGCTACGCGAAGCCGGTTTGAAGATTGGACTTACACGCTACGCGAAGCCGGTTTGTATGCAAAACAATGTAATGTACTAACAAGTACAGGTGAGGTGCGCAAGACAGCGCGAATGAAATGCTGAGGAAGGAACAAAGAGAGAAACGTAGGGACTTATCCCAGTGTTTCGGAGTGGTTTAAGCATTGGAATGTATTCCAAATGCTCTTAACCAAAGAGGGGGGAACAGAGAGACGTATCCCGGAGGTTAGGGACGTATCCCAAAGGTTAGGGACGTATCCTAAGGATTAGGGACGCATCCCGAAGGTTAGGGACGTATCCCAGAGGATTAGGGACGTATCCCGAAGGTTAGGGACGCATCCCGAAGGTTAGGGACGTATCCCAAAGGTTAGGGACGTATCCCAGATATTAGGGACGTATCCCAGAGATTAGGGACGTATCCCAAAGATTAGGGACGTATCCCAAAGGTTAGAAAATAAGGAGAAACATAGGGACGTATCCCAGTGTTCTGCAAGGAATGTGAAACATAGGGACGTATCCCGGTGTTCCGCAAGGAATGTGAAACATAGGGACGTATCCCGGTGTTCCGCAAAGAGAGGAGAAACGTAGGGATGTATCCCGGTGTTCTGCAAGGAATGTGAAATATAGGGACGTATCCCGGTGTTCCGGAATGGTGTAAGTATTGGAACGTATTCCGAATACTTTTAACCGAAGAGGGAGAAACATAGGGACGTATCCCGGCGTTTCAGAATGGTGTAAGCATTGGAACGTATTCCGAACACTTTTAACCGAAGAGGGAGAAACATAGGGACGTATCCCGGTGTTTCAGAATGGTGTAAGCATTGGAACGTATTCCGAACGCTTTTAACCGAAGAAGGGGAAACATAGGGACGTATCCCAGTGTTCCGGCATGGTGTAAGCATTGGAACGTATTCCAAACGCTTTTAACCGAAGAAAGAGAAACATAGGGACGTATCCCGGTGTTTCAGAATGGTGTAAGCATTGGAACGTATTCCGAACGCTTTTAACCGAAGAGGGAGAAACATAGGGACGTATCCCGGTGTTTCAGAATGGTGTAAGCATTAGAACGTATTCCGAACGCTTTTAACCGCAGAGGTCTAACCCGTCGCACGCGCGAGGAGAAAGAGTGATAATTGCAAGTGAAAAGGTGCATAACAATGCAGGTGAAGTGTGCATAACAATGCAAGTAATGAGCATAACAATGCTAGACAGATGTGCATAACAATGCAACGAATGAGCATAGTGTGATTGATACACAAAGTGAGCAGAGTATGATAGACATACTAAAGGTGAACACAAAGTGTGATAGATGCACTATGTGAACAAGTGTGATTGATACACTAAAGGTGTGTGATGGATACACAAAAGGTGAACACAAAGTGTGATAGATGCACTGAGTGAACAAGTGTGTTTGATACACTAAAGGTGTGCGATGGATACACAAAAAGTGAATATGTGCGTGATAGATACACAAAGTGAGAATGTGTGTGATAGATACGCAAAAGTGAGAATGTGTGTGATAGATACACAAAATGAATGAAGTGTGATTGATACACTAAATGAATGAAGTGTGATTGATACACTAATAAATGATCTCAAACGGAACTTCTTTGGATGAACCGTACATACAATATTGTGCATGACTGAGAAAGAAACTTGATAGGTACAATGCATTACAATGCATGATGCTTAAGGAAAGCAATAAATGGACAAAGCAGTGCTTTAGAAAGCACCTCCTGAGGTGAGTGGCGGTGAACCACTCTACTCTGACGGGGATCTCCCATCGTGCTCTTCGAACACTTTACCTTGAACTCATAGTACAAAGGCTCTGAAATGCTGACAAGTAACAACATCTGCATGTAGGAGCTACGGCTGCTGCTTGTTTTCCTGATCATATTCACAACTTTCCCTATTCTCCAACGGGGTGACAGACTAGGTTGGTCCAGTATCCAGAATTGAGGTGCATACACGCTATCTCAACCTATGGGGCTTCCATATGGATTTCAAGCCGAGGACACGCCTCTGGGTATTTAAACCAGACTTTAGTCTCGGAAATCCCGAACCTTTGCGTTCTAGGCAACAGCCATTCGAACTCTAGTTTCCACCGTCGCAGTTGGTCTCCTAGGAACTCATTGCGAACACAGCCAAGATGACCCCGGCAAAGAACTGGTACTCAGAGAGAGCACTTCTGATCGCCATTCTGGCTTGAGGTAGACTTGATCTTGAGCTTGAGGTAGAGGCACACTCATACTTCGGAGCATTGGCAAAACCTGAAGAGGTACACACGGAATACAATCTCGGAGCCTACTGAAGTTGGAACAAACTCAGATGCCCGACATTTTCCTCTTTTGCTTTCGCTTTGCAGTCCGGAACCATTATAGCTTCAGATAGGTCCTGGTTCTACTGTTCTCATATGACCTGAGTTGAATCCTGCGGTTTTATGAAAGAACAAATTTGTTTTGCACAAATGTGGAGAACGGCACGGCACTCGGAGCACAAAACAATTTTATTTTTGAAATTGAGAGATGAGTTTTTCGACCAGGTATTGAGCCTACGACTGAACACAGCAAAACGACTCAACAAGGAAATAAAAGGCACACAACCTAGACACATCGAGTAACACTCGAAACGACTCAAAACAAGAAACGAGATAAAACAAAAAGACACGACACTCAGACGTGCACAGGGAGCCTGTTTCACCGGGTAGTGTTTCCCATCCTTTTCTTATTTGTGATTCTCACATCACTCGGCCCTCAAGCTCTGTTTTTCTGAAAAAGCCCTTTTCTCACTTTTCCTCTCATCGCACATCTCTCTATTCTTCAATCTCTCATTTTTCAATCCCTCCCCTGGGTGGTTGATGGATAAACAGCAAGTTGTGGGCTCGTGCCCCTAGCATTCTGCTAGATTCTCTTTCTTCCGCTTACAGCTAGTGAATTCCTCCCACAGAGAGGTTGCGCTACAACTGGGTGTGTAGCAAATTTGGAGCTGACATCGGTTGACGATGCTCTGCTGGACAGTTTGGACGTAATCAGATGTGTCCAGATGAGGGGGTGGAATATCTTGATCCATTCCAGTTCGTGCTTCGCACTGGGCTTGATACCTCGTTGCTCGGAGGATGAGGGAGCTTTTCGGCCTTTTGTTGTCGCCTTCAGTTGTGCCTTTTCTGGCAGGTAGAGTGCCCTTCTTGGCAAGTATTTTGACAAAGGGGAAAAGACAGAACTCCTGACTCAACTATGTCCCTAGTTCATCATGTTGACCATTTTTTATTTTTTTGAGCTTTTACTAAAGTAATTTTGACCGACATGAGAGTTAGATTAACATGCTTGTTCAATTTTTGATTTGAAATCATGCAAGTCAGGTTATGAGCACTGAAAATTTTCCTTTTTTGGGTCCAAGAAGTGGTCCAGTTTTTGGAAAAGATGGAACAATTTTCAAGAAAATTAGTCAGCCTCAGTAAAAATTCTCAAAACTGTTTTTGCAAATGGCCACTGCTCAGCGAGCACGGAACCTACTCTTGAGATGCACAACCTCGGACCCCTAGCAATGGAGAATTGCCCCTTGTCTGAAGGACACTGCATGGCAACGGAAAGTTGCCCCTTGTTTGAACGGCACCGCGGACGCATTGAATGGCAACGGAAAGTTGCCCCTTGTTTGGATGGCACCACAGCGCGTTGAATGGCAACGGAAAGCTACCCCTTGTTTGAATGGCACCGCAGCGCATTGTAGTCAGTCCTCAGAGTGCTGAACGCAACCAAACTCTCGGATACAGTGAAGACAAAAATGACCAGAACCATCGCATGGACATAACCAAATTTGAAGTGTTTTACGGCTGGACTTCAGAATGAAGTTGCCTACGTATCCCAAAGATGGGAATCAAGCCTTACGTAGTTCGGGGTTAAGGTACACTCGGGTATTAACCTCTCCTTTTTAGGCTCTAACTTTTGCCAAGGCGCCCGTCGCGGGTTTTCGACCTTGCGAGCTTTGTTCTTCTTTCTTTCTCTTTTCAATTCTTTTCTTCTTTTTTTTTTTTGATATTCTTTTCTTTTCTTTTCTTTTCTTTTTTTTTTGAATTTTTTTTCTTTTTTTTTTCTTTTCTTTTCTTTTTCTTCTTTTTTCTTTTTTGTTCTTTTTCTTGCTCTAACTTTTGCCTGGGTCGCCCTTCCGGGTTTTCGGCCCAGTGAGCCTCTCAAGGGTAAAAGTGTAGCTTGGTCCATGCCAAATGGTTGTAGGATCTCGAAGCCATCCGTATCCAAGAGAGTGGCTGTTGTATCGATTTGCAGAAGGATCCATCTTCGGCTCTTCGAGCACATCGGACATTTTCGCCCCTAGTTGAGGGGGGGGGCTTCTGATCTAGCTTTACAAGCTTCCTTTGATCTGATCTTCTTGATCTGACTTTGGTGCCTCTTGTTCGAGGGCTGCTTCAAATCTGGCCGCACAGGCCTCACATTGTAGTTGACCGTTTGAACGTTCTGAAGTCAAGTTCAAGGTTTTGGGAGCAAAGGGGTTGAATCTTGAGGCTGAGAGCGATCCTAGGCTGCACAATCTCAAGAGCGATTCCACACAGGTCTTCGCAGGACCGCGCAAAACATTTTTTGAAAGTTTTTAAGAAAGCGACAAATCGCTCGCGCTGAAGACAGTGTAGGACCAATCTGGATCAAGCCAGGATCCTTCTCAGTACTCATACTAACAAGCATGATTTCATTCATTAATGGCTTAGCACGCCTCTCTTTCTCTCAATTGATCAAAGTTTTGCAAATCCCAAGGAATTCCTTCCTCTTCGTTTTCACCGCAGTGTTCAAAAAAGTTTTGAAAAACTTAGGTCAATACAATGACTTCAGGGCACAGAAAAGACAGAGTTCTTAGTCAAATACTGCCATCTCATTCAAAACTTCCGGCATAACTGGCACAAGGCAGAAGCAAACGCGAGAGCGTGAAAATCACTGCTGTTTCATTCAAATCTGTTGGCATTACTGGCTCCCTGGCAGAAACAGACTCAAAACGAAAAGACAAACGCAAAACAAAATGGTGACGCCCGAGGTAACACCCCTAGAATCACCCGACTCCTATATAACAGGACTGACTCGATACAACAAGACAAACCCAAAACAAAAGAGACTGACTCAAAACAAAAAGACAGACTCAAAACAAAACAACAAAACTGACCCAATACCCAAGTCAGAAAGCACAAAAACTGGTATTTGCACATTGCTCAGAACAGTGCGTGCCATCCACCATATTTGGAGTAAACTAAGCGCTGCCCACAGGTGGTTCATCCCTCGATCACATCACATTATCCCCCACAAGTTCACTAATCAAGTACCGATAGACTTTGCAGAGCTTGGCGGGAGGACAGCCCCATTGTCAAACAGATCCTGTACTTCATGGCGAAGACGGAAGCAGTTGTCGGTAGTATGGCCAGTTTGCTGATGGTATGCGCAGTACTGGGTAGCATCATGTGTAGCCGGAAGAGGGTTCAGGAGAGGCCGAGGCTCAAGGGGTTTGAGATGGCCTTGTCCAACAAGGATTTGGAAAGCTTTGGATAAAGGCATGTGGAGGGCATGGAAGACCCTCTGACCTCGGGGTTGGTACTTCTAGGTTTGTGGATTTCTGCTGGGCGCACCAGCAAAGGGATTGGCAGGTGCTGGCCTGGTTTGCTGATCTCTTCTGAGTGGAGGATTATAGCTGAAAGGAACGTTTCTGATACAACGACCCTTCTCCCGGCTTGCCCCTTGATTCGAACTGCCCCCGACTTGAGTGGCGAAAATGCCGTCCACAGTTTTTGCAACAACTGCGAGCACTTGCTCTTTGTTTAGTCCCTCGGCTTTCAAAGCCTCAACAGCCAACAAAAGATGCTCATGGGGATCCATGTCCGCCCCTATCTTGTTCTTTCTACTTGCCTCTATTTTGCCAAGGGATTGGCCTTCCTCAAATGCAGCCCATCCCAAGACTGGGGAGCCTTTTGTCGTGAAACTCCTAGCATATGCTGTGGTTGATGATGGAGCCAATGTCCCAGAGGCTAGATCTGTCACAGTTCTTTGAAGGTCTTCGATCATTCTCTTTAGCTCAGAAGTAGTGGGTTCACGGGTTTGGGATGATTGGGGTTCAGATGCACCCATCATGCATAAGTCCATGCTTTTCGGGATAAACAACTCAGGCTTGGGTAGATGGGCCGGGGTGATGTATATGCTAGGGTCATAGGTGGACGGCAGTATATGGATGAGGTTGAGATGTGGGGGTGACAGGTTTGTGGTGGCCTGAGGTCCCTTTGGTGGAGCGATGATCTCTTCGTCAATGAGATCCTGAATCTTATGACGGAGGCGGATGCAACGGTTCGTATCATGACCGTGCTGTTGATGGTAGGTACAGTGTTTAGTTGGGTCATATCTGGATGGAAGAGGGCTTGAAAGGGGTTGGGGTTCTAGGAGTTCTAGGTGCCCTTTTTCCCGCAACATTTGCAAAGCTTGAGAAAGACTCATGTACAGAGGATGGAAATTTCGGGCTTGGTGCCGTGTTGAAATGGTTGGTCTTTGGCTAATGAGGGAAATGGTGATAGGGTCTACTTCTGAGCATTCCACAGCTGTGCTACCATCAGTGGTAGCATTGGAACTGTGAACAACATCCTTCTTTGACGGCTCATTATCTTCCACAAAGATCCCCTGTCGGATGGCCTCCTTGATTTGAACCCCGATGTCATGGAGGTCCTTAAATTTGAATATCATATTCTGCAATGTTTCGGCTTGCCTAACCATGTCTTGTTGCAGCGAATCCACTGATTGCTGGAAATGGATCAGCAAATCCTCCAAATTTGCCGAAGGCTGCGCCATGATAGGGGTAGATGCTAGCGCTCTGATCGAGGTGATGTGACTGGTGACTGGCGGATCAGATGAACCGGTGAGCCCTAACTGGCCTTTCTTTGCCTTGCCTCAGCGGAAGAACACTGGTTTCCCTTGAATCAAATTTTTGACCGAACAAAGTCTATCAGCACTAGTCCAATGTACCCGGGGGATGTTGAAGCCTTCTGAAGCTATGGTTCCAGGACTACCCTAGCAAAAGAGAAAACATGCAGCATCTCAGCCTGATTTCATCAAAACGGATATGAGCATAGTTGAAAGAGTGTGCCCTCTACTGAATTCTGCCCCAAAATTCTTCCTGTAAACTGCTACCCTCAGGTAAATTGAATCCCAAAATACTGATGCTGATGCCCGCAGGCCTGATGCCCAAACTACTGAACTGGTGCCCGCAGGCCTGATGCCCAAACTTGTAGACTGATACATGCGTTCCTGTAGAGATGCACTCTAACAAGCACATAACAGATAAGTGAGAGCCAAAACACCCCTATGTTGGGGTAGGGTTTCCCTGTCCTATTTTGTCAGGAGCTAGGGTTTCACTACGCACGCAGCGGTTTCAAACAACCTATAAACGGGTAAGGAACCTGTCCTAGTTTGGAATGGTCACTATGGATCCGAATATGCACTAAGTCGAATGGTCAAAAAGGGTACCCCGGTAAAACCGGGGTTTGTGTTCCCGTACTGGCAGAGCCCGTAACCGATCAGCCTTATGGCCATGCCTTGACAAGACAAGCCTCCGGCAAACCGCTCAGGAATAGCAGATGGCAAACACAGTGTCCTAGGCGCACCAATGCAAATGCAATGCAAAGAAACACACAAGTGTAGTCAAAACCAGATATCATGAGTTCGAGTCAAGTTCTCTAAATCCCCAGCGGAGTCGCCAGAAACTGTAGACGTCCCCGAACGCCCCGGGAGGGTTAAGTCCCGTTCCGTTCATACTGGGGTCACTACAGTTCAAGGACTCGATTGTCACGGTACTAAATCTTGAACCAAAGAGTCCAAATTCGGCAAATCGTTTTTGAGAAAAAAGATTTTTGAAAGAAGTGCCAAACATGGACTGCTTTGCCAGATACAGAGTCGCCACCTAAATATTTTTTATGGGGAAATTTAGGAAACCCTGACTCGGTGCCAAAGGCCACGTGTCCATCATCACCAAAGTTGCCTCGGCTCGGGAACTTGGGTACGATTGGGGAAGGTCACTTCGTGAGCACCCCCGCTCGCCCGGTCAAAGACCGGCCTCTACTAACTATGATATCTGTTTTTGAAAACATTGTGTGTTCTTATTCCGGTTATTAGCCTAGGTTACTATGTGATGCGCACAGCATACAAGTATAGACTGAGTCGCCTGAATTGGAAAAAAACATTTCATGTTTGTTTGTTTGAGAATGGTTTGATGGTGCTACCCGCAAGTAGGCTAAGACGTGGATTTGCCACCCTCGGGTGGGCTTAGAAAAACATGATTTTGCCACTATCTAGTGGGCTTAAAACAAACATTTGATGAATTGTTCCAATCCAAATAACTCAACCTCCACCCACAGGCATTCAGGCAGTTATATCACATAAGCACATAGCCTCATGGTAAGCATGCTATTCATGGCAACACTCACACGCATGCATGGATGCTAAAGCATAAAAACTCACCGAGTACTCCAAGCCAAAACAGAAACTCATTAGAAATCCATGCATGATCCTAGATACACAGAATTGCCTAATGCAACACATGCAAAATGCAATTATAGCAGGCTCGGCTATTCTAAACATGGCATATGGAATGCTTCAACTAACACGTATTCAATTTGGAATTGAAATACAAATGCAGTTTGTATGATGCGCCGAGCCCGGTGCGTGCAAAACAGATGAATGATGCAAACATGCTGTCATACTGTATGCTAATTGAAATATGCCCTAATCTAACCATCATAAGCGGATAAATAAAAGGGAAGAAAGACGTGGGGTTGGAAGACATACATCACACTCATGCACACTTATTACAATTATGCCCTCGTGCAGAGGGTCCAAAAGAATATACAGTCCCAAATGAAAGAACAATACAGTCCAAATAAATATTACAATCTAAATAATATAATTTCCTAATTAATTTACAAATTAACTAAGAAAATAATAAAACTGGCATGCAAGCCAGGGACTGCCTTGATTCCGCTCCGGATGATGGAATGATGCATGTTTGGGCTGCTTTGCGCGGAAATCCACTGGAATGCCCCAATCAGCCTCTGCTTGCACCTGTTCTTGAAATGCGTGCCAAGCCTCGGAAGACTGCTGATTCTTGATTTTGCTGCAACAGAGAGCAGGAAAGGGGCATAGCAATGTATTTTCACAAATATATGCATGCCTCGATCCTCGTGCCATCAATCACGCATATCGATGCATGATGGCCGAGGAGCCGAATTGCACAATTCAATATAGAATGAATGCAAATGAACACTACAACAAGACCTGACTCCATCATGGATAATCCGAAGTGTCGGCGACTGGGGAATGGAGACACGTTCCGTCACTCGGAGTGCGAAACGTACCTCGTTTCCCGTGCCCGGGCTAACTCCTATCCCGAACACGATGCAATATGCATGATATGCATGAAATGCAACTAAGGTACAACCTAACATGCAAAATGCTACGAAATGGCATACACGATGCACGAGATGAGATGGCATACACAATGCGCTAATGTACAACCTAGCATACACAATGCTATGGAATGAAATGGCATACACAATGCAATATGGACTTACACTAACATGAGTGAGCCTCAGCCACACTCACATAAGAGGCCATCAGATGAAAACAAGACAACTCGAAATGCATGCACGCGTGCACGCAAACCGAGGACTGACCCTCAGGCACCGAAATGCCACTCTAATGAGACATGGCAAAGACATGGAATATGATACGCAACATGTAAAAATCAGTAGCAAAATGAGGGGGAAAACAGTCCCGAAACAAGACGAAATGACACCCTATGCATGGAATCTCTCCCGAAATGCAAAACTAGGTACATGAAATGGCTTACAGCTATACAAAGCATGCATAATCTGGACATGGAGTGAAAAAGTAGAAGCAAGGCAGCCCCAAAATAAGCATCTTTACAGTATAAAACATGGCCAAACAGCAATCACAAGTAGGGCTAAAATGGCATACAAAAATGGCTCCGCGAGGGAGGCAATGAAGCAAGTGGTACATGCAATGCCCAAACAGAAAAAGACCCTTCTACAACATTGAAGAGGGACCAAAAATATGATGTTTTCCAGTAGATGACAAGCCCCAAATCAGTATATAAACATGCTCAAAATGCAATGCCAGATTAAGGCCAACAAAGGGGCAAAGAAGTAACTGATATATGGGGGGCTCAAACAAGTGAGGGACCTTCAACAATGTTGAAGAGGGTCCCAAAATATATCATTTTACAGTAGATTATCAAGCCCAAAACAGTGTAGAAATATGTTCAAAATACCATGCAAAATTAAGGCACCAAGAGAGCTATAACATGAAGTATACAAAGGGTGTCTCAAACAGCCCTAGACCCTTAATTAAACATGAAGAGGGGGTCATTTTAGGGCCATTTTCAGTTCGGATAAAGGTCCAAAAACAGAGACACAATAGCCTAATAAATCATGCAAAAAAAGGGGACCTAAGAGGGTTGCAATGACAAGTGATATATGGAGGTCCCAAACAGTATTGAGCCCTTCTTCAATGTTGAAGAAGGGCTCAAAATAAACCTATTTTCAGTTTACCTCATGCTCCAAAACAGATTACATATGGGCCAAAAATACTACTCAAGCAAGATGGCATACAAAGGGGTAAAGAAGGAAGTGCAAGGTGTGGGTCCCAAACAGGGTAGGACCCTTAATGAAAGATGAAAAAGAGCTCAAAAAAATGATATTTCCAGTTATGGCCGAAGCTCAAATGTACAAGCAAGAAAGGCTAAGAAATAGACCAAAAAAATGCAAGAAAAGGGGAAAATGGGACACACCCTTGTAGGACCAAACTTTAGCAACCTTTGAACCAAGAAGAAGAGCTCCTAGCCTCTGGAAATGACCCTCAATCTGCTGGAATGGAGTGAGGAGGAGTGATGCTATGGGTTGTAGTGTAAATGGTGTAGGAAGCTTAAGGTTTTGAGGCTTGGAAGAGAGGGAAAGGGAGAGATGTATGCAAGAGGCTTAAGCAAAATTTTGTAACCCCTAAACACAGACCTGGGATGCTGTATATATAGGCAAAAGAGGCTGGAAAAGAGGGGGAAAAAAAGGGGGGGAAATATTTCAAGTTTCCCTCCAAAAATTGGCCGAAAGAGGGGTATAAAGGAAAGTGGTAGCTGCTGGTTCCAAACGGCCGAGAGCCCTTCAAAAAAGTTGAAGAAGGGCTCAAAATAAGACACTTTGTAGTTTACGACCAAGTCCAACACAGCCCACAAGTACGCCTAAAATACCGTGCAAAATAGGCCTAAAAAGAGGTAAAGAGGCAAGTGATAGATGGAGATCTCAAACAATAAAAGGTCCTTAATCAAACATGAAAAGGACCTCAAAATATGACTATCTCAAGTTCAAGTCGGAGCCCAAAAATGCAAAATGAAGGTTCGGGAGCCGAAACACGCAATTTGGGGCCCCGAAAGTGGGCTGTTAGGCACCGGAAGTGGTGTCCGACCACGAAGTTGGTCTCTCGGACCATAGTGTCCCTCGAAAGGGAGGAACTAAGGTGTGTGCCAAAAACCGGAGCAAACGGAGGTGGTTAGGCGGTCCCGAACCGAGGCACACGGCCTGACGGCTCCGAAAACCAGGAACCGGGCTCCGAAATGGGAAAAATGGCCTGCGACCACGAAACGTAGCCTACGGCCACTGAGAGATGATCTACGAGACCTCTCCCTCCCTTCGGGAAGAGAAAACAGAGCCTGGTTCGCAAACCGAGGCAAAGCACGAAAGAGTCCGGAAGTCCGGAGGCAAGGCTCGCAGCCGAGACTCTGAAACCTCTGGACGAGCACGATATGCAACATCACCAAGCGCTCAATTGGTGACGTCTGAGTCTTAAGGTCGGTCAAAAATGGGGTGTCTACAATTGCCCTCATATATATATATATCATATATTTAAACAATCTCAACTCATGCATACACCGATCTTGAAGACGATTTGCGAAATCCATGAAGACGATCTCAAAGTCTGAAGATCTCACCGCCGACGATCTCACCCTTGGTCAACAATACAGAATCTCGCCATTTAAGATCAACACTCTCAATTAAATGAGAGATTACGTTGCAAAGTTGTATAAATCTGTTGTTATTTTTTATTTGTTTTTGTTGATTTGCCAAGTTCAATCAGGTGTGTGCTCTATTTTTGTTTGACATGCTGAAAGTAAAATTTTACTCTAGTTTGTGCTCTGTTTTTGTTTGACAGAATGAGAGTAAAATTTTATTCTGGTATGTGCTCTGTTTTTGTTTGATAAAATGAGAGTAAAATTTTACTCTGGTGTTATCTGTTATGTTTTCTTAACATGCAAGTAAAATTTTACTTTATGTTAGAGTAAAATTTACTCTGAATTGAAAGTAAGATTTTACTGTGTTGTTGAATGTTTGTCTATGCAGTTTCTGATTTGTTTTCTAGTAAAATTTACTCTGAATCTTCAGAGTAAAATTTACTCTAAATCTTCAAGTAAAGTTTTACTTTATTTCAGAGTAAAATTTTACTGTATTTCAGAGTAAAATTTACTTTGAATTGAGAGTAAAACATTACTGTGTTGTTGAATGTTTGTCTATGCAGTTTATGATTTGTTTTCTAGTAAATTTTATTGTATTTCAGAGTAAAATTTACTCTGAATCTTAAAGTAAAATTTTACTGTGTTGTTGAATGTTTGTCTATACATAAGAGAATAAACTTTATTTGTCATTAACCAGAGTAAAATTTTACTGTTGCGAAAACAGAGTATATAATAGATAAATGAATTATAGTCAAATTTTACTTTAGATCTATGAACAAACAAACAAAAAACTCTCGATTTTTTATTGTAATATATCAATTTATCATTTTTTTTTTGACATATATGAGGTTATTTTATCTCAAATCTAAAATTATTTATCTCAAACATGAGTTCATAGGCATCAAATCTGAGATGGGGATGGATTTCAATGGACGATTTCAAGATTTCGATTTTGTGAGATGGATCGAAAATGGAGATCGAAAGAGTTTAGGGCTTCGAAAGAGAGAAAATAAAGGGAAGAGAGAGGATACCCGTAATGTAGAGATAGAAAAGACGAGAAATGGTTCAGTGAGGATTTTGGATTATATGGAAGGGCATTTTAGCATTTTTTTTTGTTTGAGGGACTTTTGAAACTATTATTTTATTTGGTGGGCTTCACACAAAAAAGCTCCTATAGAAGGGGTTTTTCACCAAAAATCCTTTTTTTTTTTTTTATGTTACATTGATTGAAGTGTTACGTTTGGGAAAAATACAAGAAGAAGTTTTTTTTGGAATGTTAGGTTGTTACGTTTGAGAAAAGTATACCGAAGAGTTTTTTGGTGCGTTACATTACAGTGTTAAATTGGAAAAAATATACTAAAGAGTTTTTTAATATATTACATTGAAATGTTATGTTTTTTAAGTGTTACGTTTGAAAAAAGTATACTAAGAAAAAAAAAATTGAAGTGTTACGTTTAATAATTTCAACATTATGAGAATATTCACATTTATCTTTCAACACATAACATACGCCTATTTATACTTGAGCCTTTATGTCATTTACACTAGAATGAGATCTTTGAGTCCGTATGGGGGAAAAAAAAAAGGAGGATCAAATAATTTATGAGATCACTATTTGGGATTTATTGATACTTCACCCAATAAAAAAATGAAACTTTGTGTAGCTATTTCGCCCTGGTTTGGCTATCATTTTGGGGCTAAAAAAGTACAAAATGACAAAATAAGTTAAATAAGCTAATAAGACAAAATATCACATTCAATTCATAATCACTATATTTTTTCTCTTACAAAATTAAAAAAATCAAAAAATCCAAACCAAATAAAAAAGCTAACTAAAAAAATTTTAACATAAAAAAATTAACTATATTAATCAATGTCAAACAAAACTTAAAGCTAACATTGTCGGAGATGTTCTAACATAACCATACAAAAAAGAATTTCAAATCACAAACTCGCTCACAGCACTTAGCCCAATAATATAAGCTATTATTATTTTTTTTTTTTGTTTAATATGATTTCATACCAATCAAGTAAATTATATTCCATTTTTATTGCAAGAATTTTGTAACATGTGATTATCAATAATTTTTAATAGAGTAAATTACACTAACGGTCCCTATAGTTTGGGCCTTGTGTCATTTTGATCCATGACTTTCCAATTATGACACATTTGACCATGAATTTTGAATCTTGTTTCGAATAAGAACAATTGAAGATACCATTGCTTAATTTCAAGGGTAAAGTAGTCAATTTGATGAAATATAAACTAATTTAACAAAAATAAATGTCAAAAAATATTTTTGAATATTTAAAAATTATTTCTACTCACTAAAGATAAAATTATATAAAATTGATAAATTTTTTAGACATTTATTTATTTACCAAATTAATTTTTATTATGTATTTGGATGATGATCATATAATGGGTAGTTATTTTTATTTTCATTAAATTAGTTTCTATTTTTCTAAAAGTCAAATATGACGACAACTTTGATTTCATTATTAAATCAAAAAATCCAAAACTATAAACATTTCATATATTAAATATATCAATTACACATTAAAAGCCTAACAACCACCATTACATGATCATCATCCAAACACAGAATAAAATTTAATTTGGCCAAAAAAAATAAAAATAAATGTCTAATAGATTTATCAATTTTATATAATTTTATCTTTGGTGGGTAGAAAATATTTTTAAAAATTCAAAAATATTTTTTTGAAATTTATTTTTGTGAAATTAGTTTATATTTTATTGAATTGATGACTTTACCCTTGAAATTGAGTAACAGTATCTTCAATTGTCCTTAATTGAAACAAAATTCAAAATTTAAAGTCAAATATGTTACAATTGAAAAGTCAAGGACCATAGTGATATAAGTTCCAAACTATAGAGACTGTTAGTGTAATTTACCCTTTTTAATAAGAAGCTGAATTAAATTTTTCAATATTATTACGATGACTATTTTTTATTATTACAATTTGTATGCCACTTTATTAACACTATATTCATTTAATGGTTCCTATCATTTATACTTGTTATCAATTCACCATTGATAAATAAGATAGTAAACGAATATTGTAAGAAAATATATTCGTCACAGCATTTAAGTGTAAAATTTTAGAGAACCATTGCATTAATTATTAAATTTTGAAGCAATTCTAATACAAAGTGAATTTTACTAAAATTTTGAAATGTCAAACTAAATTTTGAAGGACATTAAGCAGTAGACAAATCTCAAACCAGACTTGCAATATATAAGATTATTTTAAGAAGTGAGTTAAAAATCGCTTTTCAATTTTTAATCAACTTCCTCCTCTCATAAAAAAAAATTAAAAAATAATTTTTAACTACCTTTTCAAAATTAACGATAATAAAAGGATCATCTACAATCTAGCCCCCATATCGAGCCTAAAAGCATCAGCAGCAGCTTAGCTGAAAGCTCATTTTGACCACTTTAGAAAGCGTCAGCTCCAACAGCCTCGGCCGAGGCTTGGTACTTTGACAAATACTACAGTAACTTGCTAAAGTTGACGAGTTACTACTGTACACGGGCTAATTCATTTTTTTATTAATTTCAACTCTCTCATATTTTGTTTTGTAGCTGTGGCATTTCAATAAATAAAAAAAATAATATTTTAAGAGTTTATGGTTAAAGTACAAAGTATTGTTGGAATATGTATTAAAAAAGTGATTAGATAAAATAAAAATAAAAAATTAACCGGTAAATCATGTTAATCTATTTAATTCTAAAAATTTTCTTATGAACCAATTAATTTTTTTATTTTTTAGAAAGTTATATTTATTTAATTTGGTATCATTTAAGTTTAAGTGTATACCTTTTTATGATTCATTTTTCTAATTTTCTTATTCATTTTTGAGATGAGAATGGAAATGTGAGGTGTGAAAGATTCTTTTGGGAGGGATTGGTGGTTCAAGTATCTATTGTCGAGCGTAAAAATCTGCATTTCTGTTAGTGTGATTTTCTGGTATCACATTAGAGTGTTACATTAAAGTGCTACGTTTAGAAAAAGTACATTATGTAGTTTTTGTATATTACATTAATTGGAGTGTTACGTTTGAAAAAAATACATTAAGGAGTTTATTTGGAATGTTATATTGTTACATTTGAGAAAAGTGCATTAAGGAGATTTTAGTGTATTATATTGGAGTGTTATGTTTAAAAAAAGTACACTGAAGAGTTTTTTTTAGGAATTTTTGGTGAAACCTCCTTTTTTGGGCATTTTTTTTAAGATAAAGGACAACTCAATAAATTCTCATTCAAAAAGGACCTGAGTAAGAGAATTCCAGCTCAATAAGGACATTCTATAAATTTTTTTTTTTGGGTGACCATATTGCCCTCATATATATATATCATATATTTAAACAATCTCAACTCATGCATACACCGATCTTGAAGACGATTTGCGAAATCCATGAAGACGATCTCAAAGTCTGAAGATCTCACCGCCGACGATCTCACCCTTGGTCAACAATACAGAATCTCGCCATTTAAGATCAACACTCTCAATTAAATGAGAGATTACGTTGCAAAGCTGTATAAATCTGTTGTTATTTTTGATTTGTTTTTGTTGATTTGCCGAGTTCAATCAGGCGTGTGCTCTATTTTTGTTTGACATGCTGAAAGTAAAATTTTACTCTAGTTTGTGCTCTGTTTTTGTTTGACAGAATGAGAGTAAAATTTTACTCTGGTATGTGCTCTGTTTTTGTTTGATAAAATGAGAGTAAAATTTTACTCTGGTGTTATCTGTTTTCTTAACATGCAAGTAAAATTTTACTTTATGTCAGAGTAAAATTTACTCTGAATTGAAAGTAAGATTTTACTGTGTTGTTGAATGTTTGTCTATGCAGTTTCTGATTTGTTTTCTAGTAAAATTTACTCTGAATCTTCAGAGTAAAATTTACTCTAAATCTTCAAGTAAAGTTTTACTTTATTTCAGAGTAAAATTTTACTGTATTTCAGAGTAAAATTTACTTTGAATTGAGAGTAAAACTTTACTGTGTTGTTGAATATTTGTCTATGCAGTTTATGATTTGTTTTTTAGTAAATTTTACTGTATTTCAGAGTAAAATTTAGTCTAAATCTTAAAGTAAAATTTTACTGTGTTGTTGAATGTTTGTCTATGCATAAGAGAATAAACTTTATTTGTCATTAACCAGAGTAAAATTTTACTGTTGCGAAAACAGAGTACATAATAGATAAATGAATTATAGTCAAATTTTACTTTAGATCTATGAACAAACAAACAAAAAACTCTCGATTTTTTATTGTAATATATCAATTTATCATTTTTTTTGACATATATGAGGTCATTTTATCTCAAATCTAAAATTATTGATCTCAAACATAAGTTCATAGGCATCAAATCTGAGATGGGGATGGATTTCAATGGACGATTTCACGATTTCGATTTTGTGAGATGGATCGAAAATAGAGATCGAAAGAGTTTAGGGCTTCGAAAGAGAGAAAATAAAGGGAAGAGAGAGGATACCAGTAATGTAGAGATAGAAAAGACGAGAAATGGTTCAGTGAGGATTTTGGATTATATGGAAGGGCATTTTAGCATTTTTTTTGTTTGATGGACTTTTGAAACTATTATTTTATTTGGTGGGCTTCACACAAAAAAGCTCCTATAGAAGGGGCTTTTCACCAAAAATTCCTTTTTTTTTTTTTTTTTTTTTTTATGTTACATTGATTGAAGTGTTACGTTTGGAAAAAATACAAGAAGAAGCTTTTTTTGGAATGTTAGGTTGTTACGTTTGAGAAAAGTATACCGAAGAGTTTTTTGGTGCGTTACATTACAGTGTTAAATTAGAAAAAATATACTAAGGAGTTTTTTAGTATATTACATTGAAATGTTATGTTTTTTAAGTGTTACGTTTGAAAAAAGTATACTAAGAAAAAAAAAATTGAAATGTTACGTTTAATAATTTCAACATTATGAGAATATTCACATTTATCTTTCAACACATAACATATGCCTATTTATACTTGACCCTTTATGTCATTCACACTAGAATGAGATCTTCGAGTCCGTAAGGGAAAAAAAAAAAAGGGGGAGGATCAAATAATTTATGAGATCACTATTTGGGATTTATTGATACTTCACTCAATAAAAAAATGAAACTGTGTAGCTATTTAGCCCTGGTTTGGCTATCATTTTGGGGCTAAAAAAGTACAAAATGACAAAATAAGTTAAATAAGTTAATAAGACAAAATATCACATTCAATTCATAATCACTATATTTTTTCTCTTACAAAAATTAAAAAAATCAAAAAATCCAAACCAAATAAAAAAGCCAAACTAAAAAAATTTTAACATAAAAAAATTAACTATAATAATCAATGTCGAACAAAACTTAAAGCTAACATTGTCGGAGATGTTCTAACATAACCATACCAAAAAGAATTTCAAATCACAAACTCGCTCACTTAGCACTTAGCCCAATAATATAAGCTATTATTTATTTATTTTTTTAATTTACCTTGAATGGATATTAAATTGTTTAGACCCTTTTATTTATTAGAATTTTAACAAATTTATGGTAAAATAAAGGGACATTTATTTATAATCTCTCCTTACCCACTTATGTTCCACTTAATTTAAATTATTTTTTTATGTTCTAATAATTCCTATGAACGATATAGTTATCAAAATACTTTTAATAATAATAGGGTGAACCGCGCATTAATATTTACATTGACAGTGTGAATGTTCCGTAATGTGAACATTCATACTATCAAATTTATTTATTTATTTTTATTTTATAAAACTACATATTGAAGTGAAATCTTATTTGATAGATCTCATTAATTAGGTTTCAAAAATATAATTTACAACAAAAATTATGAATTTTTTAAGTTTAATATATAAAAAGTATAAAATAGTACATACCAAGTTGTTGAGGGTTCAAAAAAATATTTGTAAGAATAAAATTGTCCACAAAATATCTTAAACATAATAATTAGGATTTTATAGATCAAATATCTAAATAATAGAATTTATTAGAATATAAAAAAAATATGTTATTAACTTATTGGAATACAATAAATGTTTAATTTAAGCTCTAAAATATATATATATATATATTTTTTGTTGTTTTTTTTTAATTTTTTTTACTGTATTTTATAATTAAAAATAGTATGAAATTATTATTAATATTTTATAAGTGGGTTAGCTGAGTTTGGCTAGATTAAATTTTTTTATCTCAAGTCCAATCCAAATATTCAATAGACACAAAATTTCAATCCAATCCGATTTTATGATCTAAATATTTTTCTCAAACTCTATAAATATTCAGTTGTGATTTGTGGCACTAAATTCAGGAGCACTAATGGCACTAATTTCTATATCAGGTAAAAAAAAAAAAAAAAAAACAAACTTACCAAAACAGGAAATTAGTGCCATTAGTGCTCCTGAATTTAGTGCCACAAATCATTTTTCATAAATATTATGTTAGAGTTGAGCAGATTGGACAGGCCAATGGCCCCATGACGACCCACAATAAAAAAGAATAAAAGATAAAAAAAATAACACATGCAAAGCAAAAAAATACTTGAGACTCACAAAAAAAAATCTTATAATTTGACTTATAATGATGTTATAAAATATATGTCAATTTTTAATTTGTTATATACTTATATAAGACTTACGTCTTTTATCACATTATTATAAAGACATTTTAAATTATGAATTTATAGCATTACTCGACAAAGCGTAACATTGGAGGGCCTATTGTCCAAACCATCGCTGAGTTTGTTGACCATTGAGACTGGTTGACTGACTAGGTGTTATCACGATTTCATTGACGATTAGATCAAGTGGAGTACCGTAATGAATTATAACCAAGAGCACGATATGAAAATGTAGGAGTGGTCATTTATCAGTCGGATTGGGGTCAAGTTCACATTATATAATAAGAGATTTTATGAGATACTTATCAATAAGTTTTACACACAGTTTAAAATTCCTCTAATTTCAAAATAAAATATTTGTACTAATTGGTCTTACATATTTTAATTGTTACAAAAAACTTCTTTTTATTTTTTTATTTTATTTTTATAACTTTAAAAATGATGCTACATCCAACGACTTTCATCAGACTCACCGAAGACTCGCCGGAATATTTAATATCACCAAAAAGTCGCTGGAGCATCACCGAAAGTTTGCTAGAGTACTCTGAACGTCACTGGAAAATGTCAAAAATATCATCGGAGACTCACCGGAATATTCAGAATATTGTCAACCAAAAAAAAAAAGAAAGGAAGAATAAATGGAAAAATTATAGTTAAAAAACATAACAACAACAAACAACAATGGGAAAAAGTATATATTATTTTTAAATTTTTGTAAGGTTTAAACAAATAAGCTGTAATATTGATCAAACTGAAAAGAAAGTTTTGAAACTGTAAAATGTTACAGTTTCAAAGCATTATTCTATTAAGCTGGAAAACATGTTATAAAATTGTAAAATTTTATAGTTCTAAAGAATGTTATGAAGCTGCAAAATTTTGAAGTTTTAAAGCATGATTCATTTCAGCATTAAAAAAGTTGAAACTGTAAAATTTTACAGTTTTCATTGTCTGTAACTAAAACTTAAAAACAACTTATTCAGAACTTGAAATTTTTCACCATTAAAACAGAAAATAGACGTGTATAACAGAGAAATGGTAGAAAAATTAAGAAATCAAAGGAAAGAATAGATACACAAAGAATATTGTATTCCGGCAACTATTTTTTGTTTAGATCTAGTCGAATCTCATGTAGATCTACTCATTTTTTTCGCCGTTGGTGAGGATGAAGTCACGAGTTGATGTCGGTGGTGGTGGTTGCCTGTGAACCTTAATCAATAGTGGTCGTCGGTCACCGGTGACTATATATTAGAAAGAGAAAAAGAATAAGAAATGTGTGATCACCGGTCGTTGGACATGACAAAGAGAAGGAGAGGAAAATGCAGAAAAAAAACGTAAAGAATGAGACAAAAAGCAGAGAGAGAGAGAGAGAGAGGAAAACATGTAAGACTTTTGGGTTTACTCAAAAAGTTGTTGGATTAAACACTACAAGAAAATGCACTTTTGGCGACTAAAATTTTAGTGACCAAAAGTAAGGTTTTTACTCGCTGAAATACTTTCCCGACTAAATATTTTGGTCGCTGGCTTTGTCGCGGGTAGATTGTCGGTGAAGGTATTGGCGACTAAAAAAATTTAGTTGCCAAAAGTCCTACAAAATGGCGACTAATGTATTAGTAGCCAAAGTAAAAGGTATTCGCGAAAAAATAGGTTTAGTCGCTGATGAGGCAAATTGGCGACTAATATATTAGTCGCCCAAAGGATACTATTTTAATTTAACCCACATCTTCAGCTACTAAATTTTTGTCGTGAAAACTTCAAATATCTACGGCGACCAAATTGTTAGTCGCCAATAGTGTTGTTTTAGCTACTAAATGTTTAGTCCCAGAAAATCCGATTCTTGTTTAGCTACTACACAGGTTAGTCGCCCAAAGTCTTTTTTTTTTTTTTTTTTTGCTACTAAATGTTTTGTCGCCTATGATATAATTATTACGATTTGGCGACTAAATATTTAGTCGCCAAAAGTGTTTTTCTTTTTAGCTACTTAATAATCAGTCACCTACACTATTTTCAATTCGTTTTGGCTACTAAATATTTAGTCGCCAAAAGATTTATTTCTTTTTGGCTACCAATTGTTTTGTCGCCAAAAACATCATTTTATGTTTTTGTTTTGTTTTGTTTTCATTTTAATAAATTTTTTCACAACCTGCATGTATCCACCTCAACTTGTAATAGGTATACAAAAAAAATAATATATATATATATTATCACCTATTTCATAACGTATATTTCACTTACAACCATCAAACAAAAAAGAACACCTTTTAATGTAAACTTATATACAAACCAGCTATATATATTCCAATTACAAATAATAACGTCATAGATAACAAATACATTACCAAAACAATGTCCTCCATACACAAAATATTTTTATTATACTATGCATTGTAATGACCATTTGACATGGTACAAATTACCATGGTAATATGTAAAAATAAATTTAGGCATACCCGGTGGTCTAAACACAACAGATTTACTTTCACAGTCAATAGTAGCACAGTATTTAGTCAACCAGTCCATACCCAGAATACAATCAAATTATCAATGTTCAAGGGCAACAAGTCAACAGTTGGTTTGGGAAGTGGGTTGGCTTTTTGGTTTTTTTGACTATTTTAGCCTGGGCTAAAAAGCTTGGTTTGGGAAGGCTTTTGGCTTTTTTGACTTTTTTTGTGAGAGAAGAGTGTAATGATTATGAGTTGGATGTGATGTTTTGTTTGTTGTGGCTAAAATAACTTATTTTGTCTTTTGTGGCTAAAATAACCAAAAAAGCCCACAAAACCACTTCCCAAACGGTATGTCATATCACCAATCATAATATCACATGCCGGATAAACATAAGCACATATCATAGAACCCCTAGACGGTGTAGATACAGATAACACATATGTCATAAGTTCTAGTGGTCTAGTCAATTTCTGAGAGAAAGCATGTGATACGAAGGAATGTGTAGAACCAGAATCTATCAGTACACATGTATTTTGAGAACATATAGGGAGTATACCTGACACCACAGTTTCGGTGTTCTATATGTCACCAGGCACTAAGGCGAACACTCGACCTTGTCTCAGAGGTTCCTT